>JBBIGA010000083.1:15244086-15265370 GCA_037576975.1 Alestes dentex
TCTTGCTGTTCCTTCTGTTGTTTTTCTCTCTGTCTCTTGCTCTTTGCTTTCTCTCTCTCTCTCTCTCTCTCTCTCTCTCTCTCTCTCTCTCTCTCTCTCTCTCTCTTTCTCTCTCCCTTGTTTTCTCCCTCTCTGTCCCTGTCTCACTCATTTTCTCTCTCTCTCTTGTTCGATCTCTCTGGGGCAGCCATTTCAGGCAAAAATAGGTCACCCTGTGTGTGTGTGTGTGTTCCGCAGTGATGCAGTGTGGAAAGGGGAAGTCGTGTTATTATCGTTTCCTAACTAAAGGCCAGCAGTGGATATGGCTGCAGACCCACTACTACATCACCTACCACCAGTGGAACTCCAAACCAGAGTTTATTGTCTGCACACACACTGTGGTCAGGTAAAACCATACACACACACACACACAAACACACACACAGACAACCCTGGTGTGGAGTCATTATATAGAATGGCATATTACATTTTTACGCCACTGGTGTAGATGTTTAATGTGCCAGTTCAACACATATATAGCCATTTTATTTCCTCTCCTAAACCACCGGTGAAGCTACATGTGTCTTTTTAGTGTTTGTATGATGCTGATGGTGGTAACATATTGGCAAATCTGAGCTAAATCGTTTTTCTTTGGGGTACTGTTTCGCCTCATGACACCCTGCATGTATCCTTTCCCCAATTTTAGTAATCTTTTTTTTTTTTGACTAAAATTTAGCTTCATTTTATCAGTAGTTGTGTTTTCAAGTGTTCTTAAAGTGTTCTATATTTTAAATGTTCTTTAAATAGTTTTGTTTTGTTTTTATTATTACTACTACTATTATTACTGTAATTATTAGTCTATACACAACACAAAATATCACACGTAGAAACTCCAAGATCGTTTATCATTTACACATTAAAACAAATTAATCTTATTCTTAACTCTGAGTCCATCTAGTGGTCAGCTTTTGTCATTTCAGATTCACTTACACATTACATTTTGGAACATTATTTATATCTTTCTGTGTCTATATATTTTTTTTTTTATCTTTCTCTGTCTCTCCCGCTCCCTCTTGCTCTCTTTTTCTCTGTAGTTATGCCGAGGTCAGGGCAGAGAGGAGGAGAGAGTATGGACTGGAGGAAAGCTCTTCTGACATGGCCACCACCTCAATAAAGGTACTGCACACACACACACACGAACAAAAATAACCTCTGCTAATGGGCTTGAAGTACCATTTTGTGCACACCTCTAAAAAACATATCTGAACACATCTGTACAAATGCAGTTATGTGTAACTAGAATATCTGGAAGGATAAAGTGCTAAATAGATGATTTAAAGACAGAAAGAGTTACACACACCTCACTTTAGCAAGGCACTAAGGTAATAAAGCGACATAAGACATAGATTTGGGATATGTAATTGCTGTCTACATGTTTGTAAATTTCATGAATATAACAAAGATGGCCTAAAATTGGCCTAATTTAAGAGGTATATATGTTTCTCCTGTGAAGTTACTAATTTGAAGATACATGGTTTTATTTCACCAATGACACTGAACAGGAGTTCTTATACTCAGAACAATATCAAGCCTAAAACAGAACCTTGAGGTACTCCACAGGTGACAAGTGTTGCAAAGGAAGGGTTATACTTCATCTTAAATACCAAGAAGCTGACCACTTTCGTCTCTTAATAAGAATGTCATTATCCATTAAAGCAGTTTCCTTTGTGTGCCGTTTTTGTGTTTAATATGTCTCTTTGTGTGTGTTTAGGGTCAAGAGGTTTATCTGGACATGTGTGCTCCTATGGATGCATCACGGGACAGAATCAGCGGAGCTCGATCAGCTTCATCGCACAGCTCACGCAAATCATCACACACTGCACTGTCTGACTCAGCATGTGAGTGACAGACAAACTCACAAACACACACACTAGGTAGCAAGTTAACGTAGCCTACACTGCCATTGATGTAGCATGACTGAAGTTACACTAAGTCCTGGAACATCCCGCGCCTGTGAAGGCTGTGTGACTACACTCAGATTTAGAAACTGTAGCTATCGGATAACACATCTGTGGGCGTTTGGATGGACTAGACGTTGGCTAATAATTGGTGGTATTTTCCATCTTTTACAGACAAAGAATGGTTGGTTAAAATGTATTACCTTCCAAAAGTAATGTAGAAAATACTGAATAAGCAATAGTGAATTAGTCACTGGTATGCTATCACTGTTAAATATCATTTAGTATGCTACAGAAATGTGACTGTTTACAGGTCATGAGAAAGGAGTGCAGAGCACTGGATAAATAACAACAGAAACACATTTCTGTTCAGAACATGAATAGTTTGTATGAGTTTTTGTTTTGAATCATTGTCTGTCTAAATGAAATCTGCTGATTATTGTCTTCAATAACGTGTTCCACAGCAAACTCTTCCGTCCGATATAAAGAGACCTGCACTTCGTCACGGCAGTCAGCGTCTATAGGACCTGAGAGTTCCAGCAGGCTGTCACACAGCGGATCGAAGGTAAACACACACACACACACACACACACACACACACACACACACACACACACACACACACACACACACACAGTGCTAGTACTGTCCAGCTAAGTGTATGAAGAACAGAAACCAAACATTCAGTGTTTTCTCTTTAGTGGTCGGCTCTGATAGTTTGTGTGCTCTTATCAGTCAGTAGAATTTATTTTATTTGTACTCTAGAGTAATACCTGTGTGTGTATGTGAGGCTGAACCCTCACCTCTCTCTATCTGTGTTTTAGAGCCTGATTCAGAGACGAGCCTCTGAGCCCCTCCCCCCCTCCCCCTCCTGCACTCAACCCTCAGTAATGGTTAGTCTCGTCTCCCTCCGTCTCACTCTCTTTCTCTCTCTCTGTCGTTTCTTTTGTCTCTTCCTCCCTTGATCTTTCTTTTGCTCTCTCTTCCTTACCCTCTCTCTATATATTTCTTTATTTTATTTTCATTCTCTTTTAATTCATTCTCTCTTCCTCCATCTACCCTCCTCTTTTTTGGTCTCATTTGTTCCTCATTCTTTCTTCCTTCTTGTTTTCTTTTACTCTCCTCCGTCCATCTCCTTTTTCTCTCTCGCCACCTTTCCCTCTCTCCCTTTCTTTTCCTATATCTCGTTGTCCCTGTCTTCCTCTCTATTACTATCTCATATCCCAGTAGCCACCAAATCTTTGTTAGATGATTTTCAGTGTCTCAGTGTTTGCATGTGTTTGTTTGTGTGCATATCTGTGCGTGTATGTGTTTGTGTGTTTAAATAATGATGTGACAGTCGTCATTATGTGTGAAACAGTGGTTGTAAGTATATATAACAATTATGTGTGTGTGTGTGTGTGTGTGTGTGTGTGTGTTCGTAGGCCCCTGTGCAGCACCAGGCAGTGTGTGGAGGATTCCAGCAGCCTCAGCTGGGAGTGATGCACCAACTGAAGGAGCAGCTGGAGGAGAGAACCCGAATACTGCAGGCCGACATCAAAACACAGCAGCAGGAGCTCCACGACATTAAAGAGAAACTACAGCTCGCCAACCTGCAGGTACACACACACACACACACACACACACGCAGAAACACACTCACTTTTGCATGCCCTGCCCACCGTTACCTTTTTTCAGAGCTGCAATATTTCTGATTACAATCCATTTCTGATTGCAATCCATTTCCAGGGCTTTTTCAGTGAAACAGTCAAATTAATATTAACGTTCAGTTTGAGGCACATAACAGGTACTGGGTTCCAGCTTGGACAGAAACTTCCTCTAAAATCAGTTTCTCTCTGCTGTGTGTGTGTGTGTGTGTGTGTGTGTATGTTGGTGGGGGGTGGGGTGTATAGATGTTGCTGCAGCAGCCGATCCACAGTGATTTCCCCTCCTCGTCTCCGCAGCAGCACCCTTCAGGCCAACCGGCTCAAAACAGCCAGTCAGGAGTCATCCGCCACAACAGCACACACACACACACTCATACACACACACACCCCAAACCCCAACACTGTGCTCCACACGCAGCTTCATCACACACACTGCTCCAAGAGCAGCCCAGCAGCTCCACCACGCAGGTAAACACACACATACACTGAGCATCCATAATAAAAACCATCTGCATAATATTAAATATTAGGCACACAAATGTGTATTTATGTGTGTGCATGCATACATATATATATATATATGTGTGTGTGTGTGTGTGTGTGTATACACTATATATGAACATACTTATACAATGAATTACCGTAAATATCGCATACACATTTATAGATATATAGCAGCTATGTATACATCTGTGTATTTACATCTGACTGTGTGTGTGTGTGTGTGTGTAGCAGAGGATGGTTAGGAGTTCTCTGATGCAGACGGTTAGTGTTCCAGTGCAGACACACACCAGTCTGACCATGCCACTCTACAGTAATCCCATGATGTTCTCCCCGAACCACGGATACCGCACCGTCCAGGATTCACACACACACCGGCACACCGACGCATACAACAGGCCTGAGGGACAGTTACGGTACACACACACGCACACACACACACACACACATGCCACCAACACCCATCTACACACCAGGGATGTAAATCCCTGTCCTCACTATAATTTCACTGCATTATGGTTTTTAAGGAAGTGGTTTTATGAAATGTTTAGGAATTTTGCCACGATTTGATTCAATTTTATTTTATTTATTTTACTTTTTAGCATTACAGTAACCCCCCACTTAATCGCGGTTCAGCAGTTGTGGCTTCAGTCTCTCGCAGATTTTTTCTGAAAACCGAACTAATAATTGTTTGTGGAAACCCCCACACTATCATTCAGATATCCTTTGTAGTTTTTTGTTGCTTTAGTGACGTCTGGGCCTTGTCCGCCACGCCCCCTCATCCTTGTGCTGGTTGTTTATGTTTGGACACGGTGGTTAGCAACGCGATCAGATGCACCTGAATGGAATGAGCCTGCCCTGCTCAGTGCTGCACCCAAACATAAACAACCAGCATGACGTCACAGCTTTTTTGTGGTAATATATAATTGTTCATGCATTTTAGTGAAAAATAAAATGTACTAATTTTGTAACATAAATCTTAACATTATTTCAGCTACATTTCCATATAAAAATAATTATTAATTTTTTGGTACTGTGGAGAGAACACAAAGAAAGCGCGTCTAGGGATGGTGAAATACCGCTATACTCAGAGGCAGGAGTTTTGAAAGAAGCCAGTCTGAGAATGCTATTTATTTCTCCCTGCTGCTGATTGGCTGCTGCCCTGTGGTGCATCTCTGGCAGCTGCAGTTTAAATTAATTTATTTATTTATTTACCCTGCTTATACCAAAGAAAAGACGTGTGTGCATGAATTACAGTACAGTCTATACAGGGGTAACGTCAATATTTTACATTCTAGCACTACAGGAGATGTACACCATGTACACTGTACAGTACGGATACAGGTTTGAATTGAAATTATTTCAAAATGAAATTAAAGTGATTTAGGAGCATATTTGGGGGCATATTTAGGGTTTACACTATTGAAATAGGCATTTTTAGGCATTTTTTTTTACCACATCACGACTTTGCTGTTTTTCACTATATGTGGGTGCTCTTGGAGCGGGGGTTTACTGTATTAATAAAATCCTCATATTATACAGCACACGCTTTATATGACAATTATCCAAACATGTAGCACACACTCACTGAATCATATGATGCATGAAGCACACAAAGACACTCTGTTATGATAATTTGTTTGTGTTGTCATGTGCAGGATGTTGTTGAATCAGCCGGTTCAAACCATGGTTCCGGACAGCAGTGGAGCTCAGGCATCTCAGTGTAACTCCACCATTCAACAAACCAAGTGAGTGGAGTGAGGAAGGGTCCAGGTCCAGTGGTTTGCTCTCTTTATGGGAACCAAATAAGGATAGGCAATGCAGCTTTAAAAACTTGCAATATTAAAAACTAGCATTTTCACAATAAACAATTTTTATCATATCATAGTATTTGTTTATGTTTTTAATGTTTGCAAATTAATTGGAACAAAATTAATGAAGGAAATGGAGGAAATTGCTGTGGGTCTAGGGCTTGAATTTGCATGTCAGTCTTTTCTCTAAATTTCTTCGCTGCACATTCGCTGACAAAAAGCTGGTGTGACTGGGCCTTTACTGGATTTGGGATATATCTGATATGTTACTTTGGGGTAGCTTAAGAGAAGTAAGGATAAACTAAATATAAATTTTAGAAAATTTTTAATTGTTTTGTGTGTGTGTGTGTGTGTGTGTGTGTGTGTGTGTGCGCATGTCGTACAGATATCTGGACCAGCAGATGATGGCCCCCTCCTTTCCAGTGCAACAGGTCAACTGCAATGCTGTGCTAGTGCCCTCCCCTGTTTTCACCTCACCAATCATGATCCCCCACAACAGCTTCATCACTCCTCGGGCTCCGCCTGCCTACACGCCCCACCCCCAGAGCTCCCAGCACAGCGTGCAGATCCAGCAGCCTCAGCAGTTCTTTCAGGTAAAGAATTTTTTAACGCTGTCGTGGCCCTTGTATTGACACACATCGTGAATATGTACAAATTGTACCATTTTAAATTAAGATGCATTTTTAAAATGAAAACAAAAGAAAGCAATTTGGAAATGTCATTTAACTGTAAGCATCAACCATAGTAAAGATAGAAGTGAAAATGAGCATCAAGTCGAGAAACTTAAGCATTGCTGAGCTGTGATGTTAGCAAGAACACTCTGTTCCAAATGCAGATTGAGCGCCTGCATCCTCCAGCCCTCAAGACCCTGGACCTCCGGTTGAACTAGCTAGATCTAGTTTTTAGCCTACTTTTAATGTCTTATTGTTTCGTGACTAAAGACTGACAAGTCATAATCTTAGTAAGTTTTCTCCACTTCTATCTCTTTCCCCTTCATTCATTCACTCTCTCTCTGCCTCTCAGATGCAGCCGCAAGGTCTCATCCATGGAGGCCCTACTCAGGCCTTCTTCCACACCACTAACATCCCACCGCAGAGCACTGTGGGATACATACAGCAACAACAGCCACAACAACAACAGCAACCACAGCAGCAACAACAGCAGCATCAACAGCACCTTCATTCCCAGCCTCCGGACTACCGGAACATGTTGCCACGGTAACGGCAGGGCAGGAGCGGAGAGGCCGTTGGGATAGCGCGCAGAGCGCTAGGGCTCCGCGGCGTGAGGGAAGGGGATGATGGGGAGGCTCTAGAGCGATGTTTCACCGCCTAGCCTAAAACATCACAACCAAGCCAAAGTCCCCCAGTTCCCATGGAAACACACGAGCTGTCGAGAAGCCCTGCCTCCTGCTGACACTGCAAATGGAGAGCGCAGATTTGAAGTAGGGGGAGCTAGCAGTGGGGGCGGAGTTAGTGCCCATTCACAGAGCCTGTGGGTCACGGAGAAGTCCCCGCCCCCTCTGGCCCCCAGTGTTATTGTGGTCATTTGACTGGCGTATTGGAGTGAAAGAAAAGTCCTCTAGGTGATTTTGGAAGAAATAAATTTGGTAACTTCAACTAAACACAGTGCTTTTGTGAAAGAAAAACTGAAAGTCCTTCTGCAAGTCTGTTTCATCACATTGGAAAATATGAGTTTGTGTAATTTTCTTTTTTCTAGGCGAATTTTTGTTTTTGTCTTGTTTTTGTTCCGTGGTTTTTTTTTTTTACTACACTGTAATGTTACGGCAGTTTTGCATCCCTGACCAGTATTGCGGACAAATGGACACAGAAACAGACAGAAATCTACCTAAATGGAAGTGGATACGTTGGATTTTGATTTGTTTACGAAATTAATTCGTCCTGAAAGCACCATTCCTGATCACAGCCTGACAGAGTAATCACAGCTACAAAACCTGACACAAGGCTCGCTTAGGATCCCCTAGGCCAGGGGTGCCCAAACCTTTTGTCTTAAGAGGGCTGAAGAGCAGTGTTTCTAGTGGGTAAAGGGCCAAAAAGACCAAAACAAGTTTTATATAGAATTATGATATAGAAGTTTGGGTGAAGTTTCTGTTGGACCAGTCCCACTCTAGAGAAATTCATTTTAACTGAATTGAATGGAATTGAAGTTTATAAGTGAACTCAGGCTTGCTTATGCTTCTCTCATGCTTGGTGCTTTCCAAAGTGTTTCAGAGGTTTGGGTTTGGAATAAATGCGAGCTGTTTGCCTTTGCTATAATGTGGAAGGGGTTTTAGTTGTTCTGGTTGAATCACTTAAAGAATCTGACTAATCCAGAACGGACAGACGTATCCACTCACTCAGAGTGTCACTGACCCACGGTTATTAAATTCATACTTTTCCTTTAATCCTTTTTCATCCCAGTCACCTTGCCCCACCACTAGCTCTCCCAACATGCAGGCCTAAACAAAAACCTGAACATTTCACTTTACCACAGAAAGAATGGTTCCAAATTAGCAAAAGACAAAAAAGGCAGAATATTAGCCTTGCATGTTCTCACATTAATCTTTTTGGAGGGTTTTTTTTGTTTTGTTTTCCTTGTTATTTTTCGTTTGTTTTTTTTTTGGTTTATTCTATGTCCAGTGCTCTCTCAGCTGTTCTAAATGTTGTCTTATTGTTTTTCCACATAACACTTGAGGTTGAGGTTTTGTTTTGGAACAAGTTATTTGACATTCTTGTAGGTTAAAGAGGGTTACGTATATAAGTCAGATAACCTGAATGCCTTTACAATTGTCTGTTAAAGGAGTACCAGCCCAAAAAATATTTAACCGATTCTAGCATAATGTTGAACTCCATTAGTATTGTTAGGGGAAGTATTCTTTTTTACCGAAGTGATTCTATATCCACAGATTAATGTTATGTTGATTATGAGATTGAAAATTTGAGGTTTGATGTGTTTTCTCAGGTTATGTGTGAAAACAATACTGTCAGTATTAGCCCACAGCAGGATGGTGGAAAACCACTGGTGTTTTAACCCCTGATTTAGAAGTTACACTTCTTCAGTTTTGGTGGTAATTGGGGAAAAAAGAGATGGGCTGGGATGGACATGTTTATGTGTGTGTGTGTGTGTGTGTGTGTGTGTGTGTCTCCGTCCTCTCATCTGTGATTGAAGATTTTGTTGGACTGTCCATATGGACTGAAACAGAACAAAGAGATGTGATGGAAGCTAAATGAGGTATTTATGTTAAATGACAATCTGACCATGTTCAGAAGGGCTTTAGAAATGGACGTGAGTTCTCTAGTGTTTTTGGAATGCCTGTGATTCAGAAACACACCCATATACCCCATTAATGTAGACCAAAATGGGACATTTTGAACATTTTCCCTCATGGGACCCAAGCTGTCTCCTTTTTAGCACTTTGACTTTTGGGGAAGAAAGAAGTACAGTAGCTCTGAGTTAGGGAAAAGACACCGTCGCTGTCATATCAAAACCTCTCTTTACAACTGATTTTCATTTTTTACACATTTTGATGCTTTTTGGCCTTTAAAATCTACAGTCCGTATGCATTTTATAATGAACAGACCGACAAAAAATGGGCCCTATCATAGAAAAGATCCCTTTTTTTATATAGTATATATACTTAAATATAGAGATTGATATAGTATATAAACGTTATTAGTTTTGAAAAATACTATTCCCTGCCTTATCCATACAGCCCACATAAGGTTTTGAGTTCACTGTTTTGGTGATGTCATGAAAACAAACACATTTGCATACATCCACCTGTTCAGCCCACAACCGTTTAGCCCCGCCTACTCACACTGAAGTTATAAGGCATGTTTGAGTGACGCCTGATACAGGGCTGCCAGTCAGAAATACATTCATTTATATATGTCAGAAAAATAGTCAGATTTATCCTGAGAAATAAAGAGAGGTTGGAAAATGACAGAAAAGAATTATGACAACCACACCTCAAGGGAAACATTGAATACAAAAAAAAACATGTAGGATATGAGGCTTTAAAGTAGAAAATTCTTGATCTACATAAATGTACATTGGTATTAAGAATGGTTTTCCCCTCCAGTTCACTATTGGAGATACAGGGTTTTCTTGTGACAGCGACAACATTAAGCCAATTAAAACTGTGGTGTAAGTGAAGAATGTGTAGTGGAGCACCAGACCGAGTCCAAAGTAAATTCAGAATACTTTTCAGTTTTCTTTTCTAATACACCACATGTACGAGAACAGGTAGTGCTGCTTAATATATATAAACTCAAGAAACACTAAGATAGAAGTTGATGGAAATGTTTAGGATGCATTGCTCGGCCCTTTTTTTGATGTGCAATGTCGATTTTAAAAATGAGAATGTTTAATTTATACTTTGAGATTTTGTATGTGTTTCTGCTGTTTTTATTTGTGTGTCTGAGAGAGAGAGAGAGAGAGAGAGAGAGAGAGAGAGACATACTAGTCTAAACCTGGACTGTGTAAATCACAGCAGGAAGTATTTTTGTATGAAAATTTCTCTGACATTCCTTCAGTCACAGGCACCATGGAAAACAATCCCCACACACTCAGGTTTCTCTCAGAAATACAATATTTTTTCTTAATATGTTTTCTACATCCGCCAGCTTTGCATCCATTCACAAATCCTTAACATCACGCCCACTTAACAGCCACAAGCGCTCTACACAGCTACAGGTTGGAGAAGCTAAGCACTCCTGAGCTTTTCAGATTTCATACTCGTATTCATATTCTGGCTGTATTGCTGTGTATCTTCCTTTACTGATATTACTGAAAGTAGATGACTTTGAAATCTAGAACCACCACCACCACAAACCCCAGCCTAGTGTGATCTCTGAAACTAGCATGGCTAACAGTTATCGGAAGCTAGTACTGACTAGCATGTTTAGGCTAACTGTGCTGAGTTCAGTACTATCTAGAACAACAAAAATAACAGGGCCGACTTGGCAAGGCATGCTGAAACCTAAGTTGTGAACTTTCCTAGTTTCTATTCACTGTTAACAGCTCACTAGTTAGCAAGTGAGAAATGACTCCTTGTTCCCTAAACAGAGCACTAAATAAGGAATGAGTTAATGAGACACACTCTGTTTATTGCACCACACAAACAGAAAACAGAAATGGATTTGGATTGTGTTCTGTGTGAAGGTGGATTGCTAGCATCAACTCTCAGGGCTAAATGTGGAGAGTGACGGGGAAGTTACAGTAGCTCACAGTTACTTTTACACACCATTACATTTTGGGACTGCTATATGCTGCATACACACCTGAGTATAATGCAGTTATCATTAGAGATCATTTTCATGCTTGCTAGAGAACTAAAATGAACATTTCTTGTTGTGTGTCAGTTGTTGGCTTCTGTTCATTAGTGGAAGGGCCGAGGTGAAACGGTTACCGCACTTTCACAAGAAGTGTCTTAGTGCTAAGTCAAGAAGGCTTTAAGGAATGGTCCTCCTGTCTATTACCACATAATAATTCTGCTGTTAGGTAAAAAAAAAAAAAAAACAGAAAAAAACACACTCATAATAGAAGCCAATAGTCAGATGCTAAAACAAGAGCAAATGGCTGTTAGCTTCTCTGTGATGACGTGCTGATTGAGAGACAAAGGTTAGGAAAAGTATTCCTTGGACTGTTCTTTAAGGTGAGCTACAGGCTAAAGGTTAAAGTCCCAGACAGTGCTGTTTTTGAATGTTTGCTGTGTCATTTTCTTCATTTTTTTAAACATGTTCTGCCATGCTAATTGTTCTTTGTCTTTAGTGGTTTAGTGATTGGGTGTGTTGAGGTAGATAAAATGGTACAATGCTTTTTTTCTGATGTTTCATTTCTTGTGAAATGTTTGTGATCTGGCTTCCAACATATTTCATTTGTCTTTTGTTCTCTCTCTCTCTGTCTCCATACATCTTTGCTCCGGTGGGGCTGCAGGGTTGTGTGTGTGTGTGTGTGTTACCTGGCCAAGTGTCAGCACTAATGTGTGCGGTGGCAGGTCGATCAGTGTGTTTTGTCAAACCAGTTGAACGGATTATTTGGAAAAAAAAAAACTGCTCCTGGTGCAAAAACGGCCATTTCTCCTCTTACGGTGCACGGCGCACTGCGCACTCTGAACATGTTGTAATATAGAATGTACAAAATGTTTAGAAAAAATATATATATAGTTGTTTATTTTATAAAATGTCAAATAGATTGAAATACATTTATATACGTTGTTTGATTTAAAAAAAAAAAGTAAAAGAAACAGAAGTATTTTGTAACAGAATAATTATTGAAGTGTCTTATCGGGGGAAGGTGGAAGCTTTCTATTCTTCATTTCAGCAGGGTGGTGTTGCACAGTCTATTATATTGTATGGCTTGTTTTTTTCTGTATATATACCATTGAAATAAGCTTTAACATATTGTTAATATTGTTTTAAAAGAAATTAATAAAAAGACGTTTACATTCTGAAACAGCTTGGATATTAATTGTCATAGTGATATTGAATTATTTTTATTCAATCTGGATAATGTGGTTTAAAAATAAATATTTTTGAAAATCACATGTTTCCTGTTGTGGGTTATGTGCAATCATAAACTTGCAAAACATAAATTGTGCCCAGATGCTGAATAGTAAGGAAGCCTCCTGTGAAGCAAAGCAGAGCTGAGGAGAGCAGAGAACATCCCAGGGCAGGGTGCAATAACATGGATCTTACATGATGTTACAAGTTCCACTAGAACAAGCTTTTGATTATCTTCTAATTTTCCTAGAAGTGGGAGAAGTTGTTATTTGGTTATTCAAATATTGTTTGGAGAAGCTGATGTTAGCTGGAGAAAGGTGTGAGTCCAAGAAGTTGGAATAGGTAGAGAAATGAGAGAAGTTAGATATTGGATAATTTATAGAAGCTAGAGATGTTACAGAAATTTGAGAAGAGAAATTAGAGACACTAGAAAAGCTAGAATTGCAGTGGTTAGAGAAGTTCAAGATAAGTTTGAGAAGTCAGTGCAGTTAGACGTTAGAGAAGTTATCAAAGTCGGAGAAACAAGAACTTAGAGAAATGTTCCTGAAATTAGAGAACTGTTGGAGAAGTTAGAGAAAAGGTAAATAATTAGAGGAAAGTTAGAGAAATTAGAGAAAAGTTAGAGAAATTAGAGAAAAGTTAGAGAAGTCAGAGAATTGTTGAAGAGGTTAGAGGAAAGTTAGAGGGCTTGGTGAAAAGTTGGAGAAGTTTGAGAAAGGTTGGAGAAGTATGAAGTTGAAAAAGTTAGAAATGTAAGATAAAAGTTGGAGAGGTAAGAGGAAAGTTACATAAATTTGAGAACTGTTGGAGAAATTAGAGCATAGTAGAGGAAAGTTAGAGAAATTAAAGAAAAGTTGGAGAAGTCAGAGAAATATTGGAGAGGTAAGAAGAAAGTTTTAGGGACAGTTTTAGAAAGGCTTGGTGAAAAGTCAGAAAAGTTAGTGAACTGTTTTTTTTTAGAAATTAGACAATTAAAGAAGTGAAAATTTGTAGAAGTTAAGAGAAAAGTTGGATAAGTTAGAGGAATGTTGGAGAGGTTAGAGGAAAGTTTGAGAAGTTAGCGATGTTGGTAAATAGTTGGAGATGTTGGGGGAAAGTTGGAGAGTTTAGAGAAAAGTTTGAGATATTAGAGAAAAGTTGGAGAAGTTAGAGGAAAGTTGGAGAGGTTAGAGAAAAGTTTAAAACGTTAGAGGAAAGGTTGCAGAGTTAGTGATGATAGTAAAAAGTTAGAGAAGTTAAAGGTGGAGAAAGTTGGAGATGTTAGACAAAAGTTGGAGAGGCTAGAGAAAAGTTGGAGATGTTAGAGAAAAGTTGGAGAGAAATGTTGAGGAAGTTAGAGGAAAGGTAAATAAATTAGAGGAAAGTTACAGAAATTAGAGAAATGTTGGGGAAGTTAGAGGAAAGGTAAATAAATTAGAGGAAAGTTACAGAAATTAGAGACATGTTGGAGAAGTTATAGGAAAGGTAAATAAATTAGAGGAAAGTTAAAGAAATTAGAGAAAAGTTGGAGAAGTCTGAGAAATGTTGGAGAGATCCGTGGAAAGTTGGAGAGGTTAGAGAAAAGTAAAAAAAAAAAAGTTAGAAGAAAGATTGAGGAGTTAGTGATGTTAGAGAAAAGTTTGAGAAGTTAAAGTTAGAGAAAGTTGGAGATGTTTGACAAAAGATGGAGATGTTAGAGAAAAGTTGGTGAAGATAGAGAAAATTTGGAGAGGTAATAGAAAAGTTGGAAATGTTAGTGAAAAGCCCAAGCTAAAGTAAATTTGGAGAGGTTAGAGAAAAGTTGGAGATGTTAGCGGAAAGCTGGAGAAGTTAGAGTAATGTTGGAGAAGTTAGAGGAAAGTTACAAAAATTAGAAAATGTTGGAGAAGTTAGAGGAAAGGTAAATAAAGTAGAGGAAAGTTAAAGAAATTAGAGAAAAGTTGGAGAAGTCAGAGAAATGTTGGAGGTTAGAGGAAAGTTAGGGGGCTTAGTGAAGTTAGTTGGAGAAGTTAGTGAACAGTTAGAGAGTTTAGATGAAATAGAGAATTAGAGAAGTGAATAACTCATAGAAGTAAGTGAATAGTTGGGAAGGTTAGAGAAAGGTTGAAGAAGTCAGAGGAATGTTGGAGAGGTTAGATGAAAGTTTGAGAAGTTAGTGATGTTAGTAAATAGTTGGAGATGTTAGGGGAATGTTGGAGAGATTAGAGAAAATTTGTAGAAGTTAGAGAAAAGTTTAAAATGTTAGAGGAAAGGTTGAGGAGTTAGTGATGTTAGAAAGTTAGAGAAGTTAAAGGTAGAGAAAGTTGTAGAAGTTGGAGAGGCTAAAGAAAAGTTGGAGAGGTTAGAGGAAAGTTACAGAAATTAGAGAAAAGTTGGAGACATCAGAGAAACATTGGAGAAGTTAGAGATAGGTTGGAGCAGTTAGAGATGTTAAGAGAAAAGTTGGAGAAGTTAGTGAACAGTTGGAGAGATTAGAGAAATTAGAGAATCAGAGGTGAAAAAGTTGTAGAAGTTAGAGAAATGTTGGAGAAATCAAAGAAGTTAGAGAAAAGGTTGGAGACATTAAAGGAAAGTTTGAGAAATTAGAGACAATGTTGGAGACGTTAGTAAATAGTTGGAGATGTTAGGGGAAAGTTGGAGAGATTAGAGAAAAGTTTTAATTAAAAAAAAAGTTAGAGGAAAGGTTGAGGAGTTAGTACTGTTAGTAAAAAATCAGAGACGTTAATGTCAGAGGAAGCTGGAGATGTTAGCCAAAAATTGGATAAGTTAGAGAAACGTTGGAGAGGCTAGAGAAAAATTGGACAGGTTAGAGAAAAGTTGGAGAAATAAGAGAAATGTTCAAGTTGAAGAAAAATTTGAGAAGTTAGTGAAAAGCTCAAGTTAGAGAAAAGTTGGAGATGTTAGAGGAAAGGTAGCACCTCCCTGTGGTCGATAGCAGATCCTCTGCTTTGTGCTCCTAGCCTGTGGGTGGCGGTAATTTTCAGTCCAAGCGATTTGAAGGCGAAGAAGAGACGAATCTTCCCCGCCATTCGATAGCTTGGTTACCAGTTTGTTTATGCTTTGTTCCACTTTTAAATATTGACAAACATTTTAGAGAGTGCTGACAACTTACACTCAGCAGAATAAGAAAAACCACAGCTGCATTTCTGCCTTGTTGAAAACTGTAACAGCTGGAGGCTGTTTGGGGGTCAGAGTAGGAGAGTAGCAGGAGTAGCTCGACTGGCTAGCTCGATTTGTTTTTTTGGGGGGGGTTGTTTGGTCTGTAATGGCCTGAATGGCAGAAGGAGGCGGTAGTTCAGCTGGAGCTGGACTGCAGGCTGCTTTGGAGCAGCTCTGCTCCTCCAGAACCCTCCACCTCAAACCCGAGCCCCCTGTTTGTGTGGCCGTTATTGGGATTGACAGGTTCAGTATGCTCCTTTATTAAAATATTCCTGACTCTAACGGCATTGTCAACATTTTGCTCAGAGTATGCAGCTGGGACACTTAAGATTTGGCCAGAAATTAAACCAGAAAGGGAGGAACTGGAGGTTGTATTAAAGATTTTAAGATGCTCATTGCAGATGGCAAGACGAGAATTTGAATCTGATAATTATAACGGAATTCCACTAAATTTTCTACATTACTGCGTGGTTAGGATTAAACAGTGGAAATAAAGAGAGGAGATAAAAATGCCTTTATTTGTTTTAGAAACATAACGCCTGGTTCCGTTCACCTCCACCATAAAGGAATCTGAGTCTGTAGGTTAGTCCTTTTTTGGGAGCTTAAAGGTCAGACAATTTACATGTTTCTCACTTGTATAGCACTTTATATAATGGAGTCGTCCGTGTTTGACCATATAAAATAAAGTCTATTAATCAGAATTGTTAGCTTCTTAAAATCAGCACTGGTAATAGTTGTCCTACCACTGGTGAACCATTACAAGTCTTCTTGCAGGTATTTGGCTGATGAGAGAACTTCAGAGAGCTACAGCTACGACGTTACCATCACTGATGGGACGTGGCGAATAAAGTGTCACCTCAGCTCTGTGCTCACTTGTCTGGTTCAGAGGAACACCCTGCATTGCAACTCCTGTGTTTCAGTCACACACATTTCCTTTGTGTACGATGAGAGGAGGCTTGGCCAAAGCTATGTGTGTATAGAGGCGCTCGAGTGTGGGGCTGAAGACGCTGGAATATTGTCCTCTATTAAAAACTTGAATGCTCTTCGGTGGTGGACGCGGGACAGCGTCAGAAACTATGTGATGTGGCACACTGATACGCCCCTACAGAGCAGTAGAAAACATTACTTATCATTATGGAATAATGAAGATCCTCATGGTGGAGTGTGGATTCCCAGTACTCCTCCACCAGATGTGGTGATTGATGGTAAGAGAAGCAGAATAGGTCTTATACTGCATACTTAAAACATTTTTTTTTTTTGTTAAAGCATATTGTTGCTGTTAGACATGCCATGTCAGTATTAATGGGTATCAGTTTCAGGCTGAAATCAGCAGAAAGTATCAAATTTGATATTAGCAGGGGAAAAAGAATTGATCCAATCCAGTTGTGTATGTTTTTAAAGAAAAAATATCAACTAATTGGCTACAAAAGAACTGTCGACCAGTAAGATTTCATTGTTGATACTGTGTCAGAAAATAAAAAGTGATATCATACCCTGTGTAGTTACCATCATGTTTGCTGCGATATTATGTATTTTAATTTATTTCTTACATGACTGTATTTTATGGGTATGATAGAGCACTCTTGTAAGGTAGGCTTTTTCCATAATCATCATTAACCATAATTCAACTAAGATTTCTTGGTGTGGAGGTATGGCTTTGTTCATTTTAGTTTGTCCTAAACAATGATTAAATTATTAAATATAATACAATAGCATTCCAAATTTTTATCAACTCCTTCAAACTGTTGGATTGTCTTTACAGCCATTTTAAGTGCATTGTTTCTAATGATTAACTATTAAAACTATTAATCTCAGGAGTTTATTTCATGAAATGGTCTGAACTGGAGATGAAAAGCAATATGGTTTGATCTTTTGAATTCTCTGTCCTTGACAGTGTCCAAAATCTGTCTTTTGGGCAACCTCGATGCTTTCCTTGCTAGTTCCAGACGGCCCCTCCCTCTGCTGGTCAGAGTGCTGCACAGGTCCCGTTTACGGTACTACGGAAAACCCGGACTGAACATAGACTACCCGTTTCAGGTGAGGTGTTACTGGTGGAACGAAACAGCTGTGGTTGAAGTTTTTAGACACTGTGCATCTTCTGGTGTGTGAGTCTTTGTTTCTGCTGATGGTTAGCCATGTGACTAAGTCTTTCCATGTTTACTAAAGCTGGTGTAACTTGTCCATATCAGTGAGGGTGTATGCCATATTGTTATAATTATTTTACAGATTTTTTTCTAGACCTGTAGTGCCATCAGCCACCTTTAGTCCCTGAATCCACAAACCGGTGAAAGCTTCTCTGCTGATAACGATACTACTATTGGATTGGTATCTCTAACAACAGAAAAATCTAATCTTGTTTTTGTCTCAGGCTTATTTTGAGGTGGTGGATCAGAGCGGGGTTATGTCCATGGTGCTGTGGAATGATCTCTGTCTGGAGTGGTACCACAGGCTCCTGGTGGGTTCAGTTGTGTATCTGCAGAACTACTCACTGAAGAAGAGCTACCAGAACCGTTCCAGACCTCAAATCAGCCAGCTGCCCCTTATCACCTTCCACAACACAGGTACTGCTGACTTTCTGCCATTAGTCTATCTGACAACAGATGCTCTTTACCTTCTCTGTGTACTGCGTTTTTTCTTCCCACTTGTATTCTGTGAAGACCAACCCCTTCCTGATATTCTTACCCTAACCATAAATGCAAATGTGTTCGTGAAGAAGGTTGCTAGGTTGCCAGCAAGAATAGATCTGAAACAGTTTTGTTTAAGCAGACGATTACCTACATAGTTAGCCAGCTACCTAGTTAACATATTACAACTGTTTGAAGCACATATAATACTTTTTTCAGAGGTACTTGTGAGCAGAAATTAATGCCATAGCAGTTCTGGCGTATACAAGTAAAACTAGACTGATTATTTTTAAATCTTTGGAGTAATGAAACAAATGATAAGCGTTCAGCCTGGGAGGTTACAAAAACTCACATAGGACTTTATTAACATCGGCTCAGCTCACGACTGCCACCCTTTGGTTGCCAACACAAACTCATTATGCACATATACACACAGTCCACAACTGAGAGCATTTATTCATTTATGTCAGTAGTACTCATAAGTACTTTCCTGAAGATGCAGCCCCCTGACCCCCCAATCTTTGTCGCCTGTTTCACATCTCCCTGTTATTCTGATAAAATCACAGTATGTCCTTCTCTGAATATAGTGTGATCTTGTCAGTACTTAAAGAACACTGACCTGTATGATCCATTACAAAGTAATGTAAATATTATTCTTTAATTTAAAGTGAAACTCCGAATAAAAATTATTTTGGGGGTGGTAGTAGCCCAGGTAGGAGCCCCCCCCCACACACACACACTTTCTACCATTGTGACCTTGAGCAAGACCACTAACCCTCAGTTGCTCAAGGGGAACTGTCCCTGTAACTAATGATTAGTTACTTCCGCTCTGGAAGGTCTACCGAATGCCATAAATGTAAAAATGTAATTGTATTCATATTTTTTATTTTTTTTAAATGGGGCACTACTAACGCTTTTTGTCCAACCCAGCTTATCAGAAGACAAAAAAATTACACATTATGGCATATCATGTTATTGTCACGCAGGCGTTAGGAATGAAAGAGAGAGAAGTGATGCCCGCGTGTTGCGTAGTGGATGAGCCCAGTCGCGGATACACACAAAAGAGCTGGTGAACCACGCGTTTTACTCTGAGAACGCTCCAGAAGGAGTAGAGATTCCCACCAAGGAACCTGCGTTCTCACACACACACAGGGAAGGGTAGATAAGGGGGTTAGAAGGGCTAGAAAGTACTCACGGTACCGTGTGATAGCTAGACGAGTTGGCATAAAGATGAACCCTAATGTCTGGGTATCGGATGTCACCTGATTTCCTGTTTAAATACCCTGCGCGTGCGTTACCTCCGATGACCCGTGACGTCACGCGCCCTGGTGCGTGTGACAGTTATCATGTAACTTGAAAAACATTACTGACATATTTTTGCCACAAAACCCACCACTAAGTAATACTGTTACTGTGGCAAAGTTTACATGATTGCATGCTCCATCACTCATGTGCAGTTGCTGTTCTCCACTTGTTCTGCTTTGAGACATGCTGTGTTTTTTCTTTTACAAAGCCACCAAATGAACTGTATTACTCCTGTTTATTAAATGTGTATTCATAAAGTATGTGTCTGTGGAATTCATGCAACAGAGATCTGCTTGAACCCTCGGAATCCTACAGCTGTGGTGACTGTGGTTCCTCCTAAAAGTGTTCAGCCTCAGTGGAGCTTACCTGATGTCATCTATAACTTCTGTACCAGGTACACATTCACACACCTCCTGTGAGTGCTTATACAGTGGGGAAAATAATTATTTGATCTCCTGTTGAATTAGTAAGTAATTAGTAATCTAATTTGTGAGGTACTTTCATTTTTATGGAGAGAGACAGAATATCAACCAAAAGAAAAACGTGTGCATGTCATTGAGTGAAAAAATATTTGATCTCCTACAGCCCAGCCAGACTTCTGGCTCCCACAGACTGGCTGTGTGCCCATGTTGCACAAAGTTTACAATCAGTCTATCAATTACAGATACTCCAGATCTTAACTTGTCATGTGTATAAAGCACACCTGTCCACAGAATCAGTTTCTTTCATTCCAACCTCTCCACCACCATGGGCAAGACCAAAGAGCTGTCAGAGGATGTCAGGGACAAGATTGTAGACCTGCACAAGGCTGGAATGGGTTACAAGACCATCAGCAAGAAGCTTGGTGAGAAGGTGACAACTGTTGGTGCGAATATTCGGAAACGGAAGAAATATAAAGTGACCATCAATTGCCCTCAGTCTGGAGCTCCATGCAGGATCTTGCCTCATGGGTTGAGGACGATCATGAGAAAGGTGAGGGATCAGCCCAGAACTACACAGGAGGAACTTTTAATGATCTGAAGGCATTTGGGACCACAGTCGCTAAGAACACCGTTGATAACTCACTACATCACAATGGATTGAAGTCTTGCAGTGCCTGCAATGTCCCTCTGCTCAAGACGGCACATGTACAGCCGATCTTAAGTTTGCCAGTGAACATCTAAATGATTCAGAGAAGGCCTGAAGAACACCATCGCTATGTTTTTCTTCTAAGGGTATAGGATGACTTCACAGCATTGAGGGGCTAATTGATGGGGCCATGTGCCATAAAATCTTGTCCGAGAACCTCCTTCCCTCAGCCAGAACACCGAAGATGGGTTGTGGGTCTTCCAGCAGGACAATGACCCAAAACATACTGCCAAGGTAGCAAAGGAGTGGCTAAAGAAGAAGCACATTAACCAGCAGCCAATAAACCTAAAGGATTTAGAGAGTTTCTGTAAAGAGGACTGGGCCAATATCCCTCCTGAGTAACCTTGTGACGGACAACAAGAAATGTCTTACTGCAGTGCTTGCCAACAAGGGTTTCTCCACCCAATAATGTTTTGCTTGGGTATCAAATACTTACTTCACTCAGTGAAATGCAAATCAATTTATAACTTTTATGTAACATGTTTTTTCTTGATTTTTGGTTGATATTCTCTCTCTCCATTAAAAATGAAACTACCTCATAAGCAGTGTTGTGCAAGTTACTTCCAAACTGTAATACATTACAGATTACTTGTTACTGTCATTTAAAAGTAATCCCCTACCTTACAATATTACTGTCTCAGAAATGTAATACGTTACATGACTCCTGTATTACTTTTGAGTTACTTTCACCAAC
>JBBIGA010000083.1:15284279-15299690 GCA_037576975.1 Alestes dentex
AGAGAGAGAGAGAGAGAGAGAGAGAGAGAGAGAGAGAGAGAGAGAGAGAGAGAGAGAGAGAGAGAGAGAGAAAGCAAAGAGTAAGAGACAGAGAGAAAAATGACAGAAGGAACAGCAAGAGAGTGAGGGAGAGAAGAACAAAAGTGAGAGAAAGATATAGGGAAAAGAAAAAAGAGAGTAAGGATGGGCGATCAGGGAAAAATATGACAACATGTCTCAGTATTTTGGAAACATTTAGAGTGTAGTCATTTTGCTTTTTGGTGTTATTATGCATCACATATGTTGCTGAACAGCGGCACTTGTGTTCTTCTGGCATTGTCAGGATTCAAATTCCTGACTTTCTGACAACAGAGCAAAACTTTAGACAGCTATGCCAACTGAAAACCCTATTAAAGGTCTGTTAAAGTCATGGGAAACTTATTCTCCTTTCGTATTTATTCCTGTTGTGTGGGGTCAGTTGATTGGACAATCACTTTGATGCAGAACAGAAAAAAAAACAGAAACCCTGCTGACTTGAAACACACAACTATAATAAAAGCCAACTGGAAGTCAGTTGTGTTGGTGTAGTAATGCACTGGAAGCACTGAAAGTAATGGTGATTTCATATCATTATACTGCCCACCCCATTTGACAGTGTTACTCACATTGTTTGTGGCACTGAGCAATCAGCTCCAGATCGTCCACGTGATAATAATCATATCCGGACGTCCCCAACACCTCAAACGGCAGGTAACCGATGATGGGAGAGGCTCTAAAAACACACAAACACACAACCTGATATCAGTGAAGGTGATTATATTTCATATTTCAGTACAGCACACACTGTGCCACAAAGTCAATTCTTTCAGGGAAAAATAATACATACTACTCACTAGCATTATAGACAAGTTGACTGGTCAGCTAGGCACTGTGGCGCTGTGGCCAGCAGTCAACTAATCAAGGTTAAAGCCTAATTGGCAGTAAAAAAACGTGGGAGGAAAGTTCAGAAAACCACTAAACACAAACCCAGAGTACTTTACTGGTGTGAAAATACTACTCAATATGAAAGCAATTCCACAGCAAGCTGTGTAAAAGCACAGACCTCCTCAGCCAGATAACTGACCATCTGCACATATACATGTATGTGTTTGTGTATCTGTGTGTATCCACTCTTCTAATAGTTAATGTATACAAATCTTCTTAGAAAATGAACAAAATGTGTAATTTGACCAGAGTCAAATTACACACTTTCTCATATATATACATACATACATATATATATATATATAGTGGGGCGAATAATCATGCGATCCCTTGCTGAACTGCTAAGTTTGCTGACTTACAAAAAAATGAACAGTCTCTACTTTATAAGGTAGTTTCATTTTTATGGAGAGAGACAGAATATCAGTGAAAAATAAAGAAAAAACATGTTACATAAAAGTTATAAACTGATTTGCATTTCACTGAGTAAAATAAGTATTTGATACCAAAGCAAAATATGACTTATGGGTGGAGAAACCCTTGTTGGCACAGCAGTGAGGTTTCTTGTAGTCGGTCACCAGGTTTGCACACGTCTCAGGATGGATTCTGGCCCACTCCTCTTTACAGAAACTCTAAATCCTTTAGGTTTCTTGGCTGCTGCTTGGCATCTTGAAGCTTCAGCTCCTCCACAGATGTTCTGTATGATTGAGGTCTGGAGACTGTCTAGGCCACTCCAGGACCTTCATGTGCTTCTTCTTTAGCCACTCCTTTGCTACATTTGTATGTTTTAGGTCATTGTCATGCTGGAAGACCCACAACCCATCTTCAGTGTTCTGGCTGAGGGAAGGAGGTTCTCGGACAAGATTTTACGGTACATGGCCCCATCAGTTGGCTCCTCAATGCGGTGAAGTCATCCTGTATCCTTAGAAGAAAAACAACCCCAAGCATAATGTTTCCACCTCCATGCTTGACTGTGAGGATGGTGTTCTTCGGGTCATACTCAGCCTTTCTCTTCCTCCTAACACGGCGGGTCGAGTTGCTGCCAAAGAGCTTGATTTTGGTCTCATCTGACCACAGCCCTTTCTCCCAAACCTTCTCTGAATCATTTAGATGTTCACTGGTGAACTTAAGATTGGTTGTACATGTGCCTTCTGTGGTCCCAACTGCCTTCAGATCATTAACAAGCTCCTCCTGTGTACTTCTGGGCTGATCCCTCACCTTTCTCATGATCGTCCTCAACCCATGAGGCAAGATACTGCATGGAGCTCCAGACTGAGGGTCCTTTTATATCTCTTCCATTTCCGAATAATCGCAACAACAGTTGTCACCTTCTCACCAAGCTTCTTGCTGATGGTCTTGTAACCCATTCCAGCCCCGTGCAGGTCTACAATCTTGTCCCTGAAGTCCTTTGATGGCTCTTTGGTCTTGTCCATGGTGATAGAGAGGTTGGAATGGAAGAAACTGATTCTGTGGACAGGTGTGCTTTATACACACAATGAGTTAAGATCAGGAGTATCTGTAATTGATAGATTGATTGTAATCTGTGTGCAGCATGGGCACACAGCCAGTCTGTGGGAGCCAGAAGTCTGGCTGGGCTGTACAAATACTTGTCACTCAATGACATGGAAATCAATTTATAACTTTTATGTCACATTTTTTTTCTTGATTTTTGGTTGATCTTCTGACTCTCTTTGACTCTGAGACTGTTCATTTTTTTGTAAGTCAGTAAACTTACAAATTCAGCAGGGAATCAAATAATTATTTCCCCCACTGTATGTATAAATGCTCACATTTAAGAGGAATAGTTTGAAAATCTGGTTAATACTATAATTCAACCTCATCCCAAAGGTTGCTGATCAACAAAGATGTGTGTGAAGTGTCATTTGTATTGGTCCTAAAGAAACAACATGTTAACATACTGCAGTTGCGGAAACCTAAAACTGTAAGACATACTGTTATCTGTAAAACTGACACATTTTCAACACAGTGCTAACTGGGCATGTACAGGCCCCTTTTACTTAATTAAAGAGGAAGCTTAAATACGCATCCTTTTTTGTCTTTCACCACTGAAAGACCAGAAAAAATCACAAATGTGCCAGCAATGATTTGGGGCAGCTTGCTGTAACTGAGCTAAATGCCACAGTTAGGAACACTGCTCCTAACTACAGTAAATATATATATGGAGAGGCACATCCTGTCACACACCAATAAATATATGTGTAACTGCATCTGTTAAATATTTTATATTTTTTTTAACAAATTTTAACAAATTAGGACTCTCAACACCTGACCAAGACCTAGAGGAAGAAAATATGTATTTTGTGAAATATTAGTGTTAATTCTTATTTCAATTGCACTGTCCTACATCTCAAAGCACTAATATGCTGCATTAAAATATTTTTTTTTATTCTGCCAATAGTGAAATCTTCATTTTGGGTCACATTTGAGGATCTGATAAAGGCAATTCTGATTACACATTTGTCCTATGACATCCCAAGAATGCTGGTGTAATGTCTTTTTAAGTTCCTTTTTTCTTTTATGGTTAAATTTCCTTTTCAGTCTTTTACAGGAAAAGCAATGAACAAGGACAATGGTCACTTACTGGTACTGTGTAGAAACACCAGAGTTGTTTCCACAAGTATAGTTTACCAAGGATCCAATACCCGAATAGCCCAAATCCCAGAAAGCAGAAACTAGTCTACATCTTTAGTCATTTCTGGGTTGTTTTGTATATGAGTAAATGAGTAGTAACCATAGCAGTTTTTTTCATTAATCAAGGCCTAAACTCTCAAAGGACTGAGCCATACCTGTTGGGATTCAAACGTTTGTCACTGGGGTGGTACTCTCAAGGGAACATATTCAGTTCCTTTATTTAAGTAACATTACTGCACTGTGTTTTGTTGCAATGTTTTTTTTTTCTCTTGGAAAGTTAACGTAGCACACGTTTAGGCTATATAATTACCCAAAGGAGACGACTACCAATTTTTCAACATTTCTGACTACACAATTAGTATGTAAAAGAATTCATTTAGAGGGATTTGATGCAATATGCTCCATTCTAGAGATCCTTACCAAGTCAGAATTGTTCACAGTGGTGGTGAATGGTCTGCCTCTAAACGCTCCCTCACAGAAAGTTATTACATGAAATGGTTATGAATGTGCTGCCTGATGCCTTAGACGTTGCTTTACAAGAGTTTTGAAAAGTTTATCTAAAGTGATTTAATCTGTTCAGGGTGTTTGCAAGCAAATTATTACCCAAAGAGAACTTTCCCAACATTACTCTGTCGTAAACCAACTATAAACACTCAGAAGACATGTGTTGCTATACTGGTGGGTTTGAGGAGGAAATAAAACGGCTATATTTGTGCTATTTTATTTGTGACCTCTGGTTCCATTTAGCGCAACTGTAAGGAAATCTGAATCTCTTCAATTTACTATTTCACACTGAACCCTCTCTGATTGCCTTTGTATACAAACACTGAATAATGCAGATATTTTTTAAACATGGGTAGAATTCACCTTTAAGGACGATTGTTGTACCTTTGTAAGGCACATTGACAGTGTTTATGCCCTAAGGGGGGAAATTACCCTTTTCTGTCTTTTTTACCTGGGGTCAAAGTGGAGTTACATTTAATACAAGGAACCAGGTTGTCAATATCTGTTATGCAATAACAGATGTGCTTGCGAGCGGCAGAGTCGATTGCCTGGTCTATAAGCCTACATACACACATGCACTGGAATTTTGTGTGTTTTGTAATGCATACCAGTGAGTTCAGAATAAAGAAAGACAGAGACCTACCAGCCTTAGTGGAACCAGAATGGGGCCTGAAGTTTTGCTGCAGCAAAAATGATTTCTTTTTTTCTTTTCTGCAGCTCATTCAGTCAAACCAGTCTTCAGTCGTGTATTCCGTTGATGGCAAACCTACTGCCTGTATCAAAAACACGCAAGCTCTACCAGCCGTCCACTTTAGCTATTTCCCAATTAAAATCTCACACACTCTGTTCAAACCAGAGTATATAAATAGGAAGTGCAAGCAGATTGGCCTTTTAAACAAACCACCATGCACACACGCACACATTGTCTGCTTATGGCTTCTAAAGCAGAACTGAGAAAAAGGAAGCCCTCGCTCACATATACACACACACACACACACACACACACACACACACACACACCTCAATCTATGAAAAATGTACAGATACACAGCAAAGGGGAAAGACAAAGAAGTTTTGTAACTATTCTTTAGGGCAAAGGGCACATTCTATAAAAGCTGAAATTGTTGAAAAATGAAAACTTTTTATCTGCATAAGTTGCATAATAAAATGATGTAAACAATTCAAAATCATTGAGAGGGTTTCATGTGAAATGCCTCTTTCTAGAGAAACTTACCCAGTAAGAGTTGTGGTCATGCTTGGATCGGAAGACATTTGAAGGTTCATTCATGGGTTTGGATAGTAAATTTAATAGCTATATTGTGACCCCGGTTCCATTTACCACCGTTGTAAGGAAGTTGGGAGATTTCTCTATCATTTCAGATCAGATCCACTCTCAGTTACTTGGTCTACATCTAAAGCACTAAATTATGCACAGATTTTGAAATATCTATGAAATTCTCCTTTAGAACAGCTTCAAAACTGACCAACTTTCACACATAATTTAACTGAATGAACTGTCCCTTAAACTGTAGCCTGAGGGATTTCCAAAGAGCTGATTACGCTCAGTACATCAGTGAGGCACACTGGACCTGGAAAAACCTGCAAAATAAAGCTAAAGGGGAAAAGAAGGCCTCAGAAACATCCCAACACACACTAAATATTCTACTGGATGTGTACACACAAGGCCTCTACACTACAGCCATTCATGTAACAAGCACTACAGCACTGAAGAATTAGGCTGGTTCAGGTTAACACTCCGAACAAGGCCAAAGATACATGTGTATGTGCATTTGAGCTCAACATTGATTTGACTATGGAGAGCAAAGAAATGTTGGTGGCTTTATGTTTTCTGCTGTTTTTCTTTCTGTGCCAAAATATGTATATTTTACGTGTTGTATCATTCATAGCATTTCATTGCATCATATTAAACAGAACACTGTCTGTAGTTAATCCTTACACCCTTTCCCCATAGGAATTGTATCCTAGATCCCTTAGTTGCAGAGTAGATGGGAAAATAGTGTGTGTTCACTGTGTCTATGTATGCAATTTGGGATGGGGGTGCTTGAACAGACACAGTATACCCACCTGCCCATACCACTACACAGTTGCATACATTCAACTCCACAAAATATTCAGATTTTACACAAAAATCATATAAGGCCTTCTCCTCGGCTCCAGAGAACGGCAACCTTTTGAAAGAAGTGTAACTGGGCTATAAACAGAAAGAGAGACAGCGAACCAGGGTCAGAAGGTGTAAGTTTGTACCGTGCTGAATTTAAATGTGTTTCTGTGCATGTCTTGAACTTGTTTGAAATGCAAACCAAATTCTATCAATTTTCTGCATACATTTTTTAAGGTAACACTGTGCTGCTCTAGAGAAAGTTGCAGAGTCAGGACTGTTCACAGTGGTGATGAATGGAACCGGACATCTGCCTTTAAATGCTCCTCCAAAGAAAGTTCTTCCATCAAACAGTTACAATGGCACTGCCTAATGCATGAGTTTTGTGACAATTTTAGTCTGAAACAAATTTTTACCATCAACATCCCATAGGTAGACTCAGAAGACAAGTGCGGGTTTACTGGTGGGCTCGGAGGGTAAATAAAATGGATATTTTTGTGAAGACTAGTGGTTTCATTCATCACCACTGTTTCTCTACAGATTTTGGTGGTAAGTGGTGAAATTTGCATCCAACCCCCCTAACAAGCATATGTGGAAATACAAAAGTCTTCAAACGTATATAAATCACTTTTAAAAATGTGTTTTAAGGGCAGAAGTCTTCCCTCTGTGCACACGACGGTTTATTATGCAACTGCGGCCGCCATGATGACAGCATGACATTTCACCTGGTCTCCTTCCTTCCTCTCTTTCCTTTCTCATAAAGAGCTGTGCTGTGTCTTTATTTTTATAAAATGCACATTCGAGGGAAGGTACAGCTTGCAGAGTGTGCAGGTTAAAACACCGACCACTATTTTGTCTATTGCAAGCAGAGAAACTGTACTCTTTTCAGATTTTAGTTTTATTTTCCAGAAAATTACAGAAAGAGTTTTTCTACGAGTCTCGCGCTCCTTCTTCTCCTCGGGATTTCGCGCGTAAAATCCAGCGCGAGCTCGGAATGGCTCCTTTGCGGCGAGCCGAGGGCGCCCCGGATTGGCCGAGGCGGACATCAATCACGGTCTGGCCGCGCCCCCTCCCCCCCATTCAACCACTGGCTCTAATGTAGCCCAGCTCCACTGTTTACTACAGAATTAGTGCATAGCGGACGGCAGTCTCCCTCCTCTGTGAACTCCGGATTTCCATCCGTAACCTGTTAGCTTTGCGTTAAAAAGGAGAAAATTGTTCAAAAGTCAACATGCCCAAGAGAAAGGTATGTAGAAAAGCCGAGCATGGCATGCGGACACACTTTTGTCCCTCACAAATCAGTCGTGAAATTAGGAAGCCCTCGAGACAACGAGCGTTCTCTTTTTATTTATATAAATATATAAAAATCCTCTCGACTTTTCTAGAATCTGACCGCGGAGATCGAAGCGTAGGTGTTTGGGGAATTTTTCTGACTGATCGCCGTATTTTTCCTCGACGGCGGTGCGGGTTGGGAGAGGGTTTTTCCTCCTCGAGCTGGGCTGTGGGCAGGAGTGAGATCTCCCTGCCCGTGCAGCCGCAGCCATGCTGTATGTACTTCCCTCGCTCCTGACCATCTCGAAGGCAGCTGTGCGGAAAAAAAACGGCGGATTATAAGCGCGATAGGGCGCGACCGGCCATCAAAGCGGCGCGAAAAAATACAGCGACGACCCCGATTTCAGGAATCGTATAGATTTACCTCGGAGGACGTCGCGTTATTAAACAATTTTAATACGTTTTCTTTGTTCGCCGTGGACGGCGGGGTGTCATGACGCCTTCTTGCCGCCAGATGGCGCTGAGGAGGCGCTTTGATTCGCGCCCCTCCCCCTCGGAGAGAGGAGGTGAGCCTCCACCGCGAAATGTCTCCGTGTGGACTCAGAAACCTGCAGCCCCACTCGCCCTCTGATCCTCTCACATTTAACTCACAGCACCCCGGTCCTGCAGTAGCGGGCACCTCTCAAACAAACTTTAAA
This sequence comes from Alestes dentex, assembly GCA_037576975.1. Classification (NCBI taxonomy): domain Eukaryota; kingdom Metazoa; phylum Chordata; class Actinopteri; order Characiformes; family Alestidae; genus Alestes; species Alestes dentex. Next base: position 15,292,485 of record JBBIGA010000083.1, read on the forward strand.
TGACGACCCTCCTGACTACCAGAAGTACAGGAGCGTATTCCTGGTGGGACTGAATTCAGGTCGGGATCGTTCGAGGAGCCCACGACTCCCCACGACTTATTCCCAACCCCCTACGTATTATTCAGGACTTATTCATGACTTTCCCACGACTTATTCTGGACTTATTCAAGACTTAAAACCGACTTCTTCACGACTCCCTCACGACTTATTCAGGACTTATTCACAACACCTCCACGACCAATCCACAACTCCCACACGACTTGTTCACAACTTCCTGATGAATCCTTCACGACTTAATCACGATTCCCTTACGATTTATTCACGACTCCTCCAAGACCTGTTCACGACTTCTTCAAGACTTATTCATGACTTATTCACGATTCCCCTGTGACTTACTCACAACTTCCCCACTATTCATCCACAACTTCTCCACAACTCCACACAACTTTTTTTTCCCCCCAGAGCTTTAGTTGGCATCCTGTTCTCCAGTTTCTTATTCGAGTTTTCTGTCCCTCCTAAAGTGATGTACAGTCTCCACAACACAACCTCTTGGAAAATTCCAATGAGGAACGTCTCTTTTTTTTTTTCTACCAGTACGATATTAGTATTTCTATTACTTTTTTTAAATCTTCTTGTGCCACTAAAGGCTGATGTAATTGAACATGGGGCTAGTACGTTAAAAACGGCCCATTCCAGTTGTGCTTTATTCAGTAAATAAGGCAAAACTGGTTGTAGAAATGGTTATAAGAGCACAGGCATGTTAAAACAGACCTGTAACTTTCTCCACAATTACTGTCATTTTAAAATGCAGTATTATGTAAACACTAAACCATCGCAAAAGTTTTTTAATTTCAGGTTTTTTGCTGATAACTTTTTTTTTCCCTTTGTCTAACCACCTGATGGGTGTGTCTCTGTTTTTGTGTGCAGGGAACTGATGGAGAGGTCAAGGAGGAGGTAAAAGTTTCACACCAATAAGCCAAAGTTTAAAACAAAGTTTTAAGTTGATAAATTTGTGTAGAAATAAAGCTTTGTGATAATTTTGTGGTAGTAACGGTTTGGTTATACCTGTGCTCATTTGTTCTCACACAAAATGTACTGTGTATGTTTGTGTGTTTTGCCGTCATAGCCTCAGAGAAGGTCTGCCAGGTTATCTGCAGTAAGTATCCCTTTCTCATTTAGTCTTTTTTTTCTTTTTCACCCCATTGCAGTCCTGTATTCATAAACACTGTTAATATATGTGCCTACACACAATGGGCTGTAATTACTGAGACAAGCCCTTTTTGTACCTCCACTTTATTCGGGGCATGTTACTGGTCACTTTTCTTTAGTTTGGGACAGTTTTTAAATGCCCATCTGTATGTTTTCTTTTACTGTATAAGTAAATGTGGTTCCTGCTTAAATGCACTGTACTCAGAGCAATATAATTAAAAGAACAATATAGAGAAAAAGACTAAAAAAGTGCAGGGTGGCATTAAATGGGTTGGGATTGAAAAACACTTTCAGGAACAGAAGGTTAGTGGAGAATGTTATCTAAAATGCAGTCTTTATGTGACTGTCTCACTTAACAATGATTTAGTTCATTAATTGATTGTTCTTGTTCTTTTAATTTAGGAATCATTCACTTTAATAGTTGATTTGCTTATTTTGGAGTGTTGGAGAATATTTTAATAAAAATTCACAGATTACACTGCCATTGGAAGAACAATATACACGGCTTATGTATATTAGTGTATATTAATACAACATACATACCATTGTATTAGGTGTATTGTATTAATATTGTGTTGTTGACTTATTTTGTATTGTTGAACAATACTTGTCATAGAAAAAAGTGGACATGCATTTAAAATCTAGCCAAAAATAAATGTACCATACATTGTACGCTACAGTGCATTTTCCCCTACCTTCCTCACTCCTACAGAGTAAGACTCATCGCCTGTCTCCGACATTGGTCTTAAAACAACGGAGTAATGGAAAATAAAACCCCACTCAACCTGTTGATTCCTGCCCAGTTTATCATAACATTGGTTTGTTCTTGCAGAACAGGACTACAGAAGGAATATTTTATAACACAGGATGGGTCAAACCAATATAGAGCCCATTCCATTCTGCCCCTGCAGTCTGTCTGCATTAGAAATCCATTTTTGGATGAGATATGATACATCCCATTGTAGAGCAACTGTTTTGATATGCTGTGGTTTTCTTGTCAGTGGTGCCGTCGCCCTTGTTGATGGTTGAATGAACTGCTTCTGTTTGTTGCCTTTAGAAACCAGCTCCTCCTAAACCTGAACCCAAACCCAAGAAAACACCCAAGGTAAGACGTTCCAGCTTGAGAAGGGCTTTGCCGTGCCATCTATATGCAGAATACTGGTGAAATAAAATTATGTTCCTCCCGCAAGGCTAGCGTATCCTGGACCTCACCGTATGAGCCAGCAAGATACAGACTACACAAGAAAAGTGCAATGTGTGGTGGGCTGAGGGCAAAAAAAAAACAAAAGTTTGAGCAACCCTGGTCAAGTTACATATTTTTTAAGTACACGCCTTTGGTAACAACCTTATGGCATTTTTATGCATATTTTATTTTTGTTCCCAATCAGTAAAATTCAGAAAATAACCAATAATTGTTCATTAAAATGTGTGCAAAAGCGTTCGCTGTAGAGGATGTGTCATAAAACATGTAATTTGACCAGAATGTTCAAACTTTTCCATACCATTGTGCATATTAAAAGGTAGATAGTTTGATTTGAGATCTTTAAATATTTAGATTTTTTTCCCCCTCTGTATTCTAACTTTTAAAAAAATTGCACAACAGATCAAAAATTTGGCCGAATATATTCGGTTTCTTTTTGTAAAAAAAAACAAAAAAAAAACCCCATGTAACATTCTCACCTCCTATAGTGTCCGTTTTTCTCATCTGTAGACCTATGGTGGTGTGCACTGTGCACTACATCATCTTAATACTGTCTGTATTTTTGCCCATATACCGTAATACATTAATACTACTTAATGCTAGTATGAAATGGACAGTATAATGTGTAACAATGTAAATTCATTGTGCGGTTTATATGTAAATGGAAATAGTAGTAGTAGCACAGTACGGTTGATAGTCCATTACAAATAGGAGGACAATATATTGTCTTTTTAACAATTCTAATTAACAATAAGACATTTAAGGTCAAGATTTGGTTGGATTTGCAGTGGTTTACATGGTAAAATATAATAGACTCTAAGAGCTCTCTTCTGTACAGGCTCTAGACAAATTGGTTCGGCTCAAAGAGTTTTCAAACTTTTTCAGTGCCTGCCTTGCTGCCCTCGTAACATAATAAACTCCAAATATCACAACCCCTACAGGCTATAAATTCATTTAAGCATGGGTGTGTCTATAGTGTAAGCCCTACTCCACTTCACACCAATAGACTGCACCCAGACGCCCATTTTCGGTAATTTCACAGCAGTTTCCATGAAAGATGGACATTGAATCATTGCATTGTTAATATAATTTGTTCACCTGTCTACCAGACCACGTCGTCCACAAAAGATCACCTGCATGTGCTGCCCACCCCCTTAACCAAAGCTGCTAGCACTACTCAGACAGTCTGGCGGAAGCAGTTGCTACTAATTACAGACTCAGACTGATCCCACTGCTGCTGACTGTAGACTTTACTGCTCATCAGTGGTTCAGTCTGCATACCTTTGCCTCTTATTGTTAGTTGTCTTCATAGTGTGATTCTTTTATTCTCTGTTGCTATCTGGTATCAACCAGAGGAGAATAGGTTCACCTTTTGGATCTTGGTTCCTCCTGAGGTTTCTTTCTTCAGCTTTAGGGAGTTTGTCCTTGCTCCTATTACTTTTGGCTTGCTCAAAAGGGGCTCTGACACGAGTTCTGTAAAGCTCTAAAAAAGTGCAGTATAAATTAATTTGACTTGAAAGCTTTTTATCTTTTTCACTTCCACAGAAATATATAATATACATGGCCATAATTCATTTTCCCCTGTTCAATCAATATTTAAACTTATTCCTTTTCCCTTCTCCCTCTGTCTTACAGAAAGAGAAAGAAGTGAACGATAAAAAGGAGGACAAGAAGACAAAGGCTAAGGCAGAGGATTCCAAGGAGGAGAACCAGTCAGAAAACGGAGAGACCAAGACTAACGAGGCATGCACACACACACACACACACACACACACACACACACACAGAAGTAGCTTGTTTGCAATATTGTTAAGCAAGAGTGTGTTTTCAATAACAATTCTGCAGGGAATGATTCAGCTTAGTTAATGATTCAGTTACACCTAAATTGACTATTTTGGTATGATTCAGGAACGATATATGGCATATACAAATATGAAGGATAAATGAAGGAACTATTTAGTAGAATCTATTAATCTTGAAAAATGAGCTTTTTAATTGAAGCATTAAAGATGGCCATTCAAAATAATCATTCCTAATGTGCTGACTTGACTTAAAGAATTACTTGTATTTTTCAGTGTGACTTTCCTAACAGTCACATTAAAAATGCACCAAAAATCACTGTAAATATTGAATAAATATAAAATGCAAATATGTGGAAGACTCAGATTAGCAATTAGCAATTGCAATTGTAGTATTTCTGAACATGCTAAATATAAAGTTCAAACCTGTATTTGCTAAAGAATAAGATGGGATTTTTATTTTCTGGGGTATTAGATTTTTGCAGGTATCTACCAATATCGGTTCTAGGTACAGTTGCTATCTGTACTACATGGATATCTGCACATTAAACTGTGCTGCGGTACCTGATATGAAACGGGCGGTAATGGTGGTTAACATAGTAGAAAGAGTTATAACTCCTGTATACCGAATGATCTAGTTAATCAAATAGACAGTAAATGTATTCTAAAACTCTGCCTTTTGGGTTATTAAGGAGTCCATATTCAAGATTCAAGAGAGTTTGTCAGCCCAGCTACATACGCAAGTGCACAGAGTATTGAAATAGCATTCTTTGAAGCAAGTAGTATGCAAAGCAAATGGAATTGAAAATTCAAGTCAAAAAACTGCTGCAGCATTATATTGCAGCATCGAAGTACAAAATTGCAAAGTACAAAAACAGGCAGGTAGTGCAAATAAATGTGTATTCTGAGGTAGAGCAGTTTTACAATTTTTTAGCAGCAAGTTTTAATGCAGTTTTTTTTTTTTTTTTTTGCAAAGTTTCGGTTAACATCAGTTTAAGATTGCTGTTCTAAAGACAATGTGTTTATATTGTGGGGGGAAAAAAAGGAACAAGTATAGGTCAGTACATGTGCTTTGAGACATTTGGTCAGTGCTGTCCATGGTTTTGGACATCAGCAAATCAACAGGCCAGCTTATTTCAGTTTATCATATAAGTTTACACGCAAAATTCGGGGCTGTTATCATTGCACAACCTACAAATTCCTACACTTATAGAATTCAGTTATACCACCTTCAAAAATATTTTTACCCCCGCTTTGTCCTGTTTACTCAAAAATCCTGGTGCGCTATGCATTGACTAGGTATTATACGTTTTTCACACTGCCAGGTCCTCTGCTTTCAAATCACTTTATCAAGAGTGATTCTTGAAAAATACACCATATACCACAATAAAGAAGCTACATTGACTAATAGGAAGGATTTTAGAATTGAACTCAAAGGGCCAGTTTTTAGCAGTCGGAACTGCTGAAATTACAGTTTAACCCATTTCCAAGAAACCTGTCCAAGGGGGTTTTACTTTGTAGCTAGTTGGTTAAAAGCTTGTTTTTAAAGATACATTTTCTAATGAGGTGGACTTGTGGAGACTCCTGAAAAGACTGGCCTGCAGCTGTGTTTCCAGCTCCAGTGCTGTAGTCCACGTGCACTGCAGATTCAAATGCTCTCTGCACTTTCACCTGTCACAGTAATCAAACTAATGGTCTTGCAGAGCTGAATCTGGAGGATGTTTCACAAGGCAGTAGCTAAGAGCAGTAGCTTGAAAATGGAATTATGCAAAGAATCTGTAACATTGCATGTCAGTGAAAAGAATGAAAAGAACCAGTCCTGAAGCTCCACCTCCTTTGATAAGCTGCTCTTCTCTCCTGTTTGACTCATAATTATAAATGAACCAAATTTTAAACCGAGCATTTGGATCTGTAAGGATGATCAGCTGTCCAATCAGACATAAATCTGTTTATAGTATGTGTATAAATCTGAGCTGTTTTACCAATTTGTGTTGGTTCCAGTTTGTAGAAGTTACACAATAAGCTTTTTGTTTTAAAACTGTTGCGCTGCACATGAGCCACACACTATATATTGATATCTATTTACATAGGTTTTAGGAGGGTCCAGCAGTCGAAGTGTCGTGGTTATCTGAAGCCCCTCTACAGCAACAGGCTTGCTGCGTCCAACTCAGAATCGGGGCTAAAATCAGGGTGAAAATGTAGTGTAACTCATAGATTAAGCTAGAATGACCCTAAACTCTTGCTTCAAACGTACCTTATAGTAAAGTAAATCAAGTTGGTCCTGTAGAAGATGAGGTGAGAGAAGTTCCACGTAGATCTATCAAAATTTATCTAGCAAACCAAAAAGTTTTGCACATGGACAAGACCAGAGCTACAAACAGAAAATAAGATGGACTTCCTTGAAACTTAATAAAAATGTTACATATGCTGTATAGCTGATTGGGGTGAATTTTTGATTGTTAGTGAATTTATTTAAATGTACTGATTTGAAATTATGAAGACTTAATTCATTAATTTATTTATTTGTTTTAAAGTAAACTAAAGGGTGTGTTGAGCAAGTACAGGTGAACCCTCAGAAGCTTCGACTGTTTTTCCATTGTTTATTGTGCTTAAAAATGATTAAATAATTTTTCTTAAATAGTTTTTTTTTCTTAAATAATCCTGATTGGTGCCGGCAGTACCTACTGAACTGTGATTGGTCTGTTTCTGTTACCATGCAGGTTGAGAAGACTCCGGAGGCGGAGCCTGAAGCAGAGAAGGAGGAGACTAATGCTGAGTAGCACCCCGCCTATCCATCAATTTTTTCCCCCCTCTCTTTTCCCATCCGTCCGTCAACCTATCCTTCCTTTTCTCCCGTCTTCCCCCCTTCCTCCTTTCTTCTCTTTCTCTCTTTCTCTCTCTCTCTCTCTCTCTCTGTCTCTCTGTCTCTCTCTCTCTCTCTCTCTCTCTCTCTCTCTGTCTCTCTCTCCCTCTCTGTCTTTCCCTCTCCCTCTCCTC
>JBBIGA010000083.1:15308146-15320069 GCA_037576975.1 Alestes dentex
TCTCTCTCTCTCTCTCTCTCTCTCTCTCTCTCTCTCTCTCTCTCTCTCTCTCTCTCTCTCTCTCTCTCTCTCTTTGTGTACAGGTTGCTCTGAATAAACATGTTCCGTCAGATTACCTGTTACGTGTATGTGAGCAGGTAAGTCCACTGGTGGACTCGCACGTTCCTCCCAGTGTACCTGGAGTGCGCAGTCTGCTGGGGACGGGACGACAGTCACTGCTGCGTACAGCAAAGAGTGAGTTATTTACCTGCACACACTCACATTACATGCATACTATGTGCATGCTATATACAAAACAGCAGTGCCATGATTGAACTGCAGTATTCTGACTAAAATCTGGCATTTTTATTGGGTTGTATGGGCTGTGATTGGTCATTCTCACTGACAGCATACACGTTAAAACAGTTTGGCTAATTTTTCAGTAATTTACTCAATAATAATAAGTGTTATACTGCGATGATTATCACAGCTTAGTGTTGTGCACCATGGCAGACAGACACATATACATCTGATGTTTGAACAGTGCAAGAATGCTTTTAAGATTTCGCAGGCTGCAAATCTGCACACACACACTTGTTTATGTACTCTGCAAAAAAAAAAAAAATGCTGTAGGTTCTTTGAATTGTTTCTGATACAAGAAGTGATTGTCCTACTAGTCTAACTATGTGCACAAACGCACATATACACCTGTTTATTTTCGTGTTAAGTACACAGTTTTTCTTATCTTTCTCTCCCTTCTGTTCTGCTTTCTCCCCTCTCCACCTCAGGTTGTTCCTATACAGTATGGACTGGTTCGGCAGTGGCTGCCCTCCACAGGGGGCGGCCCCCCGAACCACCCATCAATTTCGGCAAACCGCCAAATATTGGTAAGCTCCTCCCACTTACACACCTGTTTCTGTGTTTTTAGTTTTATGATTTGTGTGTGCCTCTCTGTGAGTGTAAAATACATTATTACACCCTCAAAATGCTCCCAAAACTAAAACTTTGCAAAGGCATGACCTTTTCAGCTTTGATGTTGTTGTATTTCCCAGCTTATGTTCAGCCCTCCTGTTCACTTCCTGGCAATTTATTTGTCTAGCGTGGATAAATTGCAGATTTTTACCGCTGTTTAGTCATGTTCACAATTGTCTCGTTTCCTTTAAGTACTTCAATATATCTGTGTAAAAGTGCACATGTGAAAGGGGCTATAGACTTAAATAGAGTTTGACCATGAATCAGATTTACCCAGGTTCTTCCCTCTTCCCAAATGTCCACATGGTTTGAAGCAAGTGTGAGAAACTTTAGGTATGGCCACTGGTGGTGTATAAGCCTAAATTACTTGTTAGGTATATCAGCCTATAGCTGTGCATTAATAATAAGCTGAACCATTGTCTTAAACAGGAAGAATTCCTCATCACTGAGCCCCTATACCTTATTGTTTTGTAAACAGAAGTTCAGTAAAATGACTAATTAAAAAAAAAAAACTTCCTCCAACAGTGTCAGTTATGGGTGCTCGCCAAACGACAGGTGCAGCCCGGTTTGGCCAGGCCCTTCCTTCCTGCACCTACCAGCACATGAAGATGCACAGAAGGATTCTGGGACATCTGTCCTCAGTGTACTGTGTAGCATTCGACCGGACGGGCCGGCGAATCTTTACGGTAAAGAGAGAAAGACCGTGCATGTTTGTGTGTGTTTGTGTGTCATAGTAAGCGTGATTTGGCATGGTTGACCTGTGTTTCACTGTAGGGGTGTGTGTCGTTATTGTCCTCTCTTTCAGGGCTCTGATGACTGTCTGGTGAAGATTTGGGCGACAGATGACGCCCGTCTTTTGGCAACCCTGCGCGGTCATGCGGCGGAGATTTCGGATTTGGCTGTGAATTACGAGAACACGCTGATTGCCTCAGCGAGCTGTGATAAGGTCATCCGGGTGTGGTGTCTCCGAACCTGCGCACCAATCACCGTCCTGCAAGGACACACAGCCTCCATTACCTCCATACAGGTGTGTAATGGATAATTTATTTTGAAGCATTAGTTTGCCTCCAGAAAATCATATTCGCATTGTTTCTCACCGGTAATGAAAGCAGACTGTTGGCATCGTGCAAACCGTGTGAATAAATCATTGCACATTCACTTCAAATCATGTGGCGTTGTTCAGTCATCTATAATGATGTGGTCTCTGAGGCGGTATAACTCACTATTGTCTATAAACATGGGCATAGACAAAAGCATAGCTATTTTGAAGCCTGAATTTTGTACATTTGATTAAAATGATTGATTTAGTGTGTGTTTTGTTTTTGGTCTCATCTTGTTTCTCATTCTTTCCTCTGTTTTTCTGTAGTTCTCTCCATCTGCAGCTGGTACACGCTACCTTGCCTCTACAGGAGCTGATGGCATGGTCTGTTTCTGGCAGTGGAATAGCCTTAACATGAAGTTCATGTGAGCGTGAAGTTATGGACCTTTTTCTATCAAAATGTTTTTTGTGTTTTTGTTTTTTTTTTCCTCAAAGTTGTTTTCAAGGTTTTTTCAAAGTTTCAAAGTTGGGTTTTTTTGAGCTGTCAGATTAAACACGTGTGTGTGGGTTTGTGTTTATTTGCATTTAGTGACAAGCCAGTGAAGTTCACAGAGCGTTCTCGTCCGGGTGTACAAATATCCTGCTGCTCGTTCAGTATTGGTAAGTGTACACACACACACACACACACACACACACATGCGGCACTGTTCAAAAGTTTAAAATAGCTTGATATCAGTAATGGTTATTTCATTCAGTAATAATTTGAACAGTCAAAATTATATATAATGTAAAGTAGACATTACATGGAATTTTAACCTTATATTTAAAATTAAGTTTCCATACTGCTATTGATTAGATAAAAAGTAATACCCTATTGATGGTAATTCCCTAAGAATTTATCTACTTTTGCTGATTTAACTTGTTATAAAATGTTCATGCAGCTTTCTCAGTGGTGGGTGAAGAAAATCTACAGAAAAATAGAAAAAATGTATATGCTGTCCAGATTTAAGGATAAATTGTAAATATGTAATGGTCTGTAGGACGGTATCCAGTGGGCCAGTACTGGATCTACAGATCTATTGCTCATTCTGGACACATACATGTTTTTAACATGTTTTTGCTGCCTACATATTGTTTGAAACCTGTACTAGCATCATAATAGAAATGTTTTATATGTTCATCTGCAAGAAATTGGTTTTGTATGATTAGGAACATTGATTATGAACTTTACACTGGATAGACATCAGTGCACACATATACACACTGTTCTCTCTGTAGCTGTGCAGAAGCTTTTAAAGAGCAACACCATGTTTAGTAAATACAAATGTATTATGAGAAAAAAAACACAATATAAATCATTGCGCTTTTTAATTATTTTGCCGTGAGTCAATTCCTGTTTGATCTTTTACCCCAGGTGGTATGTTCCTGGCTACTGGTGGGACGGATCACGTGATCAGAGTTTATTATCTGGGCAGCGAAACTCCACTGAAGCTTTCAGAACTGGATTCGCACACGGTGAGGAGAGAGTGGGTGGGAAGTGGTGAAAGATATGATGGATGTATGACTAAACTGATACGCCTACAAAAGGAATTAATATCAGTTGTTATGCATACTTTAATTAATCAAAATGAAATCTTATCATGTAATAATTTCCCTTAAGGAGTGATAGCACACTCATTCAAAACGTTGGTAGTAAAATCTAAAATTTAAGACTAAAATGTCAAACCTCCTCAGGTAAATAGTGTGTTGAGTATAAATTTTCCACCTTTCAATTGCATGTAGAGATGTTGTAGGTAGTGTTAAACCCAGCGAGAGAATATGAATGCACAGAGCAGTTAGCTTAGCATTATAGTGTCAAATAAATGAAGGCTAATCATAAAGTGAGGGTTTCTTTGCTAAACATATTGAACCACACACACAGCCCTGTTTGTTTGCCGAAGATATTAAACCACACACACACAGTAAAGTTACCGAACTGGGATTAACAGATGAAAAATGTAATTTTGCCTCTGTGTTGGATTTTCAGAGAGGTAGCTAATGTCTTGTTTATTCAGCAATTAATACCTTAATTACAAAAACTAGGGGCATAACACTTTACAGATTTAGTTTGGTAATCTTTTTATTGTTTGAAATTAATTATATTTGATGTTTGTTTTCCAGGATAAAGTGGTTGCTTTGCAGTTTTGCAACAACAGTGACAGGTAATACATGTTATTTATTTATTTATTTTCCGCATTCTTTTTTTGTTTTTTGTTGGGTTTTTTTGTGTGTTTTGCCCTGCTGTTTATTCTAATTCCTGCAACATCACTGCTCTCTGCCTTTGTAAATGGCAGTCGTGTTGTAATTCTTCTCCGTGTGGGTGCTTTTTTCAGGTTCTGAATTTGTTCTGTTTTTGTTTGGTTAATATTACTTGTGTGTGACTGGCTGTGTGTGTTCAGTCTGAGGTTTGTGAGCGGTAGTCGAGATGGTACATCTCGGATCTGGCAGTACCAGCAGCAGGAGTGGAAGAGCATCACTCTGGACATGAGCACCAAACTGCCGGGGTAAGTGTGTTTGTAATGTGATGATTTGCTTTAGTTCTAAAAGAATTTATGTTTCCAATGAGATTAATTCCACTTGCCTGGTTTTATCTCTTGACATTTTTATGGTACATTAATGTTTTGGAAAATCAGTATTTTTCAGTGTTGAAGAGGCACATTTGAGGTGTCTCTGATAATGATACGCCATTATGATACTTAACATCAAAAACACTGACGCTTCTTTGCTACCCTGCATAGCCTACACACATGTGTGTCTACACACAGAGAGAGGCAAAGTCTAGCCATTCCCTTACAACAGCATAGATTGGTGGGATGGTTTGCAGTTATCCAGCGTTAGCTATTTTCATTGTTTTCGTTTTTATTTTACGGAGAAAAAAAAAAAGGTGAGATTGATGGGCAGACATCTCAAATGACCCAGCTTTGGTATATCAAGTGTAGTTTTTTTTTTTTTTAACTGATGTTGCGTGACACATTGCTCATTCAGACGTGGTAAAAATGTTACTCATACTCAAGACCAAGGATTAGGCAATGGATAAGGGAACTCTGAAGTCATTTTGAAAACTTCTATCTAGTAGTAGCTAGCAGTAGTAAATAGCAGGAAACTATGTACTGTGAAAAGAGTTTTGCCAAGCCCAATAACTTTGTGTGTTTTGTGTGCTTTCAGGAGCACTGTAGCATCTGGAGAGGACAAGTCAACCAAGCTGGTGGTAACCATGGTAGCTTGGGACCGTAGCGACAGGACAGTCATCACCGCCGTCTCCAACTTGCTTCTTAAAGTTTGGAGCTCCACAAATGGCCAGCTGCTGCATGTACTCTCGGTGTGTGTGTGTGTGTGTGTGTGTGTGTGTGTGTGTGTGTGTGTGTGTTTGTGCACACAACACGTGATCCCTCCATGCTTTGCCACATTTTTGTGCTTTCATAGTGCATTTGGTAAGGTTGGACAAAAATCCAGTTTAACCTAATGAGAAACTGGACACAGTTTTGTAAATTGAGTTCATAAATATTTTCAAGTAATTGCGGTTTATGAGTGAAACATAGGCCTAAACAACTTGCAACAGTAGCTGTGGACCAATCTAAAATAGTTCTTACTTTTTTGTTAAATTTACCTACATCATAAGTGCTTGTATATAGACTCATTCTCTCCCTTCTTTTGTCAACCTGTGTCTGATTGGCTGTAGGGTCATGATGATGAAGTGTTTGTGTTGGAGGCCCACCCGTTTGATTGGAGGGTAATGCTGTCAGCTGGACACGATGGCAACATCTATATCTGGGACCTCAGCAAAGGGACCAAGATAAGAAACTTCTTCAACATGGTGAGTAAGACGTTCCATTTATTACATGTTTCAAAGTACCCATATCCTAAGTATGCCCCCCCCCCTCCCCCAAGGTCCAGTCATAGTGTATGTGGTTGTATGTACCAGAGCAGTCATGTTTTCTTTTCTATGACTTTCTAACTTCTCTTTGTTGATTAGAATTAAACATGTGCCTTTAAGACTGATGTATGTATTGAGCCTCATTCATGAAGCGGCCCAGGAATAAACACTCTTTTAACTTCACTGTGTTAAAAAAAAAAAAAAAAAGCCTAAAATGACTATTTTTATGGTGTAAACCGTAATTATGCTCCCAAAACACGTTCATTTCATTTTAAACTTAAAAATGTAAAGGTAAACCCGTATCTGTACTGTACAGTGTACACTGAACTGCTGTTTCCCGCAGTGCTAGAATGTAAAATACCGATGTTACCCCCGTATAGACTATACTGTAATTCATGCAGTCACGTTTTCTTTGGTATGAGCAGGGTAAATACAGTAATAATTTAGTTTACAGTAAAAAATGACAGGGCTTTAAAAAGAACAAAATGAAAAAAACACAAGAACACTCAGTGAAACACCCGAGATGCTCCATGCAGGAAACTGTTATAAAGCGGGAATGCTGGACTGTATCTGCCCATGATGCGTCACAGGCCAGCGGCCAATATACGGTTGCTTTGCCGGGGTTTCCACTAGCAGTTAGTTCAGTTGTAGGAAAAAATCGGCGAACGACTGAGGCTGTGAACTCTGAACTGTGACTTCACAGAGGAACACTGTACATGTTAATGTGTTTGTGACATAGAAAAATGAATTGAAAACCAATTGTTGTTGCAGCTTACTTTGCGTCTTTGTATCTAAATTAATTTAGTTTAAAAATTAAATGGGCTGTATAAGGGATATTGTAATTCCAAAATAATTCCCAGTTGAGAACTGATAATTATGATATGTAATTCTATTGTTCAAATTTGTTATTATTTGAGTGTTTGAATGGTATGTATTTCTCTGTATTCCTCTCTCTCAGATTGAAGGCCAGGGCCATGGGGCAGTGTTTGACTGCAAGTTTTCTGCTGATGGTCAGCATTTTGGCTGCACCGACTCCCATGGACATCTACTCATTTTTGGCTTTGGTTGCAGCCAACCCTACGAGAAGGTGAGAGAGAGTGTGGCTGAAAAGAATGGTTTCAAAAAGTGCCTCATGGTATATAGCAGATGATATATCCATGGATTTTAATGGGGCTTCACGCTTGATTAGTTCTGTAAGCAATTGATCAGTTTTCATTCAATCAATCAACAAATGCAACTGTTGCGCCTTGTTTGATTTTAAGCAGTACAAGCCATATCACCTCCTTCATTTAATGTAGGGTAATTGCAATCTCAGAATTTACATTGTTGACTAATCTTGACAGTCCTAATTTCTAAAGTTCTATAAAGATTTACTGCATCTGTTATTTAATGTTTTGGCCTCACTTTACTTATGAGAAAATAACCTAAGAGCAGTATTTGCAGCAGTAAGAGCAAGTTTTAAAATGTTTCTGCCGTGCCTCTTCTGTTTCATACTTCTCAATATTAATCAAGAAACTGTCCTGCAAATGTTTTGATTGTGGTTCTCATGGAAATATTTTAGTTCATCATAATCTCAAATTTCACCACAACTTTTATTCAGGGGAAAAAAGCATGCTTACACAAACACATATCTGAAGGGAATATTTACCGTTGAATATGAGCAGTAAAACATCTTTGAAGCACTGCATTTCAGTAAAAACTTTGAAAACCTTTTTTAAAAATTTTACAATTTATAGTTGATCTAACATCTGAAATTAATGCAGTTGGGTTTCTGATGCATTCTCACACCTCTTGGATTGATGTATTTCCTGGTGTGTCTTTTAGGTCCCAGACCAGATGTTCTTCCATACAGATTACCGGCCGTTGATCCGGGACTCCAATAACTTTGTCCTGGATGAGCAGACGCAGCAGGCACCTCACCTAATGCCCCCACCGTTCCTGGTGGACGTGGATGGAAACCCGCATCCTCCACGTTTCCAGCGCCTGGTACCTGGCAGAGAGAACTGCAAGGAGGAGCAACTGGTGCCTCAGCTAGGCTACATGGCTAATGGTAAAGTGTAATCATGGCTTAATCAAGTGACTCTTGTTTGTTTCAGTATCAAAAAATTTAGAAACGCATTAACAAGTGTGAATGTGCCCTTTCATAGCAGCATGACATGGACATCTGTGACTGCCAAGCAGATATTTGTCTTCTCTCTCCCTCTGATTTGTTTAGACAGTCCTCTCTCACCCACAGTATGAGTCAGCGAGGGCATCTATTCGCTGAAATAAGTTATTAGCTGTTCATGTTCTCCTCCAAGCCTGTTGAGCCGTCCAATGACATTGTGTTGTTTAGACAGTCCTCTCTCACCCACAGTATGAGTCAGCGAGGGCATCTATTCGCTGAAATAAGTTATTAGCTGTTCATGTTCTCCTCCAAGCCTGTTGAGCCGTCCAATGACATTGTGTTGGCAGCAAAGATGCCGAGTCATGTGAAGATGGAGATGGCATTTCACATGACTTGGGAGAAGCACATGCAACCCTTCACCCTTCCAGAAGTCACCTAGGATTGGAGATACCTAGCTAGTAGGCTGGAAATGATGATGACTAAAACTGGGGAGAACGATCAACAGATATAGGCAAATTAAAAAAAAAAATAAAAAAAAAACACACGACAGGTGTAAAAAATGTAAAAGATTTTTGCAAAACAAGATTATACAACAAGTATAATCGAATTTTAGGAATAAAAAAGCTTCTACTTACGGATGTGTAGTATGCAGTAGGGATTGATATCTGCAATTTGCACAAGTGACCATCAGATTATATTTGACCAGTTTCACTTTCAAAGTCCCAATTTCAGAGTTCACTGATTACACTGTTAATTTTGGTAAACTGGCAACAATAACCAGAGGAACAAGTTAAGATAGTAACAATCCGAGTTTCCTGTACTCTGGAAATTGTATTGCTACAATGTGAGGTGATATTCCAAAGTAAAAATGATTTCTGAAACTGTAACTGACATGTTGGAGCTACTGGGGCAGATCCAAAATTAAACTTTAAACAAAATTATATGCTATTGTTGCATAAACTGTATAATTTGGTTTTTATTTATGGAAAAACTACATGGTAGTCAAAGCACATAATTCTGAGTTACTGAGAACAAAGTTATTTATTGATTTATTGATCGATTGATGGCATTGACCATCACTACAGTAGAGCAAAAAAAGTTGTCTTTTATCTAGTATATATTATTATTGTAGCTGTTTTTTATAATAAAAAAATGAGGGAAACATTTCTGGTGAAAACCCTCTGCTTTTTCACATTTGTAAACTGAATGTATTTTGTGTTTTTTTTGGCTCTTTGTTTTGTTCTTTTCTAGAAAATTACTTCCGTGTGTCCCTATAACATGATTAACAAATATTGGTGTAAGTTATGTGTGTGTTTAAGAGTGATGTTTGAAGTAACCAGAGAAACTCCATTTATCTATGCAGGTGATGGGGAAGTGGTTGAGCAGGTGATTGGCCAGCAGACGGTGGATGAAGGTCAAGAAGAAAGTCCACTGGACAATCTGATCAGACAGCTCCAGCACCAGCAAGACGAGAGAATAAATTTAGGAAACCAAGACGCAGGTCAGAAAAACGGAATCTGAGTTTTGCTTTGTGAAAATTGATTTTCTCTTTGGTTCGGAAGGGATTGGAAGGCTCAGAAGGATAAGTTACTCTTCATGGAATGGAAAGCATTCTTGCAAAATAGTTTTTATTAGAATTTGAGTAATTAGGACTCATAATGGTCCTCTAGTCCTTAGTAGCTTGTGTTCATTCTAAGCAGCCTTCGCATTTCTAGGTGAAGTATATTGTAGATGTTTGTTTTATGGTTGCAGTGACGTCTAACGTGAGGTCTCCTCCTTCTCTTGCATTTTTAAATCTTCTTGTTTGGCTAACTGTGCCTTTTTTAACTGTATAGTGATTGCATTTTTTTTTTAACCTGCTTAACGCAGATTCTGTGTTTGATTGTGTTGACTGGTCCAACTTTTCTTAGATTTTTTTGTGTCACTTTATTTATTGTGCTGCCTTAATTTTTATTAAGTTTAACAACTCTTATCTACATTTGCTTCTGACACACTTTATAAATAAACTTCTCTTTGTTGTTTTTTAGATGGTGAAGCAGCAGGTGGCCCTCTGTCACCACCAAACGTTGGACTGCGCAGAAGTGGGCAGGTGGAGGGGGTCAGACAGATGCACAACAACGCCCCCCGCAGTCAGATGGCTACAGAGAGAGACCTGCTGGCATGGAGTCGCCGTGTGGTTGTTAACGAGATCCCTTCAGGAGTGCTCAGGTATTTAACAAGATTTTAATAACGTCTTTAAAGACACTTCGAAGTTTTGCCAGTGGAGGGATGACACTGCTTAATAGAAGGGAGACTCGTTCTATGTTATGGGAAGTAAGCGGTTACAGTACAATTATGGACAAATTGTCAATAGGTCATTAGTCTTAAGACAAAAGCACGCTGGCATTTGCAGTACATTACTGACTGAATGTGTAGGGGGCAACCTGGCTTTTGTTGTTTCACTGCTCAAAGAAAGTGAATAGTGTTTTCTCAAACAGAACTGTTATGGATGCCAGCATAGCAGAACCCCTGTCATCTGCTTGACACTAACTTGAACTGCTTTAGTACTTGTTACAATCAGTTATTAGTAATTATTAAGAGCACACTCTAGATTCCTTCTTGGGTGCAAGGTGTTGAGTGAGTGTTTGTGTATCTTTTTTGTTTAGGATTATGGAGGAGAGTCGACTGGCCAAAGGAGAATTGGAGCGATTTCTTTACAACACTGAGAGGAAGAAAAAACCTGTCACGACTCCTCGAGTATGATGATTTTTTTCCTCTCCACACACCAAGACTGCGAAACGACCCTTTCTTCATTCTCCTGCCCACAGTTCTGTTTCTTTCGTTCATGTTCTTTGACTCTTTCCATGTCTGTCTGTCTATAGACTGAGCCGATTGGCGTCTCTGTCCGTTCTTTGCGGAGACCTCCGAGGAAACAGCAGCAGAAGAGACACTCGTATCACACTCGGTCCGCCCGTGAACGGAGGAGAAGCACACATGTGACCTCACATGAACGAGAAGACAGTCTTGGAGAATCAGACAGTGAGGCAGAGGTATGAGATGAATATATAAAATTAATTAAATTCCTCATTCAGAAATCACTGGGCTGCCTACATTTAGGTGACAAATTAACACCTTTGTCCAAAATGAAAAAAGGTGTTTTCATACACTTCCTCTGTTACATAGTAGGTAGTTTCATTTGCTGTCTCAAACACATGTTTATTGTTTTCTGTGTGATCAAATAGCAGGAAGAAGAGCAGGCGGAGAACAGCGACGTCTCTTCTGAAAGTGAGGCTCAGTGGGAGAATGCCAGCAGTTCTAGGTCTGTCCAATAGCGGACATCGCACCGAACACCCATGAAATGTCAATAGATTTGATGTCTGTGTGCTGATATCACATTTTACTGACACTCCAGCACACTGATACTCAGTGCTGCACTAACTGGCTGATGATAACCTGATACTCTGCCCACAAGCTGACTTAACAAACACTCTGTCTTTGTTTCGCTCTTATTTTCAGTGACTCTTCTAGTGAGTATTCTGATTGGACAGCCGACGCCGGGATCAACCTGCAGCCTCCTAAACGGCCTATCAGGAGGCCGGCTCGTGTTGCTCAAAGCAGTAGCTCGGAGGACGAAGGGGAGGAGCGTCAGGAGGGAGAAGAGCAAAAGAAGAAAGAAGAGGAGGAGGAGAAGAAAAAGAAACCCAAACAAAGTAAACAAAAAGTGAGTTGCTTAAGTGTATTTCTTTTGTCCATCCAAACAGTTTGTCTTTTCCATGCATTTTCCATTCAGTCAGTTTAAACATCCATCCAAGTGATGGCTCCGACCTTTACTGTCTTATTCATACAACTGCTTCCTCTCTGTCTGTGTGTGTGTCTGTGTGTGTGTCTGTGTGTGTGTCTGTGTGTGTGTCTGTGTGTGTGTCTGTGTGTGTGT
>JBBIGA010000083.1:15362196-15372267 GCA_037576975.1 Alestes dentex
ACGACACAGTTCCGTTCCTACGATAGTGACGTAACCCAAATTTCGAAACACACCTTAGCCTAGGTCACTTACCTATCCCAACACAGTTGTAAAATCATAATCTAGAACATAACACAAATAGGCCACAAAAAATGAAAAGGGCATGTATATACTGGTTGCACACAGCAAAGAATACGCATTAGCGCGGCATATGACTGAGGGAATTGGCGTCCGCCAATATAGTACAATATTGGCGGATGCCAATTCCCTCAGTCACACTCCGCGTTACTGCGTATTCTTGGCTGCGTGCAACCAAACTAGTTCACCCACGTAGTCCGTAAGTACAACGCTAATGGCATAAGCCGGAACACTGACATTGCAATTTTTTTAAAGTTTTTCCAGGAGTGTTGTTAACTCGAAATGTTGTATGTTGAGACTGTCGTAACCCGACTGCCCCCTGTGATGCGTTTGACACGCAGAGACTGTGATTTAGGAGAAAATTGATCATAAAGATATGGGTGAATGAATTTCAGAAAGAGAAGGTCTTTCAAAAGCCATTGGAATTGGATGTTATAAGTAGAACACCATTTTCTAAAATCTGCCTGTACAATCATTCTACCATTAAGCCTTCTTTTTTTCTTATGTGAGAACTGACCTATCCATGCTTCACCCACAAATGTGTTCTTTAGTGGCCACTGTTGCTTGGTTGGTGGAGCAACTGTGTTGGATCCATCAGCAGGAGATTGTGAGTTTGATCTGTTGTGATGCAGCAGCCAGCCGTCCAAGACAGCATAACTGTCCTTGCTCTCTCTGGGCAGAGTGGTCCCTCAATCCTCAACATCCCCTGCCGTCACTCAGCTTGATGCTAGCCAGTGCAGGTGTCTTTTAGCAGACATAGCAAAAATAGTTGTTGGTGTTCTCCCCCAATCTGGTTGAGCTGTCTGTTGTTCATGGCAGTTTGAAGAGGTGCGGAGGGCAGCTTGGTGACATTGTGCGTGATTGGTGGGTGTAGCTAGTGGGTGGATTTGTATTTTTTTAGTTTTTTTGTTTTGTTTACGTAATTATCAGCTGCTATTTACAGTGTTGTCCAGTCAGTGTTTGAAAATGACTCCAAATAAAACTGTCCACTGCAAGTTAAGCCCCGCTCATGAAAAGTTTTTTGTGGGATCTCCCTCTCCCGTCGTCCCTCATTTTAAAATGTTTCAAATTTCTTATGGCATTTTGTCATACTTTCTGTTTATAATGATATTGCAGCAAAAATAAAAAAAACAAAGTGCAACAATAAATTGCCTGAGACTATAAATATTCAGTCATGCTGCTCTTAGCTTGCCTGAGTATCATTCATTTAAATAGCTGGTGGTTCTGCGTTGCCTCTCAATGATAGTTGTAATAACACTTTCTTTCCATTTTAAACTAAAAAAAAAAGCTATATTAGATCTGACAGTGTGACCTTATGCACAGGAGGATTACTCTACATGTAGGAACGTGGTCTATTTATCTGCTGTCTGAAGGCGTGACTGTCTTTCAGGGCCGACATTTTCATTAAAACATTAGACTGTTCTCACTGTAGTGGTTTGAGAAAGGTGTTTGAACATTTGTGGGGAGGGTGTTTGTGTGAAGTGAGCAGAGCCAGAGGCTGTGTGGGGTAAACGGAAAGCTAGAGAAAGCAAGTGTGAATGTTTTTCTTTATTCTCTCCCGTGTTTTTCTTTGTTTCTGCAGCATAGGGTGAGGTGAGCCGCTTTTCCAGGTTGCCCAGCCCAGCTATTCACACCTACTCTCCTTTTTCTTTCTCTCTTCCTTTTCCTTCTTTTTTTGACTTCACCTTTCCAACTGCACTCTCCACCTTTCTTTTGTGCTCCTGTGATCTTTCTTTCTGTCTTTCTAGCCCTCCATAACTCTGTCTGTTGCTTCTTCTTTTCCTCTCCCCCCCCCGTTTTGGCCGGACCCTTCCTCGCTTCCATAGTTGGACCACAACCTTCCTGTCAGGAAAAAGAAACAAATTCCAAAATTACTGCATGCTAATTGTCACTTTTTTCTATTATTTATTACTTTTTTTTTCTTATTTCAGTTCACACACATTTAAACGTGTAAAAATTCCTTTTTTAAGTTTAAAAATGCATGCAGAAGAATGGATCATGAATAAATGAAAGTAAGTACCAATGTATGTAAGCGCCGTTGTAATAAATAAATTTACCCCACACTAGTCTCGTCTCTGTGCCTTCATTCATTTTTCTTTTTGTCAAAGCTGAATAGTTCAGTGTTTCCGTTTAATATTTTTGATGATAACTTAAAGGTCTTGAAAGTACAATTAGCTCCTTATTAGCACTTATTGATTAAAATAGACTAGTTTGCAAATTCGTTACTGACGGAATTATCGCATGTAAAACAAATCCAGATTTAAAAAGGTCTAAATTAGACAAACTGCTGCTTCAAAAAGTGTACGTAGAGTGATTTGGCTTTAGTTTACTTGTGCATTCTAAAACCCAGTCTAAAGATGTGCTCATAACTGTGCTAATCCCGTTTCATTGTAACGTCTCATTATACGGCTTTACATCTCCATTAAAAGGGGTCTTCTCTTTACCAGGGATGTCAACCCGGGTTCCTTCCAGTCCATAATAATGTTGTATTTAGGGTCTCTGCCATTAAAAGCACAGTATTCCGCTCATCCATCTCACAAACACCTTGCTAATTTGTTGAAGAGGGCAAATGCCTGCAGAGCTGTGGGCCAAAGAGAAGCCAGTTTAGAGCAGGGGTGCCAAGCTTGGTCCTGGTGATCTACCTCCCTGCAGATCTCCAGCCCTGATTTAGCACCCCTGATCTAGGTTGCCTTCAGGGTGTGGGATTTGAGCTTTTTAGGGCGGTAGATCTCAAGGAACAAGAGTTTCCGAATGCATCTGGTAAAAAGACATTCAAGGTCCCAAACAGTGCCTCCTTACTTGAGCCTAAACAGATGTAATCTATGGAGTCCCTGTGGTGAAAGACCATCTTAAATATGGCCGTAACTTATTTGGAACAAGATTAAGGCTAAACAACTACATGATTCAAGTCCTTTAATTTCCCTTAAGTTGTCCAACTGTCACAACAAAACTTTGATTTAAAAATACTGTTTCAGGGTATAGGTGCCCATGTAGCATAAGATTTTCCACTGTTTTAGATCTTTGGTTTAAGGGGAGAAAAAGGAAGCCTTAACAATTTTGTATGTGGATTTAAATGTCTGATCTTGCAGTGATTGATTTTACTTTGATTCAAGAGAATAATCCCAAGTTTCATTAATGGAGAATATGCAATATAAACTATACACAGAACTATTACTTTTTATACATGTTTGAAAATACCCTTAAATTTGTTTTAGCCACCAAGCTTTTTGTTTTTTGTTTTGTTTTTTTTGCAGAATGTCACATAAGCAAGTATCAAACATTTAAAACATTCCATAAAAAGGGAAGTTTTTTTTTTTAAAAAAAAAAGGTATGCTGTTAAATCAGCAACTAAATAGCCTCTCTCCTCTTCCTCCCCAACTGTTGGATGTGTGTAGAATTGCTAAGCAGATTCTGTTGGCTCAGATCAGAGCCTATCGTTCCTCCGAGTCTGACCAGGAGGACTCCTCGGACTACAGCTGGGGAGCAGCAAGTGATGAGGAGGATGAGGGATCCAGAAAAAACAAAGATAAGGGGGATGGAAACACTGCAGAAGACAGTGAGTATTTCCTCGGTGTACTGGAAACGTGGAGTAAGTGATTCAGTTAACCCATAATCTTCATCATGTCAGTATATTCAGTGCATATTTTCTCTTGTTTGTTTCTCCTCTTGTTTCTGTGAAAGAAAAGTACCATTCAGGTTTCAAAATCAGGTTTCCTTTCACTCGTCAATCCATAAAGGCATGTTTGGCTGCAGTTACACGTTTACACACATCACGTATTCAGCCTACAGTAGTTGAAATCTGCCTGTTTAGGATGAGGTTATAGGAAGTGTTTCAGCCTGGACTGCTAATTGACGAAGGCTCAGTACGATAGCCATTTAGAACAGAACGTCTTTACATAAAAAGAAGAGTCTTTTTTATTCTATGGGGTAATAAGGGGTGTAGAAATGAATTACAGCCACACAGATGTCAAGCAGCCCTTGGAAAAGGTAGAACGCAAAACATACAGAATAAGGCCTTTTAAGATTAGGTTTTATCTAATCATGGATTTTCTGTCTCATGACGGTGGATCACTTTTCGCCAGGCTATGGCATGATGTCTGCCCAACCTTCTCCCGGGCAGACCAATCTTGCGAAGAATGTCCATTTTCATAAAGCTGGCAAATCACGCTGCATAGATCAGGGATGCCCAGCTCTGGTCTTGGAGGGCTGGTGCCCAGCACAGTTTGGTGATTTCCTTGCTCGAAGACATCTTGTTCAGCTCACCTGTTAATGGCCGGGGTTTGTGAGTGTGTTTGAGGAAAGGAGCCACTGAAGCCACCAGCATTGTGGACCCCACACACCCCCTTCTCCCTCCTTCCATCTGGCAAAAGGTGCTGGAGCATCCAGGCCTTCACAGCCAGAACCAGAAACAGTTTTTTTCCCCTAAGGGATCAGACTCCTTAGTCACAACTAAATCATAAACACAACACTGAACTTCTTCCATCTCTTAACACAGTTACCCTCACTGAACTGTTCTGCCTTTAACAAAACTTACAGCCTAACTGCAACTCTGAATACTCTTTACTTATTTATTAGATACTGCACATTCTCTGTCCTGCTGCTGATATTATTGGCATAATTTATTGCTGTCTACCTCTATTGTACATTTTAGCACATTTATTGTCTTTGCTGCTAGAATACAGTATCTGTCATAATACTGAGTTCATTGAAACATTGACTGCACGAAATGCTGTCTTGTCCTGTTTTGTTGTTGTGGTGTTTTTCTTGTCCTCTCTCTTGCTCTCTTTGCACTCTGTGTATTTTGTCCTGTCTGCACTCATGTAGTCTTGTGGTGTTTCTGGTGTTGCTCCATGGTCCTGGAGGAACATGTTTCATTTCTGTGTCTGCTGTGTGTTTAGGGCTGAAATATAAATAAACTTACTGGACTTGATTTGGGCACCCTTTGCATGACTACAGATGCGCTACTTTCAACAGATCTACATATATTTCTTCCTCATTTGAAAATAAACTGCTCAACTCTCATTCATGTTTCATGCAACTGGCTGTTCATCAGAAACATCACACGTTCCGGTCACAGCCATAATGAACATAGGTTAAGGAGTCGTTAACCACAGATGCAGTTGTGTGAACCCTTGAGACGGGCCTTAAGTTTTCATAATACCTGCAGTGCCCCTTATGTTTTAATGTAGCACTGCTCTTTTGCTAGTGCATGTTGTCTTTTCCAGATCCAAATACATATGCTTGGTAAAAATGTGTTATGATGTAAATACCATGCTACCTTTTAAGCTTTATTTTGTTTTCCTGTAAATATTCCTATGCCTGTAGGTGGACACACTGGTAACAGCTCTGATACCGACGGGGCAGATTCAGCACCACTGTCCCGTCACTGCCTGCTGCGCCATGGCTTGGCTCCACCGGAGACGAAGCCCAAAGACTGTAATGAGGAACCAGACGACCAGAAGAATAAAAGTGAAAGAAATCAGAACCCAGAGCTGGTCACTCGTAAGTGATTTTAATTTTGAATGAGTAATCTTTTCTTACCTACTGTGTTGATGCTGATCCATTCAGAGTTTTGTATTCGTCTCTCAGTTTATCTCAATGTAATTTCCCCCCCACGGGACACAGTAAGACGCAAGCAATTAAAATGAGTAATTCAAAGAGTAGCTGAATGCCGCTGGCAGCCTTTCTTCACAAAGAAGAATCAGTTTATTTTGGCAACAACTGTCCTAAATATCGACAAATCTGATCCAACATCAGTCCTCTCCAGCTCTGCTGTTGTCTGAAAAGGCTGCCAGTAGCAGGTAAGGTGGAGAATCATTAATGAAATTCTGCAGTGCTGTGAACAGTAAGGAACCAAATTTGACATTCTGTAATAGCACTCCTATTTAGATATTACTATCTGGCCTTTTAAATGAAAAAGAAACAACTTTGTTTTAGAATTATCTCTACTTTTGTGCAGTGTTGCACATCATTCAGGTGCAGACTCTACTTGGCTTCTGACCTTTTTAAAATGTTTACAGTTAGCAGTGACGACCACGAATCAGCCAGTGAGGACTCAGCGTTAAGTGAAGAGCTCAGCCAGTCAGAAGATGAGGACGGGAGGTAACATAGCTTTTCAGACATTAGTGATGAATTTTACAGCAATAATAATTAATGTGAGAAAAATTGTTGTTATCATAAACTATTGGACAGGACTTCCCTGTGTTGATAATGTATTTTATCCTCAAACAAAACTCTTCCTCGATGCTGCTCAGTCATGAACAGAATAATTCGGCCGTTGACGGGGGACCTCACACACTTACTGAGCAGGTATGAATAACATTTTTTATCGTGTGCGTGTGTCGCATGGACTTTTAGTGTTAGTGAGAACCATGCTTATAGTTACGTGAAATATAGTGGGGAAAAAAGTTTACATGTGTTAATTGTATATTTAAAATTGTTAAAATAATATATTACATTTTCATTTATTAATAGAAATCACTTTGTTTAGATTTATTTCGATTGAGGGTGATTCTAATGTTCCACAGTAATTAACAAGTTTTAGTAATTAATTGCCGCCTTCACTGTTGCATCCTTCATAAATGTGTGTGTGTGTGTGTGTGTGCGTGTGTGTAAGTAACATTTTTGTGTCTGTGCATGTGTGTTACCCCCTGCTTTAGGAGGATTCTGGTGGTGATGGTGTTGAGGACACTGAAGAGCTCAGCTGTACTCCGAAAGGTCGGAGAAAGATCCGGAGGATTCTGGAAGTGGGTCAGTTGGCGAGGGAGACGCAGGAGGCTCTGAGGGAGGAGGAGGAGAGACGGAAAAGGCTGGCAG
Source organism: Alestes dentex (assembly GCA_037576975.1). Taxonomy (NCBI): domain Eukaryota; kingdom Metazoa; phylum Chordata; class Actinopteri; order Characiformes; family Alestidae; genus Alestes; species Alestes dentex. Next base: position 15,369,130 of record JBBIGA010000083.1, read on the forward strand.
ATAGAGACAGACAGAGACGAAAGGAGAGCAGCAGAGAACTGGGAAAAGATGATTTAGAGGTACAAATCAAATAAAGTTTATGAATATTCAGACAGATTATAGTCAAAGAGTATAAAGAGTATGACATTTGTTGTTTTTTTTTTTCTTGAATATTTTCTGGAATATTTGTCATCAATGAAAAAATACAAATAAAGTAAGTAGTTAGCCGTGCTAAGGTCCTGCTGGTATGTGCTGTTATAAGTGAATGGCTAGATGACTTCTCCCTTCTCCTCTAGGGAGTGGAGTGAAAGACCTACAGACCCCTAATGTTAACCGTTCAAGTTAAAAAGTCTTTGCGGCTAATTCTGGGGTTGTGCATCCAAACGACACCAAAATGTTCAATATCGAACTTTTTGTAAAAGAAATTTTCATTTCAGAAATGATCAGCCCAGGCCTTGGAATCTTTCTGGTAGTAATTTGTAGTTTTGGCACTATTTTCCAGGTGATGATAGTAGGTGAGACACCTGCCCCTGTCATCATCCCTTTGGTTCTAGAAGAGAATCTTGCAACACGCGAACCTCTTTTGCAGGTGGACACGTACCTGCTCAGTAAACTGAAACCTCACCAACGACAGGGTAAGAGAAGTGTGTTTTTGTCTTAGTCCCTCTTGCCAGAAACCGTTAACTGCAATGAATTTACACATTTGTCAAGTGTGATTATGATGATAAAAAGTGGATGCAGTTGAACTGCCTCTTTCAGTGCATCAGTGTATTTTTGTCATCCTGAATGTAAATGTGTTTAACATGTGTGTGTCTAACATCTCTTTGTAGGTTTGCAGTTTATGTGGGACAGCTGTTGTGAGTCGATTGAGAAGGTGAAGAAGTCTCCTGGTTCCGGCTGCATTCTCGCCCACTGCATGGGCTTGGGAAAGACACTGCAGGTACTGAGACGTGTTGGTGTGAAAGAGAGGTGATTCTAATAAGGGCTGCAACAAGTAATTGCTAGACAAACTTGATTAGTTGTCGACAGTGGAAAAAAAAAATTAACACAGACCCTGTAGGTTCTGTAATGTACATATGATCCCACAGTCTTTCCAACATAAACTACTGTAGGGGGCTGTGCGGTTTCTTTCGTTGTTTTCTTTGATAAACCTGCTCTTCTAATGCTCTAATATTCATATGATTCTGATACTTCTCACATACAATGTCGTGCTTGGGTTTATTTTCAGAGTAGTTTTTAAATATCGTAGATTTTGCACATTGAAGCATTCTGAGCCATTCTTGCATGCTTGTTTTGTCACACATATGCACATGTTGCACTTTCTTGCTGTGTAAGCTATCTTGGGAATAGCGCCGAGTGGGTAGATGTTTCCTTCTGGGAAACCATGGATGATGAGAGGGGGTGTGCTAGGTCAGTGGAAAGGCTCTTAAAGGGTGCAGGTTGGGTTGGGCTTAAATTTTAGACCTCTAATTCACATGCTGATTCTGTCAGATTGTAATATACTACAGAAAGATGAAAGAAAAGAACATTTGTGTGTGTTTTTGTGTGTTTTTCAGGTGATAGCGTTTCTTCACACCGTGTTGTCCTCTGAGCGGGTGGAGCTGAACAAGGCGCTGGTTGTGTGTCCTCTAAACACAGTCCTCAACTGGCAGGCAGAATTTGACAGATGGCAGAGTGGCATTAAAGCACGCAAACTAGAGGTGAGTCTTACTCACAACATACAACACAGTCATTAAACAAGGGTTAAATCAGCTGTATTGCTCTAAACGTTAGTTTGTTTTGTGCCTGAAGTTTACTTCTTTAGTTTAAGCATTTTAACACCAAGGCTAATAAAGATAACAAGCTCATACCCCACCAAACAGCATCATTTTAAAGCTCACAGTAAGTATCCTAAACCACATCCCCAAGTCTGCTCCACCTTAAAGCTCCAGTGGGTTGGACTGAGAAGCTTGAGTCAGCCCTGTCTTCAAAGTCCTTCCCTGCTGAGGAGGCTGCCCTGCACAGTTATACAGTCTAATATCCACATTTTTTAAAAATCTGTGAATGAACCATGAACTAAACTCCACATGGCTTCATATCCTTTATGATAACTTTCTACTGGTTATTTGTTATAGATTTTCTGTCTCATCTACTACTGTCAGGATATAGTGACAGTTTTAGTAAGCATGACAAAGTTACCTGCTGCAACTTTAATGAAGAACTAAGTGTGATTTGAGTGGGCTGAGAGAGGTTTTGGGGATGTTTTTACAGAAAAGATTTGGGTTGCTATTGATTTCTAGTGTTAGCAACGTTAGCCTTGTAGCTCCCGTTTGAAACTAAAGAAGCAAAACTTCAAACATGTCTTGGCTACATCTGGGCTAAGTGGAGAACTAAGAAGATCTGATTTGTACAGACTTACTCATGTGGTTTTGACACTGTATGACAATGATGTATAAACATGTTCTAAAAGTACATCACTTAGGTAAAAACAATAGTAACCATAATGCTATTTTTTTTTTCTAAATCTATTTATTGCAGATACAGTGGATAAACAAACTTCTGAGTTTTAGAATGGCCATATGTACAGTCAGACTGAAATATGTGTACACTGAATATTTCCATCTCCCTGTTTGTCTCATATGCTCTTGTTCAGGTGACTGAACTTGCTACAGTGAAGTCAACATTCTATCGTGTGCAGGCTTTGAGCAATTGGCATAGGAAAGGTGGGGTGATGATCACAAGCTATGAAATGTACCGCATCCTCACGCATGGAAAACATGCCAAATACGCAAAACACCAGCAGACTTTACGAACAGCGTTGCAGAGCCCTGGTACGAACCTGCTACATTGTACACCTAAACCACACTGCACTGTGGAACACACACCTGCCAGATAGTGATTAAGCATGGAGGCCATTTGAATTTAAACTTGCCCAGCTTTATACAATATTGTGGTTATGTTATTATAATATTCATTTTATTTATAATATTCATATTATGGTTGAAAGTTACAGTTTGTATGTAACATTTTGAATTCACTTGCCATATTAATCCCTTTTGGTTTTTTGCTTTCGAAAACTTGTGAAAGTGATCATTCGGTCATAAGTGAACACACCACAGCACACAGTGTGAACAGCACGAAATTCTTCCTCTGCATTTAACCCATTCACCAAGTGAAGCA
>JBBIGA010000083.1:15372367-15404875 GCA_037576975.1 Alestes dentex
CTCTCTCTCTCTCTCTCTCTCTCTCTCTCTCTCTCTCTCTCTCTCTCTCAGTCCGGGCTGTTTGACAGTTCAGCTAAGCTGCACGTGTTGTTCTTGACACTGGTGTCGGCTATATTTCTGGTGACCCTGTCCTGTCTGCTGCTGTTCCACTGCTGTTTGGTCACAAACAATAAAACCACCCTCGGTATGAGCTCTCAATGCACTTTTTTGTTAAAGGACAGCTTCACGCTAAACGCTTTGCCTTGGGGGTGCTCCACCCTGATCCTGGAGATCTACAACCCTGAAAAATGAAGACCAAACACACCTGGTTCAGAGGCCCATTAAGGCCTGTATTACCTGAGGTCTCAGATTAGGGTTGGGGCTCTGCAAGGTTATAGATCATCAGGATCAAGTTTTGGCACCCCAAAAGTGTTATAGCTCTTCGTCATAAATGCTGTGGATGGAGTATAGATGAAGTAGGGCTGGATTAAATTTTATCAATGATTTTTGTGTGTAGAGATTACTATATTAGTGGAATGTGAACTGTCTTTTTTCCCGCACTTTTCCTCTCTCAGAGTGGTTGTCAGCTCCATTTTTCCCAGACGGCCCGGACAGCAGAGCATTTGACGTGAACCTAAGAGAGAACATCTTCCAGGTGTTTGGTTTGGACTGGAGACTCTGGCTACTCCCAGTTTCCAGCAGGTCACTTATTCCACAGATGCTAATATTATGAATGCTACATGGATAATAGATATTATTTAGTGCTGAGCAGTAGTAGTTGTGTTGGAGCAGCATGTCAGCTCCAGTTTTCCCGCTTCTGCTTATCTGAGACTCACACTGAGGATCTTCTCTTGTTGCAGTGAAAGAGATACTTTGCCCAAAATGCTAACGTAGGTACTACGTAGCCTTAGAATGATTGAAAGCTAGCAGGCATCATTTAGCTTGTACGCTAAACAAGGCATGTTACCTGATCCCCACTGGCTTTCGTTCACTATTAGTCACATTATTTTAAGATTTGAGGTTTCTGCTGCTTGTGCACGTGGGGAAATTCAATCTTGAATACTTTTGGAAAAGCATTGACCTTTAGTTAAGCACACACAGTCAGAGATTTACAAATAGCCCTGTTTTGAAAAAAATAAATTTCTTTATAGTCAAGGTGACGGCCACTCCTTTGCCTTAAGAAGGCGGACCACATCCCACAATCCAATCATGGCAAATGGCACTGGATGCTGGGAGCCAGAAGGAACTGAGGGTAAGAAAAATGTTGAAAATTGCAAATATAAGTTGAATTTCAGTTCATATAACTTAACCCTAACTTCAGGTAGATAACTTTTGTTTAGGGATTCACTGTACAGTTCACTCCTAAACTACTGGGATCCAAACTTTATCCTAATGGACAACATTCGACCACCTCAAAGATCCATTTTATTTCTTTTTGGGCAGATTTCTCAGACAAGAATTAAGACTAGTCCTGGACTATATTTCTTTTTCAATGGAAAATCTCCATTCAGAATACTGTGTAATCCAGGACTAGGTGTAATAAGGGAAACTGATCCATAGGGTTTAGTTTTCAGCGCCTTTTGAACTTTAAACAGAAGTAAATTACTATTTGGCATGGTCTACTTTTAACTGTTTTCAATAAATTTGAACCTTTTCATTTCTGATTTCTGCACCTTTTTAATCACTTAATTGAATTGACAACGTGTAATTCAATTAATTTAAATATAATTAATCAACCCAAGGCCTGTTAGTGATTTAATTAGTGACTTAATCAGCATCCTGTGATCTGGTACTGAGAGATTCACCTGATTTGGTGCCAGTATGCGCTGGTTTTGGTAAATCTTTAATTTAAACGGCGACTAAATTCACCCCACTTCTCACGCTGTCTCTGAAGGCTATCTGTCTCTCTTCCTTTCAGTCATTAACTTAAGTGTGTTACCGCAAAGAGTAGAGTTACTGTCACACACTCACCCCCCCACGACTAATGGCAAAGCACACACACACACAGTGTCCCAGGTTAATGGTAACACAAAAATTTGTGCAAATTCACACAAAACATGCTAATTAGTGACCACTTGTAAACTATACTCACAATAGTCTCACACTGAAACAGAAATGGTTTTTTTTCTGTCAGCCAATCACAGACACTCACATTTGCATGTGGTTTTAGTCCTGGCAGTATTAGGCAGCTATTTCCATTAAACAGTTTAAATCCAAATGAAAAGAAGCTAAGAGGACAATAAGGAGGGAACTCTGTGCCATATGTTAATTCTAAGTTGATAAGGGGGGAACTCTGTGTCAGCCAAATCTGAGAACAGTATTACATGATCTTTAAATACTGACTCATATGCTTTGGGGTGGGGATTGCTGATCTTGGATCAGCTTTGTGTATGGACAATAATCTAGAGCGCCTGAATCAAAAACGTGAGCTCCTGCTGCCCTCTGCTGGCTGTATTTTTGTACTGCACAAATTGTCTGCTCGATAGATTGCACAGAAGACTTTTAGGGTCCATGCACTACATATTGCTTGTCTTTTTTTTTTCAACGAGGTCCATTTGTAATAGTCATAATTAATTTTTTAGAATTAAATAGGCTGTTTGTGTTGCCATGTCTTTAAGATATATTTCAATAAGAGCTCTGTTCTGATTGGCTGCCCTGCAATTGTGAAACATTCAAGAAAGCAGTCTGGGCTGACACATTTATTATGACTTCAAAATGAATGGGTGGGGCTGAACATGTGTAAATGTATGGGTTTTTGTGACATCACAAACACATTGAATTCCAATAGGACTGATTTTTTCCCAACTAAATGAAAAAGAATTGGATAATACTGCCTGCACTTTAGTTAAGTCTGTCCATAGATGGGTTTGAAACTGTGATTATTTAGCTAGAATGATGCTAACGATACATTTCCAAAAGAGTCATTGGTTGCTACATTGGCCTCATAGTGCTAGACCACTCCATTTGGGGTCATAAGAAAACTGAAGTAGGTTTTTCTAACTATTTCATTACTAATTGAAGGTGACATCAGTGGGAAAAGTATATGCCTCTTGATTGCCTCCATTTCTGCATGTCACACTACATGGATTCAGATAAACTGTAACATGACTATCATAAGTAGGAGCACAGGAAAACAGTTTTAAGATATTTTGATAATTTATCAAAGTTAAAAAAAAATTAACATCTATATCTGCCTTGTGAACAAATATTTACCACTGAAGCAGAAAAGTATCCCCACACCATCACACTTCCACCATGCTTGACTGCTTGCCGTGTTTGCCTTACGCCTGATGTAACAAGACCCCTATTTAAAAATATTGTTTACTCATTAGTCCAACATAATACCAGAAATCTTTAGTTAAATACCATAAAGTTAAAAAGTCACTTAGTAATGGTGGAAAAATGAAAGCTGACTTTATCCGAGGCAAGTGCGGTGAGCCTGCAGTTCCTTAGATGTTTGTTTGGGTTCTTTTGTGACTTCCCGGATGAAGTGTCGGGTTCCTAGAGGAATCGGCATAGGCCAGCCGCTTCTGGGAAGATTCGCCATTGTTCCAAGTTTTCTCCATTAGGAGATACAGGCTCTCACTGTGGTTCCCTAGAGTCTCAGACCCTTAGAAATGGCTTTGTAACCCGTTCCAGACCCTTTAAGATATTTCAGTAACTTTCTTTCTTCTCTCTTCCTTAATTTCTTTTGGTCGCGACTACTGTGCTGCTTGTTTTCATCTGCTCCACAGTGCTGGAACGGGACTATTCCCAGTTGGTGTTGAATTTCCTTAAATAACTGATCATTTAAAACTGTATTTTGTGTTCACTCGTGTTATTACATTTAGTTCGAAGCTCCAAAATGATTGTGACAAGTATGCAAAAACACGAGATCTGGCAGAATCTTTTTCACGTTATCGCAGTTAGCATGGCGTTATTGGTAGACTTTTCTGTTACTTGTTACTCCAATGCTTAACTATTCAACTTTTTTTTAAAACATTGCTTTAATATTTTGGGGAGCGTAGCAGACACATACATTCTGTGTGCTTTGACTCTGATGAAAGTTTTGATGTGGCTCAAGTACATAAATCACTTGACTGTTTACTTTCACAGCTTCCCAAGAGGACCACACTGTTACCATAGCAATAGATGACTGACAGCTGTATTAAAAAGGTGAGAGATATGTTTACTGTTTACAGTAATTACTATCCTTTTCACAAGTGACTGTTAGAACTCAGCACAGATTATGAAGATGGGATAATTATGTAATTATGTGTTTGTGTTGCTCTTCTAGGCCGTTTCAGAGCGAGAGAAACTGTTTAAAAGGTGTGTACACCTGAAACAACTGAAAAACTCAGGTGCAGAAGCAGTAGTGCTCGTGTGTGGTCAAATAGCTTTAAGCTCTTATCTTGGTACAACACTGTAAATTGAATGATGTTGGTGGGAAAGCTTGTCCAATTTTTAAAAGGGGAATTCCACCATTTTTTTTCAAAGTAGTTTTGAGAAGCTTTTGGCCTAAAACGTAATCCATTCATGGTGGAGGGACATATTGAGGGTGTCATAAGGCAAAATAGTCCTCAAAGAAAACTGATTTAGTTCAGACTTGCCACTATTTTACCATCATCAACATTCACTGAAAACACAATGTTTGCAGGTTGGAGAGGAAATAAAAAGTCTTTGTGTTGGAGATGTCTCAACACCTGGTTCCATTTACCATTACTGTAAAGAAATCAGTCAGTAAATTAGGACAATTTCACACCATACACACTCTGAATGACTTTGTTTCAAACACTGGATTATGCAGAAATGTATAAAACCAAATGTTGGAATTCCCACTAAAGAACCTTTCATAGAGTTTGTTACCATGTTTTAATGTTCAACATCAATAGGTAATACCAAAGCAACAATTTTTACTTCCAAAAGTGGTAAAGGATGTGAGAATTTGACAGTTTGAGATCTGCATTCTGTGATTTTATAGAAAAAAAAAATGGCAGAAATAAACAGCAGCTGTTTTTCCATACAAAATATTTTTATTTGTTGTTTTTTTTTTCCTTATTTCATGACCTAGCACTGAAATCTCCACTGGGGCAAATACATGCATCAAAGCTGGAATGTGTGTCCTCTAATCCGTTCAAGAACACTCTAGAATCCACACTGGCATTCAAAGTGGTGAATCCTAAGAAGCCCAAAGGTCAGCCTTTGTCAGATTAACTGGACACATCAAGTTAAAAAAAAAAATGCACCAATCAGAGTGGAGTCCCCAAATGGACCAAATTTAACACAGCCAGCGCACATTATTTTCTGACCAACTGTATGGCAAAAAACAACGAAATAAGTCAGTTCACGCCAGGGTTCTTGCAAGGTCTTAAAAAGTCTTAAATTCAAAAAGTTCAATTTAAGGCCTTGAAATGTTTTAAAAATGCCCATATTTTTAACCCCCCCCCCTCCAAGTCCAATGCCCTGAGAAGGGCGTACAAAGAAAAACTTGCCGAACTGAAAGTCCTTGAAATTGAAATTGGTGCTAAAGAGGATTAACTATATATGCAGGGTTAGGTTGTATGTGCTAGTCTAGTGTTGTGTTGGGAATATGTATATTAATATCTGTCATTTTAAGTATTTTGATTATCTGTTTTAATACTGAATCAATAAAAAATAGAATGTTTTGAGAATTTCTGGTATCATTCGAATGTTTCTAGTAATGCATCGTGTTGGTCTTAAATCTTACTCATAATGGTCTTAAAAGGTCTTAAAAAGGTCTTAAATTTAACTTACTGAAACCTGCAAGAACCCTGTCACACACAAACATTTATATCTTAGAGAATAAGCGCACGCATGTGTGTGTGTGTGTGTGTGTGTGTGTGAGAGAGAGAGAGAGAGAGATTGTCAGTCTGTGCCAAAGTATCTCTGGCCAAAATGTGTTGGAGCAACCGGGTGAACTTCTGTTGTTAGTATTGTAATGTCAGGGAACTCCTGAACAATGGACCTTGCACCTATTAAAATAAAACACAAATACAAACACACTTTAATAATAACATATAATAATGACAGCAGTTGAAAATAAATTAGCCCAAAAATTACCCCAGGGGTGTATTACATAGTCACAACAGTGCCTATGTTTGGTCTCCTGTGTGTGCAGGTCGGAGAGATGATGATATATGTGGGAAGGTTGTGGGTGATAAACTGGGGCCTGTGTGTATGAGCATGACGGTATAAAAACTGTCACATTGTTTTTAAGGAGCTAAAAATTCTGATATCAATAATACCAGCTTAACTAATTTATCCAATAGATTTAGGGTCATTTAATGTGTTTTCACATTACAGCTTTTTGCCCTAAGAGTTAAGGACGTCTAGTCGAGTGTGAAAACCGTTTCCAGACCTGTTTTCTAGTTCAGGAGCGGTCTTTTACCTAGGTTCTCATGGAGCTAAAAGTCCTTTTTGATCTTTTTTGCATCCAAACAAGATTATTTTTCCATAACACATGTGACATTATGCATTATGTCCATCAGTAGTAGCAATGTGTGTGTGCGGGTGTGTGTGGGTGTCTTACCATGTGGAGTGGAGAAAAGACTCAGCAGTATGATGTGTTTGGCTTGCAGGCCATGTTCTGTTAGCACCCTCACTGCCTCTATCACAGTGTTACCCGTACCTATAATGCATACACACACATTATAAAGAAAGAAAAACCACATGATTAGCTTGTTCTGGAAAAATATTCACATTAGGGTTGGGATCACTTTTAATTTTTTAAAAATGATCAGTAATGGTACATTTTCAAAAAAGCCTTTAGTTTGATATATGTTATAATATATGATTTTTTTTTTTTACCGAAAGGTATTAAAAACCCTCCTTCACGCGCAGCTCGTCTAGTGAAATAAAAATTCAGTGAGACTGGTTCGTTAAAATGGTAAACATGTTGCTATAACATTAATTTACCTAAAAAAATGTGTCTGTCTCAAACACAGTACGATGTGTAATGCCTTTACGAATAACCGCATAACAGAATCTGCATAAAAAACAATTTACATTAATCGAAAAAGAAAAAAAATATATATATATAAATATTAAAGATAGATGGTGGAAACTGTACGTTATAAAGTGCAGTTGTATATGGAATATCGACTTGAGGTAGCTGCAGTGGAAAAACAACTAACAGTGTAAATATTAATACTGCATCACAAATTTTAGCTATCTGCAGTTTACAGCCACTCAAACAAGATGGTAATTGTTTTTCTACATTTATTTGACGTGATTTTATTAAAAAACAGTTCACATTTACATTAATTGTAAACTGTAATTGTAAATTGTTATCGACTGACGAGCACTCGGCACACGGTACTCTCTGCCAAAAATATACCTGGGCCCTTGGATCCAATAGATAACTGAGAGTCATACAGGGTCAGAAACCACATAAGCAAGTCTGTTAGAGCTTACTAAGATAACTCCTCATGGTTAGAGGCGAGAGTGGGATGCGTTCTCATTCTCAGTTTAAAAGCTACATCTACACTGCTGTGAGAGACACACACACACACTATTCTGTCTGTGCCATGCTGAGAAAGATCCAGCACCTAAATAATATCTGCTCTCTGGTGATCTTGACCATTGATGAAAGGGGTAAAGGGGGCTAATAGACGATCGTTTGTAACTGTACACTGCACAGCACATCAGTGAAGCTGATGAAATGGACAAAGCAGACAGACCTACATTTATATGTTTAGCAAAATAAGAACTGTTTAATATACAGTTGGAGTAACCAGAATAAAACGAATGGCCACGAGAGATGGTCTTCAAATGCTTCAAAACCTCAAAAGATTTCATGTGTGACAGGTCAGAACACACTGATTAGCACTGATGAGGGTCGATGGTCTACATTACTCACTCAGTATGGGGTACATGAGCAGCACCTTCCTGCGACTGATGTCGGGGGGAAACTTGGCATAGAAAACTTTGGCTTTCTGAGTCTCCTCGTCGCTCTGGATCAGAATCTTCCCAATGCGAATCGACCTACAGCAGTCCCTCAGACCCTGCTCCATGGCTTCACCTACACACACAAACACATTTAAAAACTCAAGACTTCGCTGAATTCTTTCACACAATAAGCTTTATTTAGTACAACAGGCTACAATGATTTGGCTCAAATGATTTTTAAATCCAGGTAGGTTGGCTGCAGAGTGACGAGATGTGCTCACTAAATCTATTAGTTAGAAACGGGATGGGTTCTTAACCTAAAGTTACACATCTCGATTGCCTCTTTAACCCTCGAAGTCACAGTTACTGCCAACAATAACAATTCTTGTTGTAAATGTACATGAATTTGTGGCTCAATGAAACGTAGATCACACTTTGAGTTTGAATTTGATGAAGTGGGTATAAAGCCTTACTGTCCTGAAAACACTCCATTATAGTTTTGCTGTTTTAGTCATTTTTTTTGACATTGCAATATACTGAAATTGACAGTAATCGATTGATAACAGTAATAGTCGTCTAAGGGCTGCTCACTAGCGTGACCTGCTGGAGACGAACTCAGCTGGGAATAATGTAACGCTCAGCGACACTCACCGCTTCTCATGATGCTCACACCACAGTTCCCCTTTTCAAACTTCACTCCCTCATATTTGTGACCTGAACCAAGAGGAGACAACCAAACAAAGCTAGGTGACATAACCACATATTACTGTGACACTGGGGTCGTTACTGGGGTGAAACTCACTAAAGTAGCCTTTGTGACAGCTCATGCTTGTCAGAACAGGCCTTTATAAATATTAATGGAGGTTTAAGTCAGTTTCCATAAAAGGTTTCATAAGTGTCATGTAGCCTTATGAGTGTCGCCTTATTAATGATGCTCCTGGGATTTCGGACATCTGATTTTAAAATATCTCTGACGTCTTTGTCTAAAAGCTAGTTACTGTTGCTAAGCTATGGTTAATTCTGAATTTAGAAAAAGGATTTAGTGAAAGGGGAACTAACTGGTTTAATTTATAAATGTATGTGTATATGTATTTTTTGTATAGTGTACTGTTTTTATTTTGGTTTTTATAAGTTATGTTGCTTCTTTTTTTTTCCTCTCTTGTCTCTTGTCCACTTTGCTGTTGTAAAAATGCAAATTTCAAACCCATGGGACTAATAAAAGATTATCTTATATTATTCGAGAAAGTGCATCTTGTTGCTGTCTGCACAAAACCTCATATCTCCATAATGGAAAAGGGCTTTCATGTAATATATAAAGTAATAAACAATGGCAGTTAATGTAAAATTGATCAAGAAATGTTCACTCAATGTAACGGGCAGCTGTTTTCAAATTTTGTAAAAACTTACAAAAAACAATTCCAAAGTGGAATTGTGCAGACAGCGATGATATTCCTTCTGATATTATGGAAAAAGTAGAGGAGAAAAATATGTCAGATATTTTACTGGAGTGGAGGGACAGGAAAAGTATTAAGTGCAGTAATGAAGTGCATACACTTCATTAATGTCCACCGCAGCTGGTCAGTTTAGTTAGCACAGGTTCATGCTTACCTGTAGGTGTGGTCACGGTACATTCACTGTAGGGAAGCTGATTGAGTCCCTCTTCAACCACTAGTCTTATCTGGTTTAATACAAACAGCCAGTCACAACCTCACACTGGCCAACCACCAGCAGAAGCAAGCCAATCATGACTTTGGGTATGAGGAAATAAATAAGAGGTTACAGAGACTTGATTTCCAGAGAGAAATCGTGTCCCATTTGTTTGCAAAACCCAGAAAGCAAAGCCAAACATAGAAAAAACATCTGGTAAATTAGATTTTTCACCTAGCCACTGGGTTACAATCAAGCCCTTAGACATAATGGATTGTGTCCACAGCAAATTTAGCTCCTATTCATTTTTAGTAGAGTGTAGTGAAAGAAAATGCTTGACAGATTGTGTCAGCAACAGGGGCAGTTTAAAGTAGCTGACCTCACTCAGTAGACGAGCTTTCTGAATGTGTGTGTATAGTGTATGTTCTCCTGAATTAGCCTGTAAAATGGCATAATTAGCGCAGATAAAAATGAATCCAGTGCTTCTTACCAATCTGTCAGCACAAAACACAAAATCGCCTCTACTGGTAGACCTGAGAGAAAAGGAGAAAAAGAGAGAACATGATACCACTAATCCTGCTCAGTACAAGGAAGTACAGTCAGTTCAAAAACACTATATATAGTCTTGAGTATAGTCTTAAAGCCCCCGATTTTTTTTTCTTCAAATTTGCTGCTATTTTACCATCATCAATATTCAGTATAAACACTCAGAAGACACGTGTACACGGGTGGGTCTGGAGAGGAAATAAAATGGCTGTGTTTGTGTTGGAGACATTGTAACCTCTGCTTACTAAACCTCTCCGAATTACTTGAAGGACTGTATTGTGCAGAAATCAATTTAAAAATGAAACCTACTTTTACAGGTTTGCCTTGGGAGTTGGGATGGCTATTATTATGATCATTAATTATATAATTATTATGCTTCATTTATTGAGGCCCACTCTCCTCCTGAGGAGACATTATTTTTGTTACCTAAACATCGCTCTTGGTTTACAGCTCTTATAAACGATGAGGCTGCTTGTTAAGCTTCTTAATCAAATATTTATTTCCCCCTCAAATGTTGCCAGGATGTCATTACTGTGATTTAAGTTGGAACGGAAAATTGGAAGGAGACGCTGGTGAATGGGTAGCCAGCGCACGTTTACTAAAGCCATTTGTGAAGCTGTGGACCACGTATGGACCATAAGACTGAGCATCTTCAGCACCTGAAGGTACTGGACCAAGGTGAAGCTCTTTGTGCCACTCACTTGTCCCTGATGATGGTCTGAAGTTCTCGTATTTGGTCATTTAAAGGCAGAAGTTTGAGCTGAGGTCCGATCTCCAGCTGGAGCTCGCTGGCCTCGTCGTGTTCCTGGTCGTGGTGGCCGTAGTCTCCTGCGCTGCTCGAGGAGAAGCGGACCTGCTTGGCCGCGTGCTCCTCCGTCTGCCTGCCGTTCACCTGCTCCCTCTCCTTTGGACACGGCATCCCGTTCTCCACGCAGCCCGTTTCCATACGAACGGAAGGAGACGGCAGCTGGACTAATCGGGGCTTCTCTGTGAGGACCGCGGCGGGCCGGGGTGGAGGACAGCTCTCTGCTCGGAGCTCCTCTAGCTCTCCATTCCTCCCTCTCAGCACGGCCACGGCAACCTAGTCCATGACGCAGGCCTGCAGGAACGAAAACACACTAACGGGACGTGACGCGGCGCCTCTTAAAGACCGCGTTTCATTAGATACAAGAGGTGTCAATCAACAGCTTCGCGGCAAAAAAGGCGGAGCACTAACGGCTCTGGACCAATGAGAACGCAGCACGCTGTAATGTCGCATCTGGAAGCTTATGAATTTTAATTGTTCGTTTTGCGACCTATACACATTAATAGTATATGGTGACTGAGTATATCATTATGAATTTCGCCACCTTCGTTTTATTTGTCATATTAATCAAATGTTATAATATGAAATAAATTAAATACATTGTCAGGTGAAAGCTCCCATCTAAAATTAGACATGATTTGGAGGGAAAATACATCATTTTCTAATAGAAAATGCAACTAGCCTTTCGAAGCCTTATTTTATCTGATTCATAATGTTATGTCATCATATAAAATCAGCACTATGATGGAGCAGAGAGATGATCACACTGCCCATCAGACAAACGAGAAAGAGAGGACAGTTATTATCAGCTAAACTATTCATAATGAAGAAGCTGCCTTGTGGATGTGGTTTATTGAACAGAACTTCACCATCTAGCTGAACTTTGTGAAGAAGGAGTGCTGACCGAAGATCAGTCCTCAACAGCCCTGATACTGTCTGCAGCGTCTGGCTATGAGATATGTAGGAAAGGTTTGGGTGACTATTGATTTCTATATGTTTTAAAGCAAATCTAGACTCATAACTCCAGTTGTAAACTGAATGAGCAACATTTGGCCTTAGCTGACTGGATACATCTGAGGTCAGTGGAAGACCATATATTTGATTTTTCACCAACAATTACTTTAAGGAGCTCAGTACAACAGAGACAGTGTTATTATTAAACGTTAAAAAAAAACAAAAAAACATCGTGAATACATTTTTGAAAGTGCAGAGCCTTATAAATAACCCATTACACTGAATAACATACAATAAAAAATACAAAATATCACACGCAGATAAATGTCAAAAGTAAATAGACATACGCATGGGTATAATTGAATATAATAGAACATACTATGAACATTGTCGTGCACTAGTATTTGGAGAAGTTTGTCGAAGGCGTGCACCCATTGCACCTATTTACACTTAGAACATCAACAAAAACATGGCATCCTCATGAATTACAGATTGAATTACATTCACAAATCTTTTCATGCACAATTGCGCTTGTTATAATGTAGTAAAATTGTAGTGTATATGTTATAATGTAGTATATATCTCTATGTAAAGGCATAAACAGAACATAATAGTTATATTAATAGTTAATTATATACAATACAATAGTTAATTATATAATTATAGTGTCAATATAGTACGTAAAATAAATGTAGAATAATGGTAGTACATATGTTATCATGTAGCATATATCTCTATATAATAGTATAACCACAGAATGCTAGTTAAATTATTTGTCAATATAATTATAGTATAATTATAGCATATAAAATAGATGTGGTATAATTGTAGTGTATAATATGTGTTGTAGTGTACGCATTGTTTATACAACAAATACTATAATATGTTATAGGAGTGTTGTCTAAACTCTCGTGCACTTGCTCACGTATGGATCGCGCACGCGCAAGCACCTGCTCGACAGTGGGGCGCGCGGCCGCGGCGGTCTGTGGGCGCGCGCTCTTTATGGCGAGTCTCAAAAGGAGAGGGGTGGAGAGGGGGGCTCACGAGCGCGCTGTTGGTTGTCAGGGCCAGGGTGCAGCTGGGAGAAACACACACACACACACACACACACACAGACTAACAGCCCCCCAGTCCCACCTCTGTCTCTCGCTCTCGCGCAGGTCTGGCTCAGTGAGACCCGCGATGACGCGCAAAGGAGGCACTCTCGCGGACCTTTGTCTGCTTCGGGGGAAATGAGGGAATGAGATGAAGCGGTGAAGAGTGTGAGTGTGAGTGTGTGTGTGTGGAGGGGGGGTTTAGGGGGGCGGGTTGGGGGGGTTGCTCCGGAGGCACGAGGAGCGCGTCCACCCTGCCGCCGAGGAGGCAGTTCGGGCTCGCGCGAGAGAGTGCGAGAGAGAGAGGGGGAGAGAGAGAGAGAGAGAGGTGGGCAACATGCTAGGACTAAGATCGCTGCACCGAGGAGGAAGAAGAGCCTTAACAGTCTGCTGAGAAAACGATTGAAAGGAAGAAAACAAACGGGAACGGGAGGTGAGAACGTGCATCTCTGTGTTTGTGTGTGTGTGTGTGTGAGAGAGACAGAGAGAGAGATGCGGTTCGCTGGGCCAGTGTGACGCGCGTCAAAGAGCTGCATTGGGTTCAGAAATGGGGGAGCTAGTGTCAGTTGTCATGATGAATCCATAATGGACAGGTGTGTGTGTGTGTAAAAGAGAAAGACAGAGACGCATAAAGGCTGCACGAATGGCTATTAACGCACCGATTGGGGCGGTAGAGAAAACAGCCTCGCGCTTATTGACGAAATACGTGAGGCAAAGCCAAACACCGACGAACCCACACACACACACACACACACCAGTACCCAATAAACACCGAGCCTGCATGCGGAAATGAATAACAGACGATGCTGAAGTTACAGCTCCTTATTTTATTTTCCGGTCCACCTTAAATGCATGGTACTGCTGCAGCCTTTAAGGTGGTCCGGATGATCAGGATGGGGGGCTGGAGAATACGAAGCCCACTTGAGCCTCTCGCAATAACAGCGAGGCCTCTTCGTGGCAACTGTCTCGTGCATTCGAATGTGTCCGTCAACGTAAGGGTCAGTCTTCACGAGCCTGACCCGTGCTGCATCTGGAGAGACTGGAGTGTGTGTGTGTGTGTGTGTGTTTTGGGGGGGACGCATGCATGGCGGGCCTTCATTATTGGGAGAAAAAAATCCTGAATCAAAACCTGTTACGTCTGTGCAAATAAAGGAACGCGTGCGTGTATTAGACGCAAAGGCCTGATGCACGCACGCTGCCATTGGCTACTTGCTGTTTATGTACAATATTCTCGGTAAGACAGGGCCTTTGACATGATGCTATTCAGCAAAATGTTGAATGCATCACTGTTTTTGGGGGGTTGGGGTGGGGGGTGGAGTGACTGCGGATCAGGCCTCCGGAATTAATGGGTTTAATTGTAATAGTACTATAACTAGGCTAATTAGCCTGATTGACAGCTGCTTTGCTAGACTGGCCTACCGCAAACTTTCCACAGAATGGTGCAGAACAGAAACAGCAGGACTAACCCTGGACACTGAAGGGAGGGAACACACTGAACTGTTGTTTTGGGTTCTGTCCCAATCCAGCTTTTAAACCCCTTCTACCCCTTTGAACACTACAAGGCCTCTCTTTTTTGTTGACTGTAGCTGTGTGCAGTGGTCTTGTTGTTTTGTTGTCACGTATGTAGTGTTTATCCTCTCTTATAGAGTGAGACTTACTTCTTAGGAATTGTGAATAAACAGCTATTTCCCAAATTTTTTATTTATTTATTTTGCCTAATTATGTGGTTGAAATGTAAACAAAGTCGCTCAGAGTGGGTTTGGTTCGTCTGTCTCTAAAATCTCCCTCACAGAAAGTTATTTCATGAAATTGTTACGAATGTGTTGACTGACACCTGAGCTGTTGTTTTACCAGAGTTTAGAGAAGCTTTTGTCCTAAAACGAAACACAATCATGTTGGAGGAGTACATGCAGGGTGTCATTACACAAAATAGTCCCTAAAGAAAACTTTATTTAGTTCAGATATGCCACTATTTTACCATTAACAACATTCCATATAAACACTCAGAAGACTTGTAGCTTCACTGATGTGTTTGGAGAGAAAATAAAACGCTTATGTTTGTACTGAAGACACAAGGCCTGGTTCCACTCACCACCAGTTTAAGGTTTCTTTTCAATTTAATCATTTCACACCAAACATTGTAAACATAAATTCATTAACTAATTAGTTAATTAAGCATTGTCCAAATGAGGATGAAAAATGTTATTAGTGAAAGAGTACAGTAGTTTTAAAATAACATATTACAAATACAATGTGTAAACAAAACTGCTAGCCTTGTTGTTCCCACTGATCACATTTTAATTCTGTTCCAGCCCACACAGAAGTTTGTGCTAGTGACCTGACTCAGGTGTGTTACTGACTTACTGACTGAAAGGTTCCTAAATGGGTCTTGTCTCAGATGTACAGTTCTTTCAAAACCTTTAACTGGTATAGAGCCTTTTCAGGTGGCATTTCAGTGTTGATGGTTATCAGCGCCAGGTCTGTATCAGTAGACAGTGTTGGATGGAATATTGGAGGGAAAAAAGGATAGATATGATCTGGTCCTGTGGGGTAGTTAAGTGTTTAAGTACTTTGAGCCTACTTTTAGGTCTTAAATGAAGAGCTTCTGTTGAAAACAGCTAATTTTAAAGTTTGGAAGAAGAAATATCGGTATCAGTGTCAGCCAGTGCTCAAGGTTTTAATATTGATGTCGGGAAAGAACGCATGGTGTTGAAATTTTACGTTATGTGGTTCTTTAAACTTTGTAAACATTATTCACACTCAAATATCCTGTTTTTCAGGAAGGGTTCTGAAAGGTTTTCTGGAGATGGTTATGGTTCCTTGGCTCCTAAAAACCCTTTTCGCACCTTTGTTTTTAATAGAGCATCCTCAGCTAATTAGGGCCTGTCATTTTCATCTAACAAATCAAGAAGAAGCGTAGAGGTGTCTGTACTCTTGCCACTCCAGATGTTTGTTTGTGATCTGAAAGATCAATATTCTGATCTCTTTTCAGACTCTTGGCAGTCAGTTTACTAGACCTTTCATTTTCCATCCATCCATCCGCAGTCAGCAGCCATTCATTCCCCTATCGTTCCATTTGCTGCAGCAGAAGAAGAGCGAACTATGCTCTTCAAAATAAAGCAGCAAAAAGCAGTTGTTTGTTGCATTGACACTGAAGAACCGCTTTTGTTTCCCAAAAGACAGAGCACTTTTAAAGAACCATATTTGTTAATAAGGTGTGAGTGAATTTTTAAAATTTTTGCTCAGTTTTTGCCAGTCACTGGCAGTTCCTTTGTGAAGTAGAGAGCGAGAGGACCATCGTAGGGAGATAGAAAAGTTGTACTCTCTTGGACTTCAGGCCATGGATGGCTGTGGATCCAAGATCCAAGAGCCTGATGACCGAGCGATAGAGCTGGTCATCCCGAATAAAGGGCCAGCGCTGGTTGAGCTCCTCAGGAGCCCAAGATTTTGAACCTCCACATCATGTAAAGGCTAAGTCTCTAAGTAATAAATCTTATTTTGAGTGTAAAAGATGATATTGCGGACAGCCCCAGACACTGCCGTGTGAATATTACACAAGTCGCTGACCCGGGGCTACATACCAGTTTCCAAAAAGTCACCAGCAGTCCCAAAGTCAATGTAAATGCTTTAGGTGTCCAGATTAAAACACACTTTTTTCAGGCTTGCCTATTCCTGTTTGGGGCTCTCTTTTTATAGTTTGTGTCATTTGTATTGCCAGTTTTGTATTTCAGTTTTAATTCAAGAGAGCCGATGCTACGTTCAGTATGTTCAGTGTTATTTCTTTCCCTGAGCGCCATGTGTAACTTTTATGTGTTTTTATCCACCAAACACAGTCATAATTAGGTTTTGCTTGTTTATACATTATTCAGTACTTTCATAGAATATACTGAATAATTAATTGTAAAATTCAATAGTAATTACAGGATAAGAAGGATTAACGAAAATACAATCGCCCAGCAGTTTAAAGGGTTGATGATATATTGTTAAGGTGTGGTCCATGGTGGGATGCTTTTGAGAATTTTGCCTTTTGTTTCACAGAGGAATTACACTGAAGATCAATGAGGCTGTAGGCAGCGGGGCGGCAGTAACGCCTTGTACATGTTGAGTGTATTTGCTCAGTTCCACCTGAAAGGCCTGGGTCAGAGACGAGTGTAACATCCACACAGCGCATCGTTTGGGGCCGGAACAATATACATTTCTGACCATTTATTCACAATAGTGCACTTGCCATCACGGTGCAGACGTAGAAGAACAAGCTTACGTTAACATACATAAAAAATGTACATGCTTTTCTACGAACTATAGTTACTATAGTTCATGTTTTTGTGCTATAGTTACTATAGTTCATGGTTTTTCTACTAATGTTACTATATTTCTATCAGCTCAACAGCTTATCTACAGCAGTCATGTAATTAAAAGGCCCATATTGTGGAAAAATGAATCTTTCTTGCCTTTCTTAAATAAAAGAGTTTGATGCAGTAGACATTCTTAGGGTTCTCCAGACTAGGCTGCAAAAACAGCCTGTTATGAATTCAGCGTTTTTGTGATGTCATAAGGCAGTTATGTCTCCCCATTCAGGCTACAGCAGTTTATCTCCACCAATTTGCTCTGAAGTTATTAGAAGTGTTTCAGCCTGGATGGTTTTCTGAATGAGGCACAATGCAGGGCAGCCAATCAGAACAGTCAGTTATCAGTATCAGTCTTAAAGGCACAGTGACAAAAACAGCCTGTTAAATTATAAGAAATAAAGTGAGGCTAGGAGATGGTAATGTAAAAATAAATTATGTCTGTTTTTGGTAGATAAAACCTAAAAATGTTATAAGTGGATATAATAAACGCAATAATAAACACTCAGGAAGAAATTAGAATATGGGCTGTTTTAATCAGTGGCTCCCAACCCTGGTCTGGGAGACCCCCTGCCTTGGGTTCTTGAGAGCATAGAAATAATAATAATAGTAGTAATAATAATAATAATAATAATAATAATAATAATAATAATAATAATAATAATAATAATAATAACAATAAGCATAATAAACAGAATGTGTGTTTTCAGTAATACCTACTCTGCTGGTACTGAAGTTTAATCACCCTGTTGTTGCAATAAATGAAACAGTAGAGGTATGACAGGGAACAGACGGATGGATGGATGGATGGATGGATGGAAACATACAACATGTTCTACTGTACTGAACTGACCACTCTACTGAAAAGAGAATGGAATATTGATCTATGATCAGATCACAAACGAACTCACAATAGCCGCCCCCCTCTCTGTCACCCCCTTTGTTTTCCACAAAGGTGGAAAGCATCTCTCTTACTCTCTCTGTGTTTTTCTCTCTTTTTCTCTCTCTTTCCTCTCCCTTCACATTCACAACTCTCTCGTTCCACTCTCTCTTTCCCTTTGTTCTCTCTCACACTGCCTCCACATCGCTCCTCTCTCTATCTTATGTCTCACTCTGTGTTTCTCCCTGTTTTCAGTCATCTTTTTCATTTCTCTTTCTCTTCACATCCCTCACTCTTCTGTCTCTCCTTTCATCAGTCTCTCAGTCTCTCCACATCTCCCTTCCCTCTCTTTTTTCTGTCTTAGTGTTTTTGCTTTCTTTTCTCCTCTCGCTCAACACCTGTTTTCTCTCTCTTTCTCTCCTCTTTTTCTCTCTGTCTCTCACTCTCCACATCTATGTCTCTTTCCCTCTCTCTCTCTCTCTCTCTCTCCCTTTCTCTCTCTCTCTGTCTATCCTGTAATCCCACTGTCTGGGTCTCTTGGGTAGGTGTTAAAGCTGGATAAATATTAATTTCTTTTTTTTTTTTTTAATATCAGCCCTTTGCAGATGGTGCCAAGGCTCCTTTTCTCTCTCCCCTGCCTTCCTGCATTTACTCTGATCTGAGATCAGGTCAGGCATATTTCGTAATGAGAAGTATTTGGGATTTATACATGGGGGTTGGTTCCGGGTTAGTTTTAAAGGCTGTAAAAGTTTTTATACTGCAGTGTGTGTTATCATGACTGTTTACTCCAACACTGATTGAGTTCAACTGATATAAGCATTTCATGACTGCACATTAGATTAGTTTATTGCTAATAATTCTCTCTAATGAATTAGGAATAGCAGTTTGATAGGTTAGGAAGATGTGACTGTGTGTTTGTGGATGTGGAATAGGTGGAAAACTGGTGGTATGTAAAAATCTATCGCATTATAAACTTCTGCTGCATATCTGCATTTTAAAATCACTCAGTATTTCTGTTCTTTCGCTCACGGTTAGTAGGGTGGTTTTCCCACCCCCCCATCACTCAGTATAACTGTCCTCTCTCTGGGTGGGTAGGGTGGACCTCCCACTTCCCCATCACTCAGTATTTCTGTCCTCTCTCTCCCTCTGGGTGGGTAGGGAGGTCCTCCCTCTCCCAGTTACTCAGTACAGTGCCTGCCAGTGCAGACGTTTGTTAATTGTAACAGAATTAGGGGTTAGCATTCTCCTCCAAGCGCATTGAGCTGTCCAATGATGGATCCAAATATGGAGTTTCACGTGACTCAGAGGAAGCACATGCTCGTCTTCATCCACCCAGTGTTGGTGCCTTAAATGTATGCAAATGCATGTCTTTAGGACGTCACAAAATTAGTTCACTTGAAACGAGCCGTTTTTGATATCCTCCGTATATGGAATGTATGGATTCTGTGTTTTGCTTTGCGGGCGTAACACATCGAATGCTTTCATTTCAAAACAGTGAGGTTTTATTGCATCAACATCAAAGCATATTAACCTGTGCAGCATTTTGTCTGTGTTAGTAACATGTTTGAAATACGTGGGGTTTTTTTTGTGGGGCAGTTGTTATTTATGCATTCATGAAGTGTTAGCCACATCTTAAAACTAATTTCATTTTACACATTTTTAGAATTTGAAGTTATTAAACAAAAAAAGGAAAAGAGAAAGAAAAAAGAAATAAAGCATGCCAAATCCCTTATGAATGATTTTTAAAAGGAAGCCAGGATAAACCGTGTTGTGTGTGTGTGTATGAGAGAGAGAAGGGGGGTGGTGGGAGAGAGATGGATTTAATGCGGTCATGGATTTAGGGATTAAAAATCCCTTTCCATTGTAAGTGGCTGTCAGTATGGCAGGGACTCAAGACCCTTCGTAATCTGAGATAATCCAGTGATAGTGTGTGCATGTAGGCTCGGATTATGCTAATATCCAAATGAGGCGAATATAGTCACAGTAACCAACACGTTTCTGTACTTAAAAGTAGGGATGCAGGATGACATCACCTATCAGTGTTGGCAGATAATTGTTTAAAGGGCCCCATATCCTACATATATATCCTACATTTTATGTTTTCCCCTGAAATGTCTCTTTTTGTCTTGGAGTTTTTGCTGCACCAAAAACAGTCCATAGTCATTTTACATGGTGATTATCTAACCTCTGTTCATCCCTTAAATCTTAATCGCATAATAACAGGTTGTTACTATGCATATAAGACCGATATATGTAAATGAGTTTTGTTCTGACTGACTGCAATGTCCTGTGCCTCTGAAACACTCCTTATTTCTTTATCGTGTCATAAAGTAATTGACGTCATCACGATTACAGTTGAATGATTCATACTTTGATTGAGGGGGTACCTGTTTTTTCACAAGCGCATATAATTGACAATAACAAACATTCTCGGTATGGTGCAACCATAAAGCTATAATGTGAGTTAGATATAGTGATGAATGATTGCTCAAGACAGTTGTTTGCTGTCTTTAGTAACATCTGAGGAACCTTTCAGAGAGGATGCACACTGAAGCTGGTGAATATTTTGACTATATGGATGATGAAAGTTTTCTAGGAAAAATACAGCAAAAGCAAGAGCTTCATGCCATGTTCCTTTGATTTGTTCTTGCTCACTTGGAATAAAATTGTAAACGGTGCTACACATGTACACATGTGTGCATGGGAGCTTTGTTTCCCCCACCATTTTAATCTCTCACACCCAAATGCAGCATCATACAGCAGGGCATGCAGAGGACAGAGTGATGTAATATAGTACAACTCACAGTAACACTATGAGAGCGGAGGTGTGGTGGCATTGGTGTACTTTAGGAGCACAGACAGGATACAGTTCTGTCATTTTGAGTACTGCAGGTGCTGGGCGGTATTAGTTCACCATTAATGATTGGGCTATTAATAACACACTGGCCAGAACATTAAAACCACCTGCCTAATATGGAGTAAATCCTCTGGTATCTGCTGTGCTATCTGCATCAAGATGTTAGCATAAGATCCTCCAGGTCCTGTAAGTTAAGAGATGAGGCTTCCTGTGACAGGCGTAGTTTGTCCAGCACATTCCACAGATGCTTGATTGGATTGAGAACTGGGAAATTTAGAGGCTAAGTTAACAGCTTGAACTCTTTGTGATGTTCCTCAAACTGTTCATGAACAATATTTGATGTGTGGCACAACACATTTTCCTGCTGAAAGAGGCCACTGCCATTAGAGAACACTGCCAGTAGGATGAAAGGGTGTACTTGGTCTGCAACAGTCTGTCGGTAGGTGTCAATATAATATCCACATCGATGCAGGTCCCAAGGTTTTCTAGCAGATCATTGTCCAGAGCATCACACTGCCTCCCCCAGCTTGCCTTCTTCCCATACATCTCCATGGTCCTGTTCTGAGGCTCACGTGTTCATTGTAGGTTTTTCCATGGTGGACAGGGGTCAGCATGTGCTATCTGACAAGTCTGTAGCCGCACAACCCCATACACAGCAAGCTGTGATGCACTGGGTGTTCTGACTCCTTTCTATCAGCGACAGCATGAACTCTTTCAGCAGTTTGTGCTATAGTAGCTGTTTTGTGGGATCAAACCAGATGGCCTAGTCTTCACTTCCCACGTGCATCAGTGAGTCTGATCACATTCTGGGAACGCTCCATAAGACCACTCCATACGTTTTGTAGATGCTCTGAACCTGTTGTCTGTCTGTCATAGTTTTGTCCTTGTCCAGGTATCTCAAATCCTTAAAGAACCGACTGTTTCCTTACAACTTAATAGAGCCCACCCCTCAACAGGTGCCACTGTAACAAGATTACTTTTATTTACTGTAACCTGACAGTGGGATTAATGGTGTGGCTGATTGGTGTACATTGTTTCCACTCTCTGTACACACCATAAGACACATCTGACCTGTTGGTCCACCTTGCATGTGTGATGTTATGGGTGATGTCTCTGATCTGATGCTGCACGGTTTGTGTTGCTCGTCCTCTAGTCTTTCATCAGTGCTCAGTTTCTGGACACAGGATGCTGTTGGCTGGACATTCTCTCTATTCTGGACTGTTCTCAGTCCAGCAGTGACACTTAGGGGTTTAGACACTCCAGTAGCACTGTTGTGTGTGCTACATTCTGTGCAGCACACACACCGCAACACACCACCATCATGTCAGTGTCACTGCTGTGCTGACGATGGTCCACCGCCCAAATAGTACCTGTATACTGGTGGTCCTGACTGATGATGAAGCGGGTAAAGAAGGCTGACAAGTGGATTTTGCAAGTGTGTTGCATTCATCTGTGTTTGTGTGTCTGTCTTTGCAGGTGGGACAGTTATAATGATGTATGGGAGAAGCAGACTTTCTCCAGATTGATGGATGTTCTACAGGAGTCCCGATTTGCAGGGCCAGAGCACTGCCCCAGTCCTCCAAACACTGACAGTGGTACAGTGTTCATTATTTTGAGAAATTACACACATACACAGATCCACTTTTGGAAGTACAGTTTTAGAACAATTTTCCAAAATAAGTCTACCTTAAGTCACTGTCATGTCTACCAGGTCAGGATCAAAACGGTTCAGTTCACATTAGTATGTTTCTGTAAACATTCTTCTTAAATTGTGCTCCAGCCTTAAATGGGGAGAATGAGTTTACACTGTGTGAACCATGAGAAAAGTAAAAAAGTTGTAATTTCTTTGCACACTGCCATTAATTAACAAAAAATAAATGTAAGTATTAACTAACATTCAGTAATGCCGAAAAGACCGTTTAGTGAATAACTTTTAGTGAAAGTCTGTGAAGGTTCATTCTTTTCATTCATCCAGGGAGTCAAATCAATGTAGAAAGGAGTTCATAAGTCATCTGGACTTTTCTGGACAACCCAAGTCCAGATGACTTATGAACTCCTTTCTACATTTAGTGAAAGTCATTCAGATTTTAGCATTAGGAAAAAGGATGTATTAACAAATGCCTCAACAACAAAATATACCAAAGGAGTATTATTCTTCGTGGTAAGTGTGTCCTCGCCTTTGCTTTATTACAACTTATTCATTTTTGGAAGACATGCTTTCCGTTTTTGTGCAGAAATCTGCAAGAAAACCTTCCTCCACATCCCAGATGTCCAGAAAATTCTAGTGTAGATGTTCTTGTTTTCAGCTTTGAATCAACTCTCCTCATTGTCAGACAGAATCGACAGACAGAATACCTGTTGATTTTTTTGGGATCTAAGATAACGACTGGAGCTTGACTTTCTTTCAAAGATAAAAAGAACTGTTTTAAGTGGTGCTTGTCTCGTAATTTTCTTGGTCAAACAGATCCTGCGCAGTTGTTAGGGGTCCTGTTATAAACCTCAGCTTTGGAAACAGATTTCCTCAGAAATATCTGTAGCCAACGAAAGGATGGAAGAATTACAGGGTCAGCCGAGGGCATGAAAATGAAGAGCGGACACATTATGGACTGATAGATGTGATGTGCGTCTGAGGCTTTCGCATAATTTTCTTTTAAATATGCTTGTTCTTAATACCTGTTTTGACTGAAAATTTAATAAACAAAAGAGTGGTCTCTGACTGTGCTAGCCGTGTCTTGTATGACAAAAAGGCACTTTGAATGTGATGTGTCTAATATGACTTCTTTCTTTTTCTCTGTTTCAGGCTCGCATGATGCACTCTCTGATGAGTCACATGCTCTGAGACACCATGACTCCACTGAGCCTGCTCTTTTAGCACCACCGACTCTAGGTTCCTCGAGTCGGACAGCCGAGGTTCCTCTCAGTGTAACGGATCTGCATGATGAATCTGTCTCCAATGCTGCTTCTGTCTCCTCTCTCTCCTCATTCTCTTCTCTCTCCTCCCTCTCGTCCCTCTCTTCTGTCTCATGCTCCAAACCTGTGACTCCGTGGTCTGTGCCTCAGAGCTGTGATAGACCACCTCTTTCCAGCATGGATTCTGGGGGAGGAGACTGCCTGAGTTGTTTGATTCCCAAGAACCAATCATGCGAGTCCATGCTTGGATTAACCTCCGAGTTCCAGCCTTGCCCTGCCTCCAACATCAGCATGCAGTGCCTTGGCTCTGCCAATAACGTGGGGCGCTACGGTGACCAAGTGCTGTCCGACCAGTTGCTCAGCGCCCCCACCCATGCAGCTGGCGTAAATGACAATACAGAGGAAGGGAAGTCAATGCGAGAGAGTGAATCAGATGATGATCCTGCTTCAAGGAGCATATACGAAAGCCTGGGGGAGGAGGCACAGGACTGGAGCTGCCTGGAGTCCCTTATCAGTGAGAGTCGAATGGAATTGTTGGACCTATGTTCTCGCAGTGAACTAGCAGTCAACCTGTTCTGTGAGGAAGATGTGGAAAACTACATGTTCCAGGAGGAGGAGTCAGCACTGGGTACTGATGTCTGTTCACTCAAAATTCGCTATGAGTCCTACCCGGATGGAGCGCAAGAACGGACTGAGCCCCCCCTGCAAGATGAATCCCAGCTAGGTTTCTTTCCTGCTCTACCTTGTAGCAGAACAGAGGGCTTAAAAGACAAGACAGACCAATCATGTGATGACAAGGCAGACGCCCCAACAACCCCGAACAGCAACTTCCTTTTTGACCTCAGTAATTCACCAGAGGACTCTGGTGAGTTCAGTGATGACAGCTATTGCACTGGCTCTTCTCCTGATGCATGGCAGGCCCAGCGACCCCATGGGCAGCTGTCTAGAGAGAACTCTAGTTCCTCCAGCCAGCTTAGTTACCGCCTCCGTGCCAAGAGGAAGGTTGCTTTCCGTGAAGATTACCTATATGATATGGACTCCATAGAGAGTGAGAAGAATGCAGAAAAACGTGAGAAGCAGCCTGTTGGACTGAAGAAAGAGCGGGATGATGACTGGTGCCCAAAGAAGCGGCGCCGGTCCTATCGGAAAGAGCCACCTGTCATCATTAAATACATCATCATAAACCGCTTTAAAGGTGAGAAGCACATGCAGGTGAGGTTGAGTAGAGTGGACCCTTCAGTCATGATGGTGCATTTAAGTCCAGACACTCTGCTGCATTATGAAAGGCTGGCACCTCTGAAGGGCTACTGGCAGAGGAAGGAAAAGGAACAGCAGGAACAGAACAAATTATCAGCTGCAGACAAAACCAAACGCCTCAATGGCTGCAAACGGCCACCGAGCACTAACCCCAAACGCAAACAAAGGAGCGCAAGTAGACTCAGGATTCAGCGGATCCATGCAGTGGAGAGTCCATCCCCAAGCCAAACTGCAACTGCCTCCTCCAACAATCAGCAAGAATTTACTGCATCTGTAAAAAGCACAGAAGAACCACAAGGGAGCGCTGCACATGATGCCTTGGATAAAGTGGAGACAGGTAACACAGTACACAAAGCTAGGGCTAAGAGCAGAACCGAAGAGAGGGAGGAGAGGAGAAAAGGAAGCAAAACAGGAAAAATAAAAAAATTTAAGAGTGAAGCGAGACTGAGGTCTAAAAAGCTAAAAGAAGCACATAAAGAGGAAAACTCCACTGCCTCTGAGCTTACAGAGTTAAGTTCATGTTTACCTGAAAACCTTAGTAACTCTTTGGAAAGTAATCTTATCACAAACGAGACCTCAGATGAAAAATGCACTTTGAGCCCCACCACCCCTGGGACTAATGGGAACGTGGGACTCCTGCCCGGTGGATATCTGCAGACTCTCCTGGAAGCTTCTGATTCTTCCAGCAGTGCCAATGTCACATATTTCTCTACAGACCAGCAGCAGCCAGGGTTGTTACCAGTTGCAGCCCCCCTGCAACCAGCTCAGACCTGTGTACTCTCCCCTCCCTCAGAGTCTGAGCTCCCCCATTCACCTCAGCCTCTCAATCAAATTCAGCAGCACACACAGTATCCCGACGCCAACCAAACCGAACAAAACTACCCTGTTTCCTGGCCTTCCCAACCCACAGTTGAGCAGCTTTCATTCTCTCCTGACATCCCAACTCAGTCCCCAGTCATGCCACCGGGCTTTCCCAGGCCAATGCCTGTGTTAGCAGAGGACAATGCAACAGTGACAGGGTATGTTCAGGTGCCACTGGGTACCTGCAGGATGCCTTTTGAAGAGCCACTCTTACCTGAGCCCCACTCAGATACTGATTATGGGCTTAGTCCAGCAGGGTCACGAGGTGAAAGTGGCATGGGGCGTCTTGTCAGCTTTAACTCTTTGGGCTCCCTCTCTGCAGCTTCTAGCAACTACAGTTCACTTAGCCTAAGGGATGGAGAAAGGGACAGAGAAGAAGAGATGAGTGAAATGAATGATGGCTTCTTGTCACACTGCAGCCCACGGCTAGTTCTGCAGCAGAGTCTCGAGGAGGTCACTCCGCTTCGAGAGTCCACTGACTTGCTTGATATCTCAAACTTCACCCCTGACAAGTTCCGCCATTCCTCTTTGTCCGAGATGTCCCCGCCTGACACTCCCAGCCCCTCCCCACAGCTCTTGGGGAACTGTGGGAAAGGGACAGGTTTTCCAGAGACAGGTGGGACTAATGTGAGGTGGAACTGCAGTGCTTTTCCACAGCATGAGCAAGACACACCTGGAAGCCAACACCCCTTTCAAACTTTCAAAGTGGAAGAAGAGGAAGAAGGGCCTCAGGGTGGTAAAGGGTCTAAAAAGAAGGGTGGAAAGAATGGACAAAACACAAAAAAGAGCAAAACACCCAAAGCAGCTAAAAGTGAGAAAGCGAAGCTCCCACGTCAGGGTTCTCGTTCCGCAAAGAAGATTAAAGCATTACTGGAAGGGAAGGCGGCTAAAAGTGGAGAGAGACTGGAAAGTGGTGCTCCTTCTCCAACTCCCTCGCTAAGCATAATGGGAGCTCAGGGGGAGTGGCCTAATGCTGGGGGCCTATCAGATGATGACCAGGGTGAATTCCAAGAGCCGTCAAACATTCTGTCTAACATAGTCTCTGGCATGGCTGAGGTGCAGCGCTTCATGCGAGCCTCGGTTGAACCACTCTGGGGTCCTTGTTTGTCGCCAGGGCAGCATGCTCTCCAAAACCAGACACTCAAGATTCTGGGTAGCAGCGTTGACCTTAAGAAGCGTGGGGGGTCTTCAGGGGCCGGTCGGGGGAAGAAGGGAGTGGGCCGTGGTGGCAAAGCTTCAACAAAGCTCCTTCCACCTGGTTTCTTTCCTCCTCTCGGTCTGGATTGCCTACCGTTTCCTCATCGGCCTGCCCACAAAAAGATGTACCGTCACAAAAGCACCGCAAAGTTCGCCCGCGATGAACTTTTGGCGGGTAAAAGGGACATTAAAGGAGTAGCGCTGACTGCTTTGGTAGAAAAACAGAGGTAATATTTTCTCTCTGCAAAGTACCCCTATTCTCAGTTTCCTATCCTTGTTTCCCGTCAAATCCTTCTGAGCCTCCACCACACACCTTTCAGAGCTGCATGGCACTGACTTTACCCACAATCCTCTGCCTGCCCCACAGGAAGGTGGGTACACCCTGCATGACAGCCCTGCTAAGCTACCTACTGACTAACTGGAGTCACTATATCACGGCTGCATCTATCTGCCATTGCTGCTTTGTTGCATTTTTTAAAAAATTTTCTTTGGTTTGTTTGTTTAGTGATCTGTTTCTTTTTGTTTAAGAAGAGACAATGCCTTGAAAGCCTTCTTAAAACTTACTTTGTCGTAGTATTAAATTTGTATTTATTTGTCCTCTGTTCTCCGTTGCAGCTCTAGCAGTCTATGTGTTCAATCTGTGCCCCAACGTCATCGTTTAAAACAAGCCCAGCACCCTGCTATGTCTCTCAGCAAACGGTTGCCTTCTGTTGTTCAGGGGTTGGAGGTTGTTTTTAGTTTCCTGCGCTAAGGAGTGTTACTGTGCCAACTGTTCTGAATGATGCATTTTGGGAACTCCAAAAGTAGCGTCTGTTTAGGAAAGGACATCATACTTTTGTATAAGATGCTACCGCATCTTAAGTCTTAATGTACTAGCTGTCTTTAATATAATGTTTATTTATTTTATGATTCAAGTAAGGGGCTTCACTTCTCTGTGCCACAGGCTGACTGAGTCCCCTCTGCCAGTATCTAAATGCTGTTGTACAGGAACATATGCACTATTTACAAAATAAGATTATATCAAACATGTTTAAATTAATGTGCCAAAATATGAACAATTAAGTGTACAGACATTTTTATCTACATAAATATTTGTTGTTTTTTAATGTGGTGATGGTTGTGGGAATGTATGTTTGTGAGCCGGGGGGTGGGTTGGAAAATAATTTTGGATTTACTGTTGTTACATATGCAGACATCAGTTGTGGAGTCATCTGTACAATCTGGAAATAGACATTGTTTTGCATTATTTTGGTTGCTTTTACACCGTTAGCCAGGGAGTAGTCTCATTGGACCGGGCCTGATCTCTAAATGAGGGTACGCCTCTTGGGACAACTTGTGAAACTTTTGGTGGTGCCGCTAACAAGGTACACTCCTTTTAAAACACTCCCCGAATTACTTGAGTCTGATATTATTTAGCTTGAAAACAGTAACTCAGGTATCTGATATCTCCTAAGACTAAAGTGTAGCAAGTGTGTGTTTGGTTTAACCAAATGGCTTCTCCCTTGCAAGAGGTAATCCTTCTTATTACCGCATGTAAAGAGTTCTCCGTACGTGAGATGCACATCTTCATGCCTAATGGGAGTTGTTGGGGTGACTTGATAACCGCCTTCACAAGGCATTGAACTGGTTTAGACATTTTCCATTTCCATTCTAATATGGCCCAAGATTTCTCACAGTTGTCCCCAGATGTTTTTGCTACAAGATCACATCTGGCCCTGTGAGACTAGTGAAGAAGCAGGAAAAACAGAGCTGAAATAGAGAGAGCTTGGGGATGTATAACAAGTTCAAGAGGGAGTATTTTTGCATGCGATTCTAGAATTTTTGATGAAATCCCAGAATTTGATTGTTAGATATTGTTGGATATGAGTGATCCCTTTGTTATTAATAACTCTTATGCAACATTTCAGTCACACTGATGTAACCCAATGGGTTAAATGATATGTAGACTTCGGTAAAGGTCTAGCACAAAGTAATCCACTTACCATAAATGATATAGATGATGAAAGGTCATTTTATTGATTTTTTTCTGTTGTTCTAACTAATCTTTACATAAGTGTACAGTGGCCTAAAAAAGTATTTGGACACTTTAGCCATTTAGTCATGAGTAAACTTGGTAAAATGTTTTGCTTATATTTTCCTGAGAAAAAAAAATCTTTTTTTTTTTTAGCACAAATGGTAGACTGTGCTGTGAAAGTCTGGAGAAGAATTCCAAGTGGCCAGCACTACTGGCATTTTTCCTCTTCACAGAGTACTGGATACTTTGGCACTGGAAAAATTGGGGTCTTTTTCCAGTTCCAAAGGATCCAGCTTTTTAAGTTCCTGCTCAGATTTGGTACCACCCAGATCTAGTGGTACTTAAGGGTTTTCTCCTCTGTCACCACAGCAACAAGTTGAAAATGTAGCAAATTCTTCACTCTTTTGGGAGAAAACAAAGCCTTTTACATGACCACTTAGAGCACCAGAATGTACATTAGGACATTATGTGGCTGTTTAAATCACTGTTTCTAGAATTGACATAAGCTTGGAAGCTAATGCTAATGCTATCAGCTATCTAGCCCTCACAGAATGAATGTAGTTGCTAATGTTGTCACACTCAACATCTGAAAATATAAGCTGAACTAGACTCCATGATTCTGTGTAGAATTTATTTAGAACACTGTTTAATTTTAGCATAATCAGTGCTAAATGTCTCTTAGCAATATAGCTAAATGCACACACTCAAGAGAAAAACGCTGACACATTGGTTGACTTTGCACGTTTGTGAAAGTGTAGACAAGAGTGCAGCGTATCCTTTCATATTAGTAAGTTAATCTAACTAGTAAACTAATTAGCCAAATAAGACATTTTGAAGTGAATTAAATGAATGACAGCATTTGGAAAATGAATTGGAGTTAAGGGTAGGAGGGTCAGGCCTTATTTATTTCATTGTTGTTTATTAGTATGTAGTGGAAAAATGCCATAAGGGTGGTGTAAAGAGATGGAATCATCAAAGTCTGGAGTTATTTATCTTACAGTTGTTTCAGTCAGTTTGTGTTCATTTACAGGATCATGAACTCATGATGTGTACAAAGCCATTTTGTATGCAAACCTGCCAGAAACTGCTCAAACAATGAAAATCTAAGCTGCCATTTGAAAAAATACTATGCCAAAAAGAACATGACAGCCTGTTAAGACATTTGGTTTGACGTTTTGTTTCCTTGCACAATGAACGTAATGCGCCTTTAACATGGCCCAAATGTCCAAACACTTTTTAGGGTCACTGTGCGTTTCCAACAAGCTTAATCCAGGAATTTTCGCAGTTCAGTTCAGCAGACAGGACCAAATATTTTTATTGTTTTTTTTTTTTTTCAGTGTATTGCTAGCGATGTGCATGCATAAACATGATATTTAAATTTAGTTGTGAATGCAGCCCTTACTTTTGGCTTTTTCTGACTCTCTGATTGCAGTTTCGGTCAGCGTCATGGCTCTGTGTTTCTCTTGCTATGTTTGAATGTTGTTTACTGTTTACAAAAGAAAGACTATACACTCTGCGCCCCGTGCCCAGGCCGCAACAGAATTCCTTTAGTGTTTTCAGAATCCTCTTGCTTTATCACAGGAACACTTTGTGTCGGCAAGGTGAGCGGCTCAGACTCTACTGACTTGCGCTTGTAAAGAAATATTTACAGCAACATTTGCATCATCCGCAGAGAGACAAAAACAGCTCTGTCAGAAACATCTTCATGCCCTTTTTATGAATGTATTATGCCTTCATGTTTTAGGTACGTTTCATGATTTTTCTTTTTTTTTTTAAATCACTTTTTTCATTACTCGGAACTACATTTTGCCTTTTTCTCATCACAAAAAAAGAGATCTGTTTGTATCATCTGGAATCTTTGCCAGGTGGATTATTAATGAACTCTTGATGTAGGGAAAAATTACAACCTGTATATTTTTCATTGTGCCAATTTGTAAAATATTTTCTAAGTGTATATTTTTCTTAGAAAGTGCTGTGAGGTCGTTCTTGGTGTGGCTTCTGTTCTTTTGCCTCCCAGGCAGTGAAAAGGTTGCTGATTATCATGGTTTTTTGGTTTGAAAACCAAAATTGTGACAAAAAACTATGAAACTATGATAAAGGAGAAAAGCTGTGGCTCTTTGTTGAGTTTTGTTACTGGACCAATCTTATTGTGAGAGTGTTGTGCTCTAGTAAAACAATTATTGATTTAAAAAAAAAAAAACAAACATGAAAACAGACAGCTAATCAATGACACTAATTTGTGATTTAATTGCTGTTTTATAGACTTTCATGTAAATTATTCTAGTATTTTGTTTTTGTTGTATCTGTTATAAAGGTTTAAATATTTGTGAACAAGCCTGTATGGTGAAAAATGTAATATTGGTAACTTGCTGAGTTTTGTAATCATGTTTATGGAATAAATATAAATTAAAAAGAGCTTTTGATCACATGTTTCACCAGAGTTCCTTTTTTCAGTGACCATGGAAGTTCATGCTAATCTACTCTTTCGTTTACCTTTTCTTCTACATTGCTGGATCTTCTTTCACTGGAAAAGTGTCCCAAGAATTGCAGGGAGAGTTTGGCCCAAAGCCAACTTGGAAAATGGAAGTCAGCCTGTGGACACAAATGGCTCAGAGGCCTGCAGTCATTGGCAAATGTTTGTACTCCACAGGTGAAATGACAGTACACAGCTCCCACACCAAATTTCAGCAATGTTAAGTGCAGACTTTATTTAGTTGCTGAGTTTAACAGATTGGGGGGGGAAACTAAATATTAAGTGTGCCATTACTTTTGCACAGGCCACATTTTATTTTTGCAAAATGTGAAATTCAGCCAATAAACAGTAACTAGGCCTTAAAAGGTGCTGAAGCATGTTCTATTTAGGTACGTATTTACACTAAATGTAATTTGTCCAGGGTGTCCAAACTTTAATTCTTTCCATGTCAGCTCTGCGGTAAATCACACGTCCACTAGGGGGCAGTGTTGCCTCCGCACAGGTCTTAGAGATGGCAGGAATGGAGCTATTAATGACTCTTCTCTGTTTTAAATGCATAGTGTGCTATAACCATTCCCTCCCTATCCAATAAGATCCATGAATGCAACTTTAACTACTTTCCACTTTGAATGAGCTGTTTTGTGATGTCACAAAACTGGTAATTTACAGATATTTGCATATTTGGGCTGGAACAGTTTAATTATACCCATCTGTGATTTATGTGAGATATTTCCATATATGATGTGTGTATATATATGTAAAATAAGTGAACAGTGTGCTGCAGCGGGCAGCATATATACA
>JBBIGA010000083.1:15409420-15419904 GCA_037576975.1 Alestes dentex
GTGTGTGTGTGTGTGTGTGTGTGTGTGTGTGTGTGTGTGTGTGGGTGTGTGTGTGGGTGTGTGTGTGGGTGTGTGTGGGTGTGTGTGTGGGTGTGGGTGTGTGTTTCTTTCTTTCACTATCTTTGCTTCGACAGAGCCGGGCTCCAATCTCTGCCAAGCTGGTGGCCAACATGCTTTCTGTAGCGGGAGCCGATCACATCATCACAATGGATCTGCACGCCTCTCAGATACAGGTACACACACACACACATACACACACACACACATACACACACATTCAGACATGCATACATAGCAGGGATGTAAGTTTAAACTACAGTGAAAACACAAAGTTAGAAGAACTATTTACTCAGGCAATAAAGACAACACATAAAGCTCTATTTGGGTTCAAAAACAGGCTGTGAATTTATTTTGGGCCAAATACTTCATTGAATATTATAATAATTCATTATAAACGGCTGTAACATTCTGAAACCAGTGCAGTTGTTTTGCCACCTTTAGGTCGGGTCCACATGTACACTGATATGTTTTAAAATGGGTTTGTCTTTATTCTTCTTTAAACAAAATGCTGTCCATACAAACACTGTTGAAAAAACTTTACTCTGGATGGAACTGATCAAAATGTGTCTGTTTTCAGTGACGTAAAATGAGGTTTGCATGAGGACAAAAGGCCAAAACATAAAATAAAAAAAATAAAAAAAAACACATACATGTGCATCAGGCCTCAGATGCTTTTTTGCACACTTTGTGCGTGCATGTGTATGTATATACACTCACAGACACACACACACCCCCCAAATGCACCACTTATGTCCATGCATTACACAGACTGTTTGAGGTGTGTGTGTGTGTGTGTGTGTGTGTTTGTTTGTTAGGGTTTTTTCGATATCCCGGTGGATAACCTTTATGCTGAGCCCGCAGTTCTGAAATGGATCAAGGAGAACATTAATGAGTGGAAGAACTGCACCATTGTCTCTCCTGATGCAGGCGGAGCCAAGAGGTGTGTATTCTCTCACTTTCTCTTTCACTCTGTTGCTCTCTCCCTGTTTTTTCTGGCTCTTTCTCTTATTTGTTTTGCTCAACCTCCCTGCATATTTTACCATTATTGCTCCTTAGTTTTTCCCTTTTGTGATGCTTTTAGCTGCATTTAATTTTAAAAAAGTTAGTCATTATTCTTACCGATAAACCAAATGATCTCATAAAAGAAGCCATTCCAGTAATTATAACATTCATAAACCCTCAGTGTAGTTTTCATAGTGAAACCAGGGTGATAATCTCTATAGCTGCCCAAGGGGGGAAAAAGTGCTATTGCAAAAAGTAGAACCCCTAAAAACTCTTCAGCAGAGAATTTATAGAATGCATGCCATTAACCGGGTCTCGGTTGCTGGCTAGCATCACATACTGGACAAAATAACACATCTGCATTATAAGTTTACCCAAGTTGCTCCTTACCTCCAAATGTAGTTTATCAGCCAGTGCAAGTTTGGTGGTGTGAATTTGCTTCTTTTGTTTTAGTGCTGGAGCTACAAAGTTAACATAGCAAACAAGTAACGTAAGGCAAAAATGTGAAAATTAGATTTTTCACTGGACAATGAAAGTGGACATGAGTGTATTTTGTTCCCTTTAGGTGTGGAGGGTAAGAGACTGCGGTGTGAATTTGTGAGATTGTTTTAATTCGTGAGATTTCCTGTTAATTAGAGAAAAGTGGAGTTTTTGGCTAACAGCGTATGGCTTTGGAAGCTGCTGTCTTCAGTCTAATTCTGCAAACTCTGCCAATGTTTAGTAGCTCAACCAAAACACACTGTTCCAGTGGCTCTGAGCTGTGCCACAAGGAAGGGCAGGAGGATTTTCCTCTCCAATGTAAGCTGTCTGACTGGCGGTAGTATTGCACAGTTGGAGACACAATAATGACTGCTGATTACTAGCAAGGTCAGGAAGAATAAGCAAAAGATACATCATGCATATTTTTATAGATTTATACAGTAGTAAACTTGTAAAACATTTGGACCCACCAGTCTGAATGTGTATTTTTTATAATATTAGACATTTTGAGTTTAAGGCTCAAATGCTTCTTGCATAAAGGAAAACAGAGGCTTCTGATCATTTGAGGTTGTTTAACACTTTGTTCTCATTATGTGGTATTTTATAGATTAGAAGTGTTTAGTATTGCTCTAACATGTAGAAGCTGGTAAAACATAAAGGCCTCTGGTATATCAGAACTATTGACCACTATGTACAGTATGCAAAAGTGTGAATGCCCCTGGTCTTGTGACATGTCTAGGTGATTTTTGAAAGTGAAAATAACACACACCCTCTGGGCAATATTATGGCAGTTACTGTTATCATGATAAAGAAGCTTACACTGCCTGACTGCATATTTAATTAAAAAGTGAGTGTTTGAAGTGTCTATTTAATCTGACTAGAGTGATGCAGTGTTTATGTTGGTTCAACATTGATCATATTAAAGGTTGTGATAGTTTGATAGTGTAAGTTATGTATGGCACTGTTGTTTATTTTTCCAATATGTTAAATTCAAGTGTTAAAATCAACAGTAATTGTGTGTTCTCTGTAGAGGTTGTGTACTTATTTATGCTACCAAAACATGGTAATTGACAAGGGGTGTCCAGATTTTTAGATCTCACTGTATATAAGTGAAAAATGACCTTACAAGCAAGGCTTCACTCTTTAACCAGACTGACCGTTTGTGTGTGGAAATTTGTTGGGTGCTGCCTGTTTTAATCCTTAAGATAATGATTATAAATCAAATTCCTTAATAAACATGCTTTTTGAGTTTTTGCTGCATTTTGGTGTGTGTGTGAGTTTGAATCTTCTCTGTGTGTAGGTTTGTCATTTGTAATATTTTCTGGACAACAAAGAGACAGTGGCCAATTTAAGTGGAAAAGCATGCTTGTGTATATGGGGGCGCTTTAAAAGGGCATTCTCTGAGAAAGTGTGTCTGTTTGTGATTGTAGGGTGACGTCCATTGCAGATCGTCTGAATGTGGACTTTGCTCTGATCCATAAGGAGAGGAAGAAGGCGAATGAAGTGGACCGCATGGTTCTGGTTGGCGATGTTAAAGACAGAGTGGCCATTCTAGTGGATGACATGGCAGATACCTGCGGCACTATCTGCCACGCAGCAGACAAGTGAGGACATGCACACGCACACAAACGCACATATACCGTATGTATGCACATTCTACCATTCTAAAATTTGTGATCAAGTAAAATAGAAGTTTGAAAAAAGTAAGTAAAAAAGAACAATTAACCATTCAGGCAGACGCATTGACAAAATTTAAATACATATTATATTTCAAAGATTTTGATCCCAAAATCTTTGAAATATATAAGTAGTTTCCATTCAATAGGAAATTAAAACTTTTGGATAGGGTTGAATGTCCAATACCTGGGGGTGGGCTGGGGGAGTGGTAGTCTGCAAATGCTAAAAATTAATCAATCTGTCACATTCGGTAGTTTGCCTCTGGTTAACCTTTTATTCTTTAATCCACCCTAATCGTGTATGTGTGTCTGTATGTGTGTGCATAATAAATGTTTTTACAGAACAACATAGTGAAGTGAAATTGGAGGATGGAAATGCACTCACAACAATAGCAACATAAAAGAATGGTGTACAGCACAAGTACAGCAAGACAGGATAATGTTGTGTATTTATTTGAACTATATTAGGTTGGTCTCCGCTGGAGCTACTAAAGTCTACGCTATTCTGACCCATGGCATCTTCTCCGGCCCGGCAATCTCTCGCATAAACAATGCAAGCTTTGAGGCTGTGGTCGTCACCAACACCATCCCACAGGAGGACAAGATCAAACACTGCAACAAGATACAGGTATAAAACCCTGAAGCTGGGTGATGTGGTTAAAAATGTTACCACAAGTATATTTTTATTAAATATATATATATATAGCTCATATCCATTTCCGAATGCTCAGCGTTAGGGTGAATGGCATTTTAAACTAGTTTGTGCTGTTCTGAGTGAAGGGCTAGACCACTTCCCCCTTTGCTTCGTGAAAGTAAAATACACACAGTGCCACCTAGTTTACTGAAGTAACAACTACTCAAACATCAGGATTGTATTCCGAATACTGGGTTATTGTACAGAGCAACATCTTTTTATCCAAAAGATGTCCAGCATGTATTACCTGTAATTGAGTTTGGTTATGTTTGGTATTGATTACTTGCCTTGTCCTAGTTCTAGCATAGAAACACATCTTTATTGAGCAGATCATGTTGGGTTTGGATCTAGTCAGGGTTTGGTGCAGCAAAGATGAACTCATTTGAAATATAATGCACATTGTACTGGCAAAATCAGAAGCTGTTGTGTGCTACTTATTGTGAAGTCTTTTTTGATTTGTCTACTGCAGTCAACATTGTAGACCACACAGCCTGGGAACACACTGAGAAACAACAGGCTTGTGCTGTACTGACTAGATAATGCACCTGTTTCAGAGAGAGGGGGAACCTTGTGTTTCCAAATGCATACTAAGAAAAAAAACCTCTACAGGAGATACAGATTAAAAACACCTGGCTGTTTTGCATTGGCATCCGTAGACATTATTATGTCAAGAGTCCTTTGGAAGTGTTTGGAATGTTGTGTGAGTTCTACGTGCTAGTATCACACTGTGAAAAACAGCTTTGTCCTCTTGATTTGTTCCTTGAGGTCATTACTGACAATAACAAACGCATGTCGTGAATTCACATGGACTATTTCTCATCCTGATGATTTTTCATTGAAATGAGAGAAGTTGTGGGTGCAGATTGTAAACTTTCAGGAGGTGAACAAGGAGACTGCATGTCTACATGCTTGATTATAAAACTGTGTTAGCAATGGAAATGGCTGAAAACTTGAATTCAATCATATACTTTTGGCCATATAATGTTTTTTTTTGTGTGTGTGTACTGTCCGAACAAAGAATTATGAAATATAATCAAATGTAATTCATTAAACCACACTATGTAATGAATTGTGTATTATTTATAGTAATAACTGGAGTGATTCCAGGGGTTTTAGGATTCTGAGAATTACAGGAAATGTCAGACAAGAACTATGAAGCATGCTGATATTTTTTTTTATCTTTCTGCTTTTTGTTTTAAATTTGTATTTTTTATACGAAAATGTTCTGTTTGTGCAGGAATGAGTCCCTCCTGGTTTTTAACATGAATATGTGTTTCTCCACCCTGTTGCAGGTGATTGACATCTCAATGATTCTTGCAGAGGCAATCAGACGAACCCACAACGGAGAATCAGTGTCCTACCTGTTCAGCCATGTACCTTTATAACACACACACTCTTCCTGTCCACACACACACACACACACACACACACACACACACACACACACACACATATACTCCATACACTCTGAGTGCTGCTGTATTTGGTTCTCATATAAAATGAATATATTAGCAGACATTTTACATTTACTTTTTCTTACTCAACATCTTACAAACTGCCCTTGTCATTGTCCTGCACTCCCATCGCCGTGTGTTGCACCAGTACTCCATCACTGAGTGTTTGCTGTATGTTATCTGTTATGTTTGCTGAGTATTAAGTGATGTTACTCTATAATCTGCATTCACTTTATTTATTTATGGGCAGTTCAAAGTGTTCCAAAAGCAGATTGTTTTTAGGCATTCTTTCATAGTAACCATTGCTTTGTAGCTTTACAGAAGGCTTGCAGACACCCAATTCACCAGTTTTGCACCACCCACCCTGCCCCATCAACATTTTAACATTGCCACCCTTCCGTCTAAAATTTTACATCTCAATAGAGCTTAAACTACAGCCTACACAATTTAAACTTGTGATTTTCAAAATCAACAAATCATGCCGTTGGCTCAGTTTGTTGCCTGCGGCTAAAATTAAAAATGTACGTTGCTATTAGGTTGAATTGAATTCTGCAAAGCTTGTCCCACCTAGAGACAGAAGCTATTGACAAGCATTTGTGAGTGGGGACAGGACATTTCTTCCAACTCACAATAGAATTCCCATCATACACGACTTAATGTTGCATTTGAGAGCCACATTAGCTGGATATGAGTGTTACATTGTGCATGCTGTTGTTTTAATGGGTAAATTGGCAACACTATGCATCAGTCTGTTACGCTGACTGCAGCTGTGTAAAGATGAACTGGTGGCGTGGAAGTGAATCAGCCACATTTGTTAAGAGAATCACTGCGGCAGCTGGATTTCTTTGTCATACAGAGAAATATTCTGGGTTTTTTTTTTTCTTCTTTTTTCTTGCTTTCCTCAGAGTG
The DNA here is from genome assembly GCA_037576975.1 of Alestes dentex. Classification (NCBI taxonomy): domain Eukaryota; kingdom Metazoa; phylum Chordata; class Actinopteri; order Characiformes; family Alestidae; genus Alestes; species Alestes dentex. Next base: position 15,415,696 of record JBBIGA010000083.1, read on the forward strand.
TGGATGTCTGATTATTGGAATGGTACTTTGCTTGAATAAGCCACTGGAAATTCAGGGAGTTCTAAAAGTCTAGTACTAAGAAGAGCAGAGGATTTGGTTCTATTTTTATATTTTAATACAGTCGTTAAGATGTTGCTAATTGTTGCTGAATGTTTTGTTTTGTGTTTACAGTCCTGCAGTTTTGAAGGACAGATCAGGTCTGAAGTGCCCTTCAGTGCTCACTAATTTGTCTAACACACGCACACGCGCACACAGTTAATATGTGATTTAAAAAAGGGCCTCTTGAAACAGTCCGCTGTGTTTCTTCCTTGTGTGCGTGTTAATATGTGTGTCGGTGTTTTATGTATATATGTGTGTTTGTTTTTGTTTGATTAGTTTTGCTTTTGGTTGTGAAGGACATTCTGTTTTTGTTTCTGGTGGGAAGAAGACAGTCTTCGTTTGATTGGTCAAAGCCTGTTGCCTTAAAAAAAGTATCAAAATAAGTATGGGCGGAGCCTCTGTTGGTTGTTTTGCTGCTCCACCTATCAGCATCCAGAGTGTATTGCATCTCAATGATAAATAAATCATCTCAGATTTATAAGTCCACCACATTTCTGTGTCGTGAGTGATGTGTCATTTCTGTTTTTAAACAGCTTGTCTGATTTGTGACCACTATCCAACATGGTACAAATATATACATTTCTTTTATTGTACAAACCTACACATATCTTTTGAGTGTTTCTATGGAATGGTGGTGGAATGGTGGTAAAATAGTGGTAAATCTGGTTCCTCTGGGGACTAATATGCCGCAGCACAGTCTGCATATTCCGAATCACCACAAACGTTGAACAATACTGACTTGGTGAAAATCACTTTAGAACAGACCATTTCACACCAGTCCACTTTAAACCACTCTGTTTATGTCTTAAATACTTAGTTATGCTGAAATTGTGGAATTCCTGTTCAAAAAATTTGGCACGGTGTGTGGTAATGCTAATTGGTGTCTATAAGCTTCCATTACTTGTTAGCTACGTTATCGTTTATGGTCCTGTACTAAAACTGAAGAAGTTGTAAACACCAAACATGTCTTGGCTGAGGAGCTGCATTTTTAGTATGGGTGGGATTTGTAAATTAGATTTTTAGTTGAACCACAGCTTTAAGGTCTGAACCATAGTTATAAACTGAAGGTGCAGCCTGCATCTTCAGTTTAGGACTATGGTATAGAGATAATTTGATCATCTTTAACATCAAATTAATAATACTGATACTTTCATCTTATACTTTAAACGAATGAGATGAAATCCTGTGATGAAGACAGCTGCCAGTAAGAGGGTGGATTAATTTGATTTAAGCAACATGAGGAGCTCTTTCGCAATTACAGCCACTAGATGGCGCTAAATCGCAATATAATATGGAATAAAGGAGACACTTCATTGAACCCAGTGACCTTGTATAAATAAATACCTGTTTTAGGCATGCATTTTTCATAATTTAATGAAAGATTACAATGTGTTTTTTTTTTTTACTTCGGACTGGCAGGGTAGTTCAGACAGGCAGTTTAAGTGGAAGCTTCTTGCCACTTCATATAAATCCTATTATACTAGAAAAGCCCTGGAAATCGATGCTAGAGTCATTTTGAATGGGGGTAAACGGCTAAACTGCTACAAAAAAATAAATCTATTTTTTGTTTTATGCGGGAATTTTCTTTACTCTGGAAAATAGATGCTATACTGAAAATAAAAGATCTCACCGTTGTGTTTCTTATTTTCTCTGCAGCATAACACTAACGTTCTGGCTACTGTGTGCTGAGCAGCTCATTGGCTGTTGGTGTTCAGTGACGTCCTGAATGAACACAAGTCCGTGTTTAAAAAAATCCTGAAACTAAATAATCAATTTCAGTAACAGGGCTTTCTAACAGTTACTAGCGCTGATTCATGACGTCAGTGAACACCAAAAGCCAATGAGCTGCTCAGCTCGCATCGCCAACCAATCAGCTCTCAGCAGCCAGTATTAGTGCTCAACCTGTTTCATGTATAAAAAAAAAAACATGTGAGCGACAGTGAACGCAGGAGCTCAGCAGAACGAAATTAAACCCAGAAAAGAGAATGAAGACCTGAAGGGTAAGGAGTACTCCATGATGCCACTTTACTCAGAAACACCTGGGTAAGCAGAAAATATAAACGCATAATTCCCGGAGGAAACTGCTTATGCTCGCAAAGACAAAAAACAATCTGTACCATATATACTATATAAACTATGCTATGTAAACACTGTATGCTATATAAACATTATGCTGTAGAGAGAAGTTAAGTAAACTGAATGTAATAAATAATGTTGCCACTGAACAAATTGCCACAAATAGTGGTTTGAAACTTTGTAACTAGTCTATAAGTAATTGCTAGTTATACTAAAACCAAAAGTAGAGATAATGCACATAAAATACAATAATATGATATTTGGACATGATAATGATACTGCATATTATTAAAGAGTCGGATGGGTGGGTGTGACAGGGGTAGGAATTATAGAGTGATTGGTGGGTGTGACGGGGGAGGAGTTATAGAGTCTGATGGCAGTGGGGAGAAAGGACTTTCTGTGGTGTTCTTTTAAAATGCTTCTCTGTTAGACTCCAGCACTGTGGAGTGGATTGTCAGTATTTTCAGTGATGGGCTGAAGTAGATGGTGTTCTTTCAGCCACAGTTTCCAAGGATTCGAGTACCCCAGCTGCCACTGAGCAACTTTTCTGATTAGCTTGTTGAGTCTCTTGGTGTTGCCACTTAGAGACTAGTGTCTGGGATTGGGGTTTTGAGGAGGGGGCTTTGTTTAAGGTCAGGGGTAAAAAGGGCACCTTCAGCCTGGAGGTACTGCTTACCACTCAACCCAGAGAGAGACACATCCTTACTGACCTCACATTCAGCACTGACCAACTATTACTGACCTGCTCACCACTCGGCCCAGAGAGAGACACATCCTTACTGACCTCACATTCAGCACTTACATTTACATTTACAGCATTTAGCAGATGCTTTTATCCAAAGCTACTTCCATTCCCTAACTACAGGGGACAGTCTCCCTGGAGCAACTTGGGGTTAAGGGTCTTGCTCAGAAACCAATGCTGGTATGCTGAAGGCAGGATTCGAACCCATGATCTCTCACCTTCATACAGTGTGCATGAACAGTAGTTTTGAATGAACAAGCAATAATAATAGCAATAACAACAACAATAATAATAGTAGAACGTAATGACTTATTAATACTATTTCTCTTTTTTTGTATTGTTACAATAATGATAAATTATTATTTGGGGCAGCTGGTGGCCTGGTGGATAGGGAGTTGCCCCATGTGATCTGAAGGTCGTGGGTTCGAATCCCAGGACTGCTAGTGGCATCCTTGAGTAAGGTCCCATCCCTACACACTGCTCCCCGGGTCATTGTCGGTAGTCCACTGCTTCACTTGGTGAATGGGTTAAATGCGGAGGACTAAAGTAATTTCCTCCGGGATCAATATAGCATGTAAAACAAAAAATGTATAACAACAACATCAAGAGCAATAATGATAATACGTGTATTAATTAATCAGTAAATCAATGGTAATTGTGGGGGAAGGGGATGGAGTTCAAGTTCCATAATCACGTCACAACAACGTTTTCCGTATTTATTGGTATTTCTTTTCTATACCTAAAAACGCAGCTTACAGCTCTTTGCTCTTTTTTTTTAATTCCCGGAGCTGAATGAACTCATGAACTCTCGGCGCGCACCCCGGGAATTTCCGGTTAAACGCGGAGCGCGAGACCTATCAGTCTGTTATCTCACACTCCACTATTTACGGAGGCTTGTATTTACGCGCGCGCGCGCGTGTGTGTGTGTGTGTGTGTGTGCGAGAGAGAGAGAGAGCGAGAGAGAGAGAGAGAGCACCTCTGTGTGTGCGCGTTTGTGTGTGTGTGTGTGTGTGTGGGAGAGGGCACTGGTATGTGTGTGTGTGTGGTGTGTGTGTGTGAGAGAGAGAGAAAGATGAGAAAGCTGTGTGAGAGGGAGAGATAGACTGTAAAAGAGAGTGTGTGGTGGTGTGTGTGAGAGAGCGCGTGCGTGTGTGTGTTTGAGAGAGAGAGATATGTGTGTGTGTCTGTGTGTGTGTGTGTGTGTGTGTGTGTGTGAGAGAGAGAGAGAGAGAGAGAGAGAGAGCGAGAGAGAGAGAGAGGTGTGTGTATGCGAGTGTGTGCTTGTGTGTGTG
>JBBIGA010000083.1:15420004-15434004 GCA_037576975.1 Alestes dentex
AGGATTTGCCTTAAATGATCTTAAATCTAAATGTTAAATATGAAAAATATATCTCACACTCTAAATGTGAAACTTCATTGTGAGGGGTTGTGACATCTTTCCAAGAGAGTCTTCAACTCTCTACCCAAGTCCAGATGACTTATGAACTCCTTTCTACATTGACACCTCTAAATTTGTGAAGCTGTTTTTACAAACGGCGCCCCGCCCCATATGGCAGATACCGAGATCATTTTTTAATGATTATTCTGAAAGACCTGTTAGTCATTGACTGTTCCTTCATGCCTGTTGAAAACGAGAAAATGTTCTTTGCTCACCAGACAAGGCTGAAATTGTTCAAAGAATATTGTGAGGGCCCCTGATGTTAAAAAATACACTCACATCTTCCTCTTTGCATCTTTCTTTCCAAATAAGGACTTCTAAGTGACCAAATGTCTGATCTGAATGCTCCTGTAGACCAAACATCATCCCTCCAGAGCTAAATCTGCCTCGCTCAGACTCTGGTTTGTAATCTGAGGTGATCTGGTTTGTTTTTGATGTTTTTGGCCTCTCCGTCGCATTTCTAAGGCTTTTGTTCAGAATTCTCCTACTCTGGCATTCCGAGGATTACATTCAGGAACTCGCTGATTTAGAACACGTGCAGCGTGACATATAGCTGGAATGTTTAAAACCTTGGAATCTGATATGGGGTTTACAGCGCCGTTAGTGAGAACATAAACTGTATCAGGAGAGAGAGGAGGATATTGATTTATGAGAGGAGTTTTTTATCAGAATCCCCCCACCTCGTTGCTCCACTGTGGACAGTTAGAGACGGCAGCGCATCTATGGACACAGTGTGTGTTCCTTCCTCTAGTCCCTCAGCAGGGGTCAGTTTCTCACCAGAGGGTCGGTGGGCATTTCTTCAACACCCCCACTTTTGCTGAAAAGCAATTCCATCCCCCCACTTTTGGCAGATTAATTGGTCGTGATTGTATTTATAATTTGGCTTCCCCATCCCAGAACACCCCCACTTTTGGAAAGCTTGATACACCCATGGCCACTGGCCCACCTGTTGGGTGTCTGGTGGGTGTTTAAATGCAGGCTTGTAACAGACTGCAGTTACATATTCTGCACTTATGTTTCAGCTGTGGTGTAGATCTTTGTGTAAAGGTTTCAACCTCTTTCTTTTGTCAGTGGACTGTTAGCCTGCCAGTTCTCTGCTAACTGGTTCAGCATATCTCCAGTTACAGAGAATAAACAAGGTGAAAGGGGTGAAAATAGTGATATTCCACTGCCACTTCTTCATCTGGCAGTTTTTTACTAGAACAGCTTTTTACTAGCACAGCTCAGTTGTCATACGTTCACTGATGCTGTGCTTTCTTTAAAGGTTTATTTTCGTAATGTTCCTGTTCAGCCTGAACTTTCAGCTTCACTGGACAGTAGTGACCACTGCAGCACATCGTCCCAGAATGTCTCAGTGGGCACCATTTCATATTTATGGTTAAGCAAATGGGTCATGAAGACAAGCTGAGCTCATAAAAATGCAGAAATTTGTACAAAATGATCAAATAAAAAGCTGACATTAAACACTACATAAAAAATGATAAATTAACAAGTGAGCACAGTCTTTAAAACATTAATAAACAAAATCTCACACCCACACAATCTTGAAATATGATGGTCAAATTACAAACAAAAACAAGAAACATAATAAACATAAAACACACTTATTCATTTTATTTGTTTTCTTAACAATAAATTACTTTTATTTTTACCAAATATTTTTGAGCATTTTTCTATTGATCCATTTACCATGAAACCTTCAGACAATCTACAAATGAAAAAACAAGGGAAACTATAAATGATAGTGATGATCTGCTGGATTTGATTTTAGGCTTCTACAATAAATTGCTAATCTCAGGTAATCTCTAGTATGGGATTCATTTGTTACCATATTAATCCTGTTGTGGGATTAATTTAGTCCACCGCCGGGGACTTTCCACTGAAGTTTTTTTTTTTTTTTCGTGTAAGGCTGTGTCTGGGAGAGGAGCCCAAAACCTCTCCAGGCTAAACAAACAGCAGTTAAATTTTGGGCATGATGGCCTTTTCGCATGCCGCTCTTTAGATTAGTGGATGGTGCAGGTGCGTCACAAAATTTAGATGAAATCAGGTGCAGAATCTGGAGTTGCTGAAAGATGGAGATTCAGGATAAATGATAGGAAAAGATGAGATGAAACAAACAGCCGGTGAGGAGAACTCCAGAGACGCCTTTACTTCTTGTAAACTCTTGACTCTCACTTTTGCTTCTCAGTTAAGTTGTAAAACAGGTCTGTACTTGTGCTTTGGGTGTATTTATCTTCAACACTTCACCTTATGCTCATTTAAGTCCCTCTGACCTCAGGTGTTGTTCATCAGCTGAGACATGTCTGGAATACAGATTCTGCTTCTTTATTTTTAGACCTAGAGCTATGAGGCTAATGTCGCTAACACTAAAAGTCGGTAGTCTTCTTCAAAATCTTCCTCCATAAACTCCACTCTGAATCCAGTCAAACCGCATCCAGCCCTTCATTAAGGTGCAGCAGACTTGGAAAAAAAAGACATTTAAGTAGTATATTTTTTTGGCGCTGTACTATTTTGTTTCAAACTATTCCTATTCCAAACCAAACCTTTCCTTAAACCCTGAAAGGTTTGAGTGCCAGGGAATAATAACTGTGACCTCTAGCATTACTCTCAATCCTGAGGGGTCACTAATATTGTCCCTGAATAAATAAGTGACAAAATAAATAAAACAAAAAGATACTGATCCCTAGGCGCATTAATCAGTGTAAATAATTCACAAACAACTATGAATTATTCAGTATCTAAAATTGACTATTCAGTATCCACTATGAATTATTCACGGACTAATAAAGGTTTTTCTCATCTTATCTTATCTTCAGAATCTACTTTTAATTAGTCAGTGTCTACTTTTAATTATTCAGTATCCGTTATGAACTATTCAGTATCTGTTATTAATTATAACTATCTACTATTAATTATTCAGGATGTACTCTGATATATTATATATTATAAAGTAATCAGTACCCACTATGAACTATTCAGTACCTACTATTAATTATTCAATATGTACTATAAATTCTTCAGTATCTACTATAATTTTTTTCTAAATCTAATATGAATTATTCAACATCTACTATTAATTATTTGGGATCCCCTATGAATTACTCAATATCTACAATTAATTATTCAACATCTATTAATTATTCAGTCTCTACAATAAAATGTCCAGCCTCTACTATGAATCATTCAATATCTATTGTGAATTATTCTGCATCTACTATTAATTATTCAGGGTCTACTATGAATTACTCAATATCTACAATAAATGATTCATTATTTTCTATGAATGATTCAGTGTCTACCAAGAAATGTTCAGTGTCTACTATTTATTATTCAGTAGCTACCATGATTTAAAGGAATGATGATTTTTATTTTTGCTGAATGTTTGTAGTTCAAGTCTGGGTGAACCTGTTGACATACATCAAAGCACAATTTTCCCTAAAGGTGCACTAGGAGAAACACCTGTAGGACAGAGTAGTGACTAACACCGTCTCACACATGGACAGAAACCAAGATGCTCAGAAAAGTGTCTGTATTTTTAGTTACCGAAGCACTAGAGCTTAATTAATTTACTTAGAAATATTTCATAGTTAGGCAGATCTTTTTAAAATACATTTGAATGTAGGCTAATTTTGCAACACTTTTAGCTTCTTTTTTAAGCTGTTGATTGTCTGAAAGCAGGTTTTGATTCAGAGGAGCATGTAAAACTCCTGCGTCTTGATATACTATGGAGCAGCCCTGGCAACTCTCGCATCTCCCAAATTGTATAACCATCTCTGCAGAGCCCCCCTGTGTAGCCCCCCGAAGCAGAAGGGAAGGACAGGGAGTTTCTCAGGCACTCTATAAAGGAAAAGACCCCCATAGGAAATTCTCATAAGCTTTTATCAGCCAATGAGATTCCTCTGTGTGCCCTCCACCTAAACTAACACGATCCAGCTGCAGGACAAGTCTACTGAGGGCCATTAAACACATCTGCTCTTTACCCACATTTCACACACACACACGCACACACACACACACACACACACACACACACACAAACACGCACACACCCACACACACACACTCACAAACACACAAACACCTGTACACCCTTACTCACCTCTTCATACAAATAGTGACAGTGGTACACTGACAGATTGAAGAGAAAAAGAAAGAAAGAAAGAAACAGAAAGAGGAGATGAGGAGAAAGAGAATAATAGAAAGAGAGAGGGACAGAAAAGAGTGAGAGAAAGATGATAAGTGCTGTAGTGCGTTCACGTGTGACTATAAGGAGCCACTTTACTTTACTTTATAAAGAAGGAGGGGGAGACTTTATAAAGTACCCCGCCTTCGCCCGTAGCAACTGGGATAGGCTCCAGTCCCCCCCCCCAACCCTGAGTGTGGGATAAAGGGGTAGAAAATGGATGGATGGATGGATGGGGGAAAGATAATGGGAAACGGTGGGACAGAAAAAAGAAAAAGGAGAGAAGGCTAATAGAAAAAAGGTACAGAAAGAGAGGAAGAGAGAAGTGGAGTGAGGGTGGAAGGGAAAAAAATGAATGAGAAATAGAAGGAGAGAGATAGAAAAGACGTGAGGAGAGGAGAGAGAGAGCATCACTCAGTGGTTGTGTGAGTGTGTCTATAATCCTCTGCTACATTCATTTATTATTATGTAACACTGTGGGACAAACTCACTACAGCAAGTGGAACATTATGCTTTCAGCATTTGCGTAAACATGCCGGCGAAGCATGCTCACACACACACACACACACACACACACACACACACGCACATACACTTTCCATAAAGAATCTGAACCCTTTCACACGCGACTCGACTCACTGGAGACTCCGCCAGTGGGAATCTACTTTTTTTCTCCCTCTTTTCTCCGGGTTTATTTTTTTATTTATTTTTTGGCAGGCTGGGGGACTCTGGCAGCAATTCCGACCCTCTCTGCTTCGGCCCTCTCGCCGAGAACTTTCGCAAGTCCTTGTTTCTGTAGTTGCGTGTTTTTTTTGTGATAAATGTGAAGGATTACTGTGAATGATAAATTACTATAAAATCAAAATATTCCATTACTAACACATCCCTTATTTTCCTCATTGCAGAACATTCCTGTCAAAGTGAAGTCTCCTGCATGACTGACCCGTTGCCATGGAAACGGACTCCTCGGCCAACCTGACCGTTCCCAATGACCCCTCGTCCCATCATCATGTCTCAAATGGATCATGTGACTATCTCTCGCCCACCGTCTCCCAATACCAGAAAAGCCTTGTGCCCATCTTCTACACTCTCATATTCCTCCTGGGTTTCCTTGGCAATGCTCTGGTCATCTGCGTGTACTGCCAGTGTTCGTCCCGGCGGTCCGTGGCCAACACATATCTGGTAAACCTGGCAACATCGGACTTCCTGTTCATCTGCAGCCTGCCCTTCTGGGCTGTGTACTACTCCATGGGCTACGACTGGATTTTCGGGAGGGTAGCGTGCAAGCTTTGCGGGGCCTTGCTAACACTCAACGTCTATGCCAGCGTCTTTTTCATCACCTGCATGAGTGTGGACCGCTACTGTGCCATTGTTTACCCGCTGAGCACCCGGAGCGTGTGCCATGCCCGTGGCATTAGCACCGTCATCTGGTTGTTGGCCGTCCTGATCACAGTCCCCACGCTAGTTTTTCGAGACACACACCCGCTAACGAGCCTGAATGTGACGGCTTGCGTCATGATCTACCCCAACGAGTTCTGGCTCCCATTGCTAACACTGGCTAAAAACACCCTGGGCTTCCTGCTGCCGTTCACCATCATGGCCACCTGCTACAGCCGCATTGGGTGCCACATTCTTGCCACGCCCGACCTTCTGGAGCCCGATACGACACGGATAGACCGAGTTTTGCGCATGGTCGTCGCCGTGGTCTTGGCTTTCTTCCTGTGCTGGTGCACCTTCCACTTGTTGACCTTCCTTGGGGCGCTGAAGGACCTGGGAATGACCTTTAGCTGCAGAACAGACCAAGCGGTGGGCATGCTGCTGCCTCTCTCGCTCTGCCTGGGTTTTTCCAACTCAGCCATCAACCCCTTCCTCTACTGTTTTGTAGGGAACCACTTCCGGGAGCAGCTCTGTCGACTCTACAAGGAAAAGGCACCCAGGCTCACGCAAAAGCGGGACTCCATCAGCACACGTCTCAGTTCCTTCTCACGCAAACTCAGCGATGTCAAAGACACTGGAACTATAGAGAGTCTGCCTCTAAACGGGGGCCCCTAGTGGTGTGGAGGCCAAACTGCAACAATAACTTCATAAGGATGAAGTTTCATGCAGATGCAGATCATTCACAAGTTACATGTTTCATGAATGTTACATGATTCAGAATTTTAATCTAACTGGTTTCTCCTGACATTTCAGCTGATTGGCTGGATGAAAGTGCATCCAAGGTTGATGTTACATTGACTTGACTCTTTAATGCAACGTCAGTAGTATCGTTTTCAATCTCCACAAAGCGGGGGGAAAAACGGTTGTCTTCTTTAAGCAAGAAACTCTTTCCAAAGATGCTGGTGGTTAATTCAACACAGTAGGACCTCAGCACAGCTCCTGTAGTCCTGACCAGAAGGCTACATCTACCTAAAGAGAAACATTGTGGTTGGATCATTTTAAGCGCAGGTCAAATGAAGCATAACTCTACAAAGGAATTCTACTTCTTCATGGGAAGCAACTTTGTTAGGAATTAGCACCCAGCAACATCAAAGACGGGCGTCACCAAAAGTTTGCCTTAGAGTGGCCCTCTAGTGGTACAGAAGACAAACTGCAAATATAGCTTTGACGCACATTTGTTTTGTGATACTGTTTTTATTGAATTATAACACTACATAATTAATTTTATTTCGATTTTGTCAAGTTGCACTTCTGACCTTTTCCCATTTCAGCACCAAGATGTAGCATGGACAATTTTTCATTTACTTTCAGCCACAAATGTGGTTTAAGACTCTGCACTTTCCACAGGAGTCCTCTGTTTGGGTCATAAAGCCACAAGCGCAAAACTACACCGCTGCTTCTAGGGGTCATCTTGAATTAGAACATGACCCAGACATCTTGGCTACTTGGTTATTCTTGACCATTCCTGGCTGAATAAAAGGCTTGAGCTCATGCCTAATGTAATGCACTAAAAATCCCATAAAGATTTGTTTAAAGCCGAGTTAATGGAGGAAAATAGTGAGAAATCATTGATACTATAAAAGTCATTCTTGTTTTAATCACTTTAAAGACAGAACACGAAAGAGAGAGGTGCCATTATATACCCGCTTTATGAAACGTACATGAAATTTATGGACCAAAATATAGTATATATATATATATGTATATATACATGAAAAGTAGTTGTTTTGGACATATGAGGAGCTGATGAACTGCTCTGTCACTGTGTTGTAAAATGAACGCTCATCTACTGGCCGAATACAAAGATCCTCCCAAAAAACGCAGATATGGCAGAAGTGCTGAGGTGTTCTGCATTTTCCTGCTCCAATATCCAATTAATGGGCTCTGCAGAGACTTCAGCATCCCTGTGAGAAAATTTTATGACCAATATAGCTACTCAATACCGATCCATTCTAATCCATAATTTCACAGGGACAGATGTAACTACATGAATACACAACTTTCCAGCCTCACCCTAGTATTCATATAGCTCACTGTGTTACTTACACTTTACTTTGCAGTCACATAAGAAGCGTATAACTCTGCTGTGAGTAAATGTGACTATAGGCCTCAGTTAGCTCGGGGGTAACTTAATGTAGAGATTTGCATTTAGAGGATAGTGAGGACCGGAATTGTTTTAATGACACAAATAAACCAAAGGCTTTTCAGAGGTAAATTAATAATCTTATGAAGAGTTAGATGTTGTATTCTGGAGAAAACAAAAACACATTTGATTCTGAAGCATATCTTAGAGATAAATACATTTAGAAATGGGAAAACATCAATACAAGTTAATGGGGAAGCAGTAGCTTCAGTAAAGTGCCCTCTGTTGGCCTTTTATATGTACACACACAAACACACACACACACACACACACACACATCCTTTGAGGTTACTTGGTAATGTAGCTAGTTAGGTTGAGCTAGCAGACTGGTTTATGTGGACAATTGATGCACATTTTGAAAACTATTCAAGCATAAACAAAAGTGTATATTTTATTCTCACTGTATTCTTTGGTGTAGCATTAATTAGATAAGGACCGTCCCACACTGGCTTGATATGGTCCCTGATCTTTTTCTTAATTTTCACATCAAAAACGGCCACCACAGTTCTACAGTGTAGCAAGGAAAACTGCATACATATGGTTACCCAGGACAAACAGCTGGGAAGGAAACTCCAATTTGCCACAGTTGGAATATTAGCCCCCCTGACCAAAAAACAGTCCATAAAGTGTAGGAGTAATGATCTAGGATCTGCTCCCATCCTCAAGCTGACCGTAAACCAGAGAGGAATCTGATCCCAGATCAACACTCCTGGTATGACAAGCTTTATGAGTGCAATGTTTTTTTTTGGCGTCAACATTTCACAGATATTCAAGCGCCTTGGGCTGCTAATCTGAAGGGAATGTTAGTAACAGAAAAATCTGCACAGAATGCAATTACATCACTGATATAAACTAGTGTAAAAGCATGTGCGCACACACACACACACACACACACACACACACACACACACACACACACACAGTAGATAGTGAACTCCTGAACATAATGTCTTGTACAGAAAAGTTTCTGTGTTTGTGCTTTTCTTGGCTGGTTTGTAGTTTTAAAGACGAATGACATCCTTTTTCCAAAATTCCTGCATAATTAAGTGGTTATGATGTAAACAGAGAGTTTCAGAGTGGTCTTGCGAAGGTTTGGTGTGAAACTTTGGCCATGTCCACACGTACATGGGTCTGAAAACGGCGTTTTTTCTTTGCGTTTTGGCCTTTCGTACACACATAAATGTGAAAACTGAGGTTTTTGAAAACTCCCATTTCTAGACAAGAAAAGCTTTTTTTTTTTTTTAATGGACCGTTTCACGTCATACTGTGCACCACTCATATCATGTTTACATTAGGTTTTCATCTAAAATGCCCGAAGTGTACAAAGTACTACTGCTGTCAACTTTGTTAGAAGTTTTGGTTATGTTTATGTTTATTACTGTCCATCCAGTATGAAGGACATAGACGTCAGAGTCAGCTTCGGATGCTATTATATTCAACACAGACACTGTCTCTGCCCAGCGCCCGCCGCCAACGTTGTCACCGGTTTCGGACGAGACCCGGTCGGAACAGTGGTTGGTGGGACAACTTTGAATAGGAGCTTGTGCTTCCACAAGAAGCACCAATTGGTCACCAATGCTATTCGGTTTAAGGTTATATCGCCACCTGCTGCCTTGGCATGCTTTTGACAGTGTTTTTGTAATTGCGTGTGGACGGAGGTATTTTTGAAAACGTGCTCGTGTGGACGCATTTTTTTTTTTTAAACGAAAATCGAAAATCTCCATTTTCAGAAATACCTGTGTATGTGTGGACTTTCTAGAGAAACTCACAGAGTCAGAATTTATCACAGTGGTAGTGAATGGAACCAGACGTCTGCCCCTCCAGAAAGTTATTGTATGAAATAGTTGTGTATGTGCTGCCTAATGTCTTAGACATTGTTTTACCAGAGTTTTGAGAAGATTTTGGTCTAGAACTAAACCCGTTCATGGTGGAGGGATACATGCAGGCGTTGTGAGTCAAAAAAGTCCCCAAGGTCCACTGGAGTGTTAGAGACTAAAGTTGTGTTATCGTGACATCTGGCCACGTTCACCACCACTGTAAAGAACTCTGAGTATCTATAATGAACCATTTCACACCAAATCCACTCTCAGTGGTGGTTTTGTTTTCAAACACTGAATTAAGGGGAATCCATTTTTCCTTATCAGGCATTTAACTAATGGGTGTAAATAACAGACTTCTGCAGGATTTCAAAACACTGTTCATGTTCACAGACTTTAGTGTCTTTTGTAAATCTATGAAAATGAGTGCATTGTCCTGTGCAAAAAGCTATTGTTTATACTGGATGTTACATGTGCCAATCTGTCACTGCAGGAGAGCTGCTGAGGTGTCTGTCACTTATAAAACAGTGAAATATTAGTCATGTTATATTTTACATGATTACTGTCATTACACAATTAAAGTTACATCCACACCACACTGTATTTTCAGCTGTATTTTCAAAAATTGCACATTTTCATTTAAATGGCCCATTAGTAATAGATAATAATAAAAAAATAATAGTCATTTTTTAAGGGACCAGCCTGGGGCTGGGCTGGGCACTCTGACAAGCAGGGCGAGACGTAGCACTATCTCTGTCGGGTCCGGTAGAAGAAGACGACGAAGGCCGCCACCTTCCTGCAATCAGTCGGCATGGGCTGCACGTGGTGGCGACTCTTTATAACCGGCTTCCACACCCAGCCTCGTTGCTGGGTCTTTGTTTTTCACAAGCACAGACTTGAGCCTGTAAATTCTCAGTATTGCACAACACAGTTCCACTGCACCACACTGCTGTCCCATTTCCTTTCTCTCTCCGACCTGTTTTTGTTTGTTTTTAGTCTCTCCCTGAGTGGAGTGGCCAATTTCCCCCCTGGCAGTTTCGGTTTCTTAAGTCCATACTTACTTTCGAGTTAGTGCGCCATCTGAGGCCTTCTGAAGCATCGGGCTCCATTCTGCCTCGGTGGTTCAGGGAGTGGTCGCAGTGGTCTAATGCTCCGACCGCCGCTTGCTTTAGCCTCGCTCGCTGCGGCTCGACTCCCGGCCCTCTTCGTGTGTCTCGAGTTTCACTCATCGTGGTATCGAATCCCGTCTGCAACGATGTTAGACCCAAATCAAATTTGGGCTTGAATCAAATTCGTCATTTGCTCTGCGTTTGGGTCCATCGTTTCAGTCAGCGCTCTGATTTAAAGCGCCTCCTCATAACGCCTTTAAAGTGGATTTGGAGTTAAACGGTTTATTGTAGTGACTCGGATTTCTTTATAGTGGGAGTAAGTGTAACCAGACGTCTCCGACACAAAGAACATTTTATTTGCTCCCCATAGCTCCACGTATCGTCTGAGTGTTTGTATGTTGCTGCTGATGCTAAAATGAGGACTGTTTTACCTTTTAAAGCCCTGAATGTATCCCTCCACCATGAATAAGTTTCGTTTTAGACCAGAAGGCTTCTCAAAAGTGTGGTAAAACAACGTCTCAGGCACCAGGCAGCACATTCACAATCATATCAGACGTCTGGAACTGTGAAAAATATTAAATTAAATATACAGTGAAATTAAATGAAGTAATTCACTCCGTACATCTTCATTCATGGGAGCGATTAGAGTGCAAGTGGACCAAACAGCTGTGGAAACACACTGCCCTCTTGTGGAGACACTACTGTAGTGCAAATCACGACTGCACAGAGGCAAGAGCTATGTAAAATATAAAGCCTAAAAATTCAAATAAAAACTCTATAAATAACTACAAAATACACTATGCTATATACATATATAGCATAATAAAAGGATAATTACAGTTAGGTGATTTACTATTAACACAAATAGTGGTTAGGAGTACCAAGTACCTTACTGCATGTCATAGAGACCAGTAGTAGGTAAGTAATATTGACATAAGTATTGGTTTTCACATGGTAAGACTAATGTACATAAGATATTGCACATAATGGTGATAATTTAGCTCCTGCTGTACAAAAGTGCACATGACATTGGACACAGGAGGATTCATGTTAGAGGAACAGCCCTCCAAAAGCTCAAATTTTGGACATTTTCTCTTTGTTGTACAGATACAAGATTAGCACAGATAAAAAAAGTAGTGAAAAATAATTTAGTGGCACAGACTTGTGTTATATTAGCCTCATTTGTCTTCGTCTGGAATCTAGAAAAAACAACAACAACACGTAAACAGTATAAACTATGCAGCCGCTGAGTTCAGCTATAAGCTCATGTTTCGTACACAAGCTACAATGTTGGACAAATGTAAATACACCCTCAAACGAAATGTTAAATTAACATGCACTGAGTTAATGTCTGGTGCACAGGCCTTGCCTTGAATATTCCAGTCAGTCTCTCTCAGTCTAACTAATGTGTAAAAGGCACAAACATCGAAAAAATAATGACAAAGAGCTATTTGTAGTAATGAGCAGGCCGTTAAATAATAAGCACTGGTTTAATACAGCTTAATAAGAGCACTATCACATCTCCCTATACTGAAATGTCACAGATGAATCTGTTCCCTCATAGATACCTCATTGACTCCCGACCTCTTTGGTTTTCTATTTGAATATAACTTTTTTGAAACATCGCAGCGGTGCATAAACAAGCATGTATATTTATACATATATAAGAATTTATTTTATGACCTATGCAGTCTCTGGCGGTACATTCTTGGCACCTTTTGGCACTAGAGTGTAAAAAAGACCCTGATCTTTTGTGCCCCTCATGCAGAAATTAGAGAAAGACAATGCAGTTTGCTTGTTTATGCACCGCTGCGATGTTTCAAGCATGTTTGTGTTGTAATGTGCGGTTTCAGTACATTAACCACCCTAATCGGGATGCTGGTGTGACAGTCCCGCCTGCCCGCTGAGCCCACTAGTCTGCTGGTCAGCTGCTGTGGGTTTGTGGCTGAGCGCGTGATACGGACATAAGCAGCGGCATGAGGGTGATAAGTGCGTGTGGTTCACACCTACAGAGGATGTGTGAGTCATTTCCTGTTAAAAGTAAAGCGTCTCTGTGTATGCGTTTCTGTGCGTGTGGGCGTGTGTGTGTTAGGAGGGAGGGTATGCAATAGGGGCTTCTATTTGTCCTCTGTATGACATGAGTGTGTGTGTGTGATTGTGTGAGATGGTAGAGCCCTCTCTCAGTGTGCGTGAAAGTCACCGAACATGGAGGAGTTGGAAATGTATCACGGGTCCATCAGCAAGAGCCAAGCAGAAGAGCTGCTGGGTTCGGCCGGCCGGGACGGCAGCTTCCTCATCAGGGACAGCGAGACTGTGCCCAACACCTACTGCATCTGTGTTCTGTGAGTGTGACCTGTTTAATAACACACAGTTTTACATGCTCAGTATATTGCACCTGTCTTTTTTTTCCACTCAGCAAATAAAAATGTGTTCCAACTAACTTTACTTTAACTGTCAGAGAGTGGTAAAACTTCGGCGTTCGACTGTGAGCACAAACGTTATATGAAGTATCTCAAATACAAACATTACATTTACACCAATTACCCCCTCACCCTGATCACACACTCTCCTGTGGAGTGTGGAGTTGTTGTGCGCTTGTTTATTATACTTGCTAATGTGGTTTCTGACCCTGTACGACTCACTGTCCTCTATAAACACGGAGAAACATAGCTACCATGCTGAAGCCTGAATTTTGTTTCTAGATAACAGTGTGATGCAAAATGAGAAATAATGCAGGTTAATGTAAAAGATGTAAATACACTCTCAAACGAAATGTTAAATTAACATGCACAGAGATAATGTCTGGTGCACAGGCCTTGCCTTGAATATTCCAGTCAGTCTCTCTCAGTCTAACTAATGTGTAAAAGGCTGACACACATATCGACTAATAACGACAAAGTGCTATTTGTAGTAATGAGCAGGCCGTTAATTAATAAGCACTGGTTTGATACAGCTTTGATAAGAGCACTGTCACATCTCCCTATACTGAAATGTCACAGATGAATCTGTTCCCTCACAGATACCTTGCTAATGTGGTTTCTGACCCTGTATGACTCACTGTCCTCTATAAACATGGAGAAACTTAGCTATATATATATATATATATATATATATGTACAGTGTATGTAAAAACATTGGTAATATTTTACTCGGTACAAATGTCAGTAACGCGCGTTACAATGCATTTTTAACCCAGAATGAAGTGATGTTTT
>JBBIGA010000083.1:15434104-15454726 GCA_037576975.1 Alestes dentex
CGCGCATGCAGTTCTGAGGGCAACCTTGTCTCCAGATCTGAAGGCAGCATCCCAAGCGTTTAGCTCCCTCTGTATCTCAGCAGACATCCAGGGCTTCTTATTGGCTCCTATAGTCACCCTCTTGGAGGCAGTAACATCCTCAGTGCACTTGCTGATGAAGCGGATCACTGCTGCTGTGTACTCCTCCACGTCAGTGTGGCCCCCTTGAGTAGCAGCCTCTCTGAACACTGACCAGTGGTGTGTTTGAACAGGGTGCTGCGACTAGTTTCACAGAAATATGGTCAGAGCTTCTGAAGTGGGGGCGGGGGGCGACTTGGTAAGCGTTCTGTGAATATTAAAGGACAGCAGTCCTTCACGTACTTCCTTGTGGAGTGTCTGAGCCTTAAGTAGTCCATCTTGTCATCCAGGGAGCGTGTGTTTGCCAGCAGAAGAGATGGGAGAGCGGGTCTGTTTGGGTTAGCCTTTAGCGTAGCACGGAGGCCTGCTCGCTTGCCGCGCTTCCGGGTGCGGTCTGCTCCATGTAGCAGGCAGAGCTCCCACAGGGTCTCCAAGATCGTCGTGTCCAGTGTTGTTTTGTCGTGGTTATGGTAGCTAAGAAGGCTTTCCGGGTCAAACACGCAGACGTGCATGGCACCGGAACACTTGAGTAATGATTATAACTAGGACAAAGACATGAAACATTTAGCACCATGGAGAGGCTGCCGCACAGATGTCTACTCGCACTGCCATCTTGTAGACTCGCTGATATGGTTTCGGACTTTGTACGGCTCACTGTTCTCTATAAACATGGACTAGAGGACAAAATGCAGGTGCAAGGAAGACTGGGCACGTTATTTACTGAATGATGACAATTATTTTATTGTGTGTTAACGCAGTTTTTAAAAAAAAAATTATTTATTTTTAAAGTTCATTGCTTTTTTAGATTCGTGAGTGTGCGCAGCACGCAGCTCTGCATCTCGGCTGGTTTTCGTGGGGGTCAGGCATCCCATTACTTTCGTCCATGTTATATGTACAAAAATATTGGGACGACTGACCATTACATCATAAGGGTCTTTAATGACACTGCATTCAGATACATAGACTTTCAAATGGAGTTGGTCCCCCTTTGCGGCTGCAATAATGGTTCCACACCCCATGTTCTGGACTCTGAGGGTCACTTGTTTTTCTATAACAAACTAGATCAAATGTGAATGCCTGTGAACCTGTGTTAAAGGGAGACACTGCTGTTAAAAAGCTCTCTATTTGTTTGAAGTGTTTGCAAACCAAATGTTATTGCATTTTTGTTCATGTAGCAGTACTTTAAAAATAAAAGTCCGCAATATACTACTTTTGAATTAATTACATTTTACGTATAACGGAAACCTATTATTATATACTTATTACATACCTATTAATACGAATTATTTTACAAATAGAACAATATTACTACTTCTGCTACTTCTAAAAATAATGCTTTTACAGTAGTACTATGAAATTGTACTTCTGTTATTTTTCTACAGCAAGACGTATGATTAACAGTCTGACTGGATTTAAGATGAAAGAACATTTTTTGTGTTTTTGTGTGTGTGTGTGTTTTTTTTAAGTTGTCTCTGTTTTGTCTGTTTATGGTGCCCAGGTACAATCAGTATGTGTTCACCTACAGGCTTTTCCAGATAGAAGGTAACTTATGGAAAACAGAGGTAAGCATGTGTGTGTGTGTGTGTGTGTGTGTGTGTGTGTGTGTGTGTGTGTTTGTGTGTGTGTGTGTGTGTGTGCAGCACATACAGTCATCTTTGCTCTCTCCCCACTTCCACTTCACTAGAAACCCACCTTGTGCTTGTACTCACTGGCCATGTTATTAGAAACACCACCTTGTACTTCTACTTACTGGCCTCTTTAGTAGAAACACCCACCTTGTGCTTGCACACAGTGGCCGGTTTATTAGAAACACTCTTCTTGTGCTTTCATCCACTGGCTATTTTATTAGAAGCACAAATCCTTAAGCACTGTGCACTTGGAGAGGACATCCAGTAAAGGTCAGAGAGGGGAACTATATTCTATATCTGAACTCTGGTCAGGTTTCAGAACCTGTGAAAGTAAACATAACTGTTTCTTTCTGTCATAAGACCGTTGACTTTTTTTTTTTTTTTAACCGCAAGTGCACTTCAAAAACAAGGACCACATCCACAAAGCAGCTACTGCAAAATTCTTTGAGGTTTTCTTCACTCCAGTAAAGCCCATTTAGTGTTTTAAGTAAATAAAGATTCTAAGAATTCGCTGCATAGCACAATCATTCAAAGAGACTAGGATCAGGTAAAATAATGATTCAGGTAAAATTCATTATTATGAGAATTCTGAATTGTAATCTTACAAAATTAAATCAAACATCCTGGTTTTAACAGCACTGTGAAAAATACATTGTTAATCATTATTATTTTTACATTTTACTTTTTTACATAATAGGCACTGAAAAGAATCTTGTAATTCTTTTCAGTGCCTATCATGAAATAATTGAAATAATAAAAATTAAACCAAAATATCTAGATATCTAATGTTCACTCGCTTACAAAAGTAGCCTTTTTGGCCTGTGTCAAGACATTTCACGCAGTAAAGGGGGCTTTTACTCCATTAGCTGGAGTGTTTTTGTGAATTATTTTATTAAATTGCTAATTCATTTGCTTTAAATGTATTTTTGCAGCATTAAAATAAGTTGCTTAGATTTCATCAGAATTTCATAAGTTTTTAAAAATATTTTTTTATATATTCTAGAACACCTGCAAAAGACCTGGCCTTAAATTCTAGAACAAATGCAAAAGAACCGTCTTCGAAATCTAGAACATAAGCAGAAGAACTGACTTTAAAGTCTACAACACTGGCAAAAAAAATTATTTCAATTCAGGAACACTGGAAAGAAAATAATCAATTTCTAGGACATCGGCAAAAGAACTGACCTTACATTTTAGACCACTTGCAAAAGAACTACATTTTATATTTTAAAACATATATTTTTCATACATTCCAGACCTGTTTCTCTGCTCTGGTGCAGGTGATTCCAGTCATGATTAGCTGCATCATTAGTTCAGCATTAGGTTGATAATTAGTTGCGTTTAATCAGGTATACTATTGTAGAGAACCTTGTACATTTCACCCACATTTCTCACTCTCACCCCCCAACCCACCCCCGTCCCCACACCCCCCACAGACAGCTCCTGGAATGAAGGAACGTCTCTTTCGGAAGCTCAGAAACCTCATCAAGGCTTTTCAGGATCCAGATCAGGGCATTGCTGGGCCCCTCCTTTATCCGGTTAATACCAAACAACGCCACTATTACCATCCGGACCACCCAGACCAACATCCACTCCAGCAGCAGCACATCAGAGTTCCTAAGGCCAGTCCTCGAAAACTTAAAAACTGCTAAGAGCTCTGACATGACTTCTCATAACTTCACATTCTTATATTTGAAGAAGACTCTGAAAGTTATGGAAATTCTGCAATTTCTGTCTTTTTTTTATGTGTGTAAAGATACGACTCAGAATAAAGATGATGTTTTTGTGCAGCTCAGACGTGACTGATTTGTTCTCAGAGGCTGCCAAAGTTCCTGTATGATCTTGCAGTGGTGGATTATCAGATATACACAGACAGCATTTCCTTCTTCTAGAAACCATAGCTTCCTCTCGGTGCACCTCAGTCAGACGACACAGTGTTGACATTTTCCACTTCTCTTTCACAGTCCTCCAGGTTAAACAGCCACCAAATGAAGTTCTACAACATCAGCAAAATAACTGATGTTCTAGAACACCAACAAAAGAACCATTTTCAAAAAAAAAAAAAAAAATTGCAAAAGAAACGATTTCTAATTCAAAAATTTTCAAAAAACTGACTTTTAATTCTGGAACACTGGCAAAAGAACCATTATTAAATTCTAGAACACTGGCAAAAGGCCTGACCTTAAATTCTAGAACACATGCAAAAGAACCATCTTCAAAAAACTAGAACATAAGCAAAAGAACTGTCTTTAAATTCTAGAACACTGGCAAAGGACCTGACCTTTAATTATAGAACGCTGGCAAAAAACGACCGTCTAAATCTAGAGAATCAGCAGAATATCTGACTTTATATTCTAGAACACTGGCAAACGAGACACCTTCAAATTCTAGAACATTAGCAGAAGAACTGACGTCATATTCTAGAACACTGGCAAAATACCTGACCTTCAATTCTAGAACACGTGCAACAGAACCATCTTCAAATTCTATAACATAACCAGAAGAATTGACTTCAAATTCTAGGACCCTACCAAAAAAATCAATTTCTGTAACACCAGCAAAAGATATGGGCTTAAATTCTAGAACTCTGGCAAAAGAACCATCTTCAAATTCTAGAGCATCAGCAAAAGATCTGACCAGTTGGTGCAAAGAGCAAAGTTTTTCCTTTGCATTCTTGGTGGCACAGTTTTGAAGTTCCCTCCAAAATGTCATGTCCGAACAGAGACCAGGTGGGAGTCCTCTTGAGTGACAGATCATTAATTAAGAAGTTATTTCTCATGGACTCTAAAGAATATGTGCTAAAGGAGGAAAACACCAATAGTCTGACATGTACAATTTACATCTTTATTTATCAAAAATCTTGATGCCCAAAGTACCTTGTCTTTAATATGAAGTTTCTACAGCTCTTAAATAAAGCCCACGTTCTCATGGGCACTCGTTCTCCAGCTTCTGGAACTAAAGCAGGGGCTCCAGATCCTAGTCCTGCCGACCCCACACTACACTACACTTTCGTGTTTGTTCTCTTCTAACACACTTGATTCCACTTATGAGCTAACTAAGGAACTCCTCGTGGGCTGGCAGAATCATGGGGTCACCAGGAATGGGATTGGGAAGCCCTGGAATAATCGAGGGGGCTCTCCAGTCGCTTAGAGTCACATTCAGAACCACAAAACTGAAAGTTTAGTGAAAAAAAGAGAATGTGATGTTCTCAGTTTGGTTTCTGAATTGTCTGCAGGAGATTTGTTATTGGAGTCTGATGTCCTGATTGTGACTTTAAGGTTCTGATCACAGAGCTGGGAAAGAAGAACATCACAAATGCATTCAGGTCGCTCCTTCAACTGTGTTCTGGTCACCCTTCACACAAACTGATATCTAGAACATTACATTTTTAAACCAAAAACAAAACAAACAAACAAAAATATTGGAAAGTGAAAACATCAAGTCAAGATATCTAATTTTTCTCATCATGAGACTGCCAGTAGGGGCGGGAATCGGCAAAGAGGCGACGATACGATATTGTTATAATTGGGCTGCGTGACGATACTATTGCAATTTTGTTCTTCAGCTTGAAAACACACGGCATGTTACGTCTCTGCTGTGTCTCAGTCACTCTGACCTCCTTTCCAATTTCCACACAAGAAGAACGAGGTCTTACACAACCTTCTGGACTCCAGAAGCAATGCAATTAGAGTGGACGCACCCAAAAATAAAAGTCTATTAAATACATTTTCAAAAAATATAAAATACAGGGGGTCCTCGAGTTATGACACCGATCTGTTCCTTTGACAGTGATGTAAGGCGAAGTTTGAATCACTGTCAAAGGATGAAGTCAAAACACACAGTTGTAAAATCATAAAAACACAACTAAGCACAGGAAAAGGAAAAGGAAAACTTCCTCACTCATACACCGCATTACTGTGTATTCTTCCTCCACGTGCAACCAAACTAGTTCGCTCACATAGTTCGTAAGTACGAGTCTAATGGTGTAAGCCGAGTGGGAGTGAAACGTTGTACGTTGAGACTGTTGTATCCTGGTACAATACTGAAGCTGTCTGTAGTTATACTGCAGAATTTTATCAGTATTTCCAGATGTAAGTTTATCTCCATTTTATTTTCTTGTTCATTCAAGCTCCTAAAAAGGGCAAAATGATCTGCTGAAGTCTTTAAACATGTAAAAATGTCTAAAAATAACTCTATTCTGATGACAGTCTCAAAGTGAGAAATATTAGATATAGTGAACACATTTAAAATTAAGATTTTTTTCAGTGATATTGTTTCACCAAATCAAAGCTGAAAGAAAGTTGGAACATGAAGATCAGGGTAGGTAGTAGTAAGTACATTAGGTTGAGAGCTTTTCATGTGATGGATGGACATACATTTCAATAAAATATATAATAAACAATAACAGATCGCTTGCAGAAAACCAGTGACAGTACCTCTTAATTATATACTTGTCACTGTTCTTGACTATGGAGATGGATGCAGATATACACTGGACACCCTCATTAAATTGAATATTTTGTTGATTTTCTAAACGGAGAATAAACATAAAATGTGCATTTTTTTCTGCAACTGTTCTATTTATTTGTTGAAATTAAAATATTAGGAACTTAGGATGTGTAAATAATTTACAGTTAAAACCTGTCATTTGATTGGGGTGCCAAAACTTTTGCGCACTAACACAAACTGTGTAGCATTATATTTTGCAAACAATTTCAGAATATATTGTTTGATAAAACTGAAAGTATACAATTCCAATAGTGTACTCGATAATAATGACCAATCAGTTTTTTTCATGACTTTATCTGGAATTCAAAATATCAATGTCCAATATTTTGTGCAAAGAAAAGCAGCCAAACTCTCCGTTGCATTTTTAATCTGAACTATTTTAGGTGGAGATGAAAATGAGCCTTTCTGGACGAACTCTCATTTGCTGTTCTATTGATAGTGCTTGTTAATGGACAAAGTCCCTGATGATGAAACTGGAACGTACATAAATTAAGGCTGCCACAATTAGTCAATTGAAATTAAATAAATAAAAGAAATGTATGACTGAAATGTATGTTCTCTGTGAATCAGCTTAGTCAGGGAGCAAAATACAGAGGGTGGGGGAGACCCCCTGACTGACACTTGAGACCCAGTAGATGGTCTTTGGAAAACTGAAACCTTGATTGATGCAAAAAGGTTGAAATGACCATTTGCTGGAGTTAAAAGATGTTTCATGCCCACCCCCAAAACACAATTTTTGGTCTATCCCCAAAAATGTTATTACATTTCTTTCCCATTAATACAAAAACAAATGTTTTTACACCACCCAGAAAATTGGCCATCTGGTATTTTGCACACTGACCTTACTGATCACTTTGCAACTTGATTGTCAAACAGGGTTTTCCTCATGATTCCTCGTGATTGGCAGTCTAAACATTTTCCACAAGGGGGCTGACTCACTTTTGTGAGCATCACTGAAAGGGAGGAAACCCACCAGCAGGATCTCTCTAATGCACATATGTCTGTAGTTCCAAATTAAATTTTTGTGAATTCAAAATTCTTCCATTATAAACTGTGTATGATTACTTGATTAATCGCCAAAACAATCATGAGACTACAAGATTACTAATATTATAGTGACAGCCCTAAAATAATTGAAATAATTGTACAAAAATATTATTATTGAATGTAATAATATGTTTAGGCCCTCTGATTACAGAGTTGGATGCCTCATACTTATCACACACATCTACCCACCCCTCCCACTCCCCCCCAAAAAAAACAAAAAACAAACAAAAAACAATATTTGAGCCAGGGTGGTATACCAAAAGACAAAGCAATGGCTGACCTGAAGATGTTCCTGGAGAACTGAGGAAGATTAAAAATAAACTCTTTCTAAAGCAAAGCTGCTAAATCATTCCATCCATTCTGTTCATTAGAGGGAGGGAACACATGCACACAGCTGAACCTCATCCGACTGTAGGGTGCAGACCCTAACACCTAAAACCAGAGTCAAAAATAAACCATATGCATTCCAGTCCCAGGAATCGGATCCAGAAACAGATGCACATTCTGGTGAAATTTCTTTGTATCACAGAGGCCCTTCCCACCTTTTTTTCTGGACTGTTGGTACTTTTGAGTCATAAAACAACTTTTAAAAACATACAGTTTTAACATAATACTGAAACATACACTGTGTGTGTGTTTTACAACTCCATCGTTTTCCATTAGAGCGGAAAGGCACGAGTTCCACATAGATAACATCTCATATCTCTACATATCAAAAAGTACATTGTACACAATTTTATCAAAAACACGGTTGTTTTCTTGTTTACTAAGCTATTTAACAGCTTGTGTGAATTAGCTTTATGAACGCTCCTCTAATCCGCAGGTATCGAGATGTGTCAGAGTGTCCGGGTCCCCCGATTGGGACCCCTTTCCCGTTTACTTGAATCCAGGTGAACCTGATACCTGAAGTCAGTTGGTTCTAGAGCTTAAGCAGTACATGGAGTTATCGAGCACTTGCTAAAGAACTATATACATCTCCCTGTGTCTCCTAGCATCACAGTCACTAGCAGTAGTTTGCAGGCAGCGACGGCCACTCAGTCAGCAGCAGATGTGGGAACTAAAGGATTCTGGAAGGCCGTTTGATCGGAGGATTCCGGAAGCCTGTTCAACATGTTTGAAAGGATGATTCGGGAAGTCAGTCTAAAGAGGTGATTCTGGGGGGACATTTGAACGGATGACTTTGGAAGGCCATTACAACCAGCAATTCCAGAAACTTGTCTGTACCAGTGATTCCGAAGGGAGTTTGAACCATTGATTCTGGAAGGCCATTTGAACCAGCGATTACTGAAGGCAGTTTGAACCAATGATCCGGGAAGGACATCTGAACCAAGGCCATATGAGCAAAGAAATTCCTGGGGGGTGATGATTAAATTCCAAAGGGTCAGTTAAAGATTTCACTGGGAATCCAGAAGGCCGTGTTATGGATGATTCTGGAAGGCAATTAAAACCAGGACCCCTGAACTTTGTGTAGATAGATAATTCTGGAAGGCCGTTTTAATAGATGGTTTCCGGAAGGCAACGTGAACAAATGATTCCGGAAGTGCATTTAAACCACTGATTCCAGAAGTTAATCTTAACAAGCGACTGTGAAAAGTCATTTAAAGCAACGATTCCAGAAGGGCATTTGAAGCTTCTGGAAAGCCATCTTAACTAGTGATTCCGGAAGGGCATTTAAACCACTGATTTCCAGAAGGCAATTTAAGTGAGGAATTTCCAGTGGGCCAAAAAAGAAAAAGACATCCTGAAAAGTTTTGTGTATTCTTGGGTTTGGGGTATCATTTTGACATTTCTGTCCAATTATGTTAAATTGTACATCCTGTCCAGTCATCTTGAACGTTTTCTGGAACAGCAACACTGAAGACTGGCTGAATACCGTATAATGATAAGACTGCAGTATATTCACAAAGGGAACGCTTGAGTCATCTGATTACATAAAAAAGCTGGAGGTCTTCAGTTCCAAACAGAAGGCCCTAAGAACGCGTAAGAACGTCTAAGCCACAGAAGTATTCCAATGAAAACATTAACACAGAAACTTGAACAAAAAAAAATGAACAAATGCAAAACTGGCAAATAGTGCACATTCTTTTAAAAAACTGAAATAATACAATACCATCATCTGTCACATTTCGAAGACATGTCTTTCTTGATTTGTCTTGTCGATGTTATAGAAAAAAGCTGAGAAACCACAGTGCAGAGGTGACCAACTCTAGTCCCGGGGGCTGAGTCCAGCACGGTTTGGGGATTTCCCTGCTCAAACACTCTTTTTAACTTGGGAGCCAACTGAAGAGTAGGGCTAATGCTAACAGGGACTTCTTGGTTAAACTACTGGCCCTTCGTTATTGACTAATCTTTGCTGTCTGAACAGCACTGGGCAAAAGCACTGGGTCATATCGTCTTTGGTTACTCTGTCTTAGTTACTGTCATCACTCAAAAAGTCACAGTTTCTTGAAGCAACAGAGGTTGCATCGTCCCCTATGCTTCTTGCAGTGTATTACAGTCTGTCACAATCACTGTTTGAATCATATGAACATTATAGAGCATTGTAGAATGCTGATATCGTCAAAATTCATGACTATTCATTGCAGCCCTACTGCTGAGTTGGATCAAGTGCATTAGAACATGAAATCACTAAACTGTGTGGGAATTAGGCCCTCCAGGGCTGGAACTGGGTATCCCTGCTATAGCGCTATGTGTGTGTGTGTGTGTGTGTGTGTGTGTGTGTGTGTGTGGTGCCACCGTTACCTACGACCAGCATCGGTCTGTCTGATCAGCTGTATGTTATATGGACTGTCTGCTAGCTCAGGGTGCTGTTCTACTGGCAAAACGTAAAATCCTTCGTATCCCGAGACGTGCCCCTCTGACAGAAGCTCCTCCCTCTCCTTATTGGTCCACACCCTTCCCCCGCCCTCTCCATCTCTGACCCGCCTTTGTTCCAGCAGCCACGCCCCCTTTACTGCCCTGATCCGTGCCCCCTCCAGCACTCGTGTTCTTTCCTCATCAGGTGTTGCCCCATAGCGGATGTTAAAGCACAGTGCCCCCTGCTGGAGGACCAAGTCTGCAAACCTCCTAGTTTCCCCAGCAACCGTAGCACTCATTTGCGAGACAGAAACGTTGACACCATTCTCAAGGACCCTGGCCCCTCCTCCGGCGCTTCCACTTACACCCCATACCACTCCCAGGTCTGCCTCCAGTGGGCCGTCTTTGGTGAAATAATGCATGTCTCGGCCGTCTGTGGTGAAGCGCAAGCCCCGCAGGTAGATGGCCCCATTCATCACGGCGGCAACACGGCGGCTGTCCTCACTGGCCACCCCTATGATCTCGGCACTAACTGTTCCATCAGCATGGACGGCAAACTTCACACCTTTACCAAAGATAGAGGAGAGGGCAGAGAATCGTGGGCTCCGCCCCCGACGGCCTCCTGGCCTGCCATTGGCCGGCGTCATGGGGAGGCGGTCCAGAGATATAAAGTTCTGAAGGAGTTTCTGAAGCTCACACTGGATACCGAGAACGACCTAGAGAGAAAGAGAGAGAGAGAGAGAGATTTCGAATGTGCAGGTCTGTTGTGTGATTGACTTCTGAGTGAAAAATGTTTATTATTGCCTCAAAATCTTCAAAAACATATTACACATCACTAGGTTGCACAGACCATAAGTATACCAATAAATTATATAACTGCTTTTTTTGGTTTTGTTTTTGTGTCCCAGTTTACCTTGCTAGGGTCCCAGGTGTGTGTGCGGCTCTGAACGTTCATCATCTCATACGTTTGCTCTGCGTTCTCCACTGGCAGCTTGGGGAACCCCGGCACCACGTTATGCAGCTGGAACCCAAACAGCTGCAGCCAGCTGCTGATATCTGTGCAGAGAAGGACAGCTTTGTCTAAGTGTGTGGCTCATGACCCAGCTTATAGAAAATATTTATACAAAATTCTACTTATTTATCTCAGATAAACATTTTAAAATGCTGAACTGCCACAGGAATTTCTTTTTAGTCCAGGCTTGGGCTTAATATGGGTCTGAGAAACCATGTCTGTCCATGGTTCTGAGCCACTTATCCTTAAACTGGGTGAGGAGATGTTGGAGCCTATCCCAGCACTCATAGGGCGAAAGGTGGAGAAACACCCTGAACACCCTGGCAGACACACAGACACACATACACTCACACCCAGGGGCAATTCAGCCTTTCCAGTCCACCTTACATGCATGTGTTTGGACTGTGGAGGTAAAACAGGAGAAATCCACACAGGGAGAACATACACACAGAAAAGACCCTTGGTCACCTGGCCAGGAATCAAACCCAGGACCATCTCATTGTGAGGTGACAGCACTAGGAAACAGGTCTATATCTTTCTAATTAAGTAAGTATAATAAATGTAAACATTTGCATTAGCAACGCTATCCCACAGAACACTGTACAGCTGAAACCACTTGCGATTTGTTTGTGAGACTAATGCTAGAAGTGTCTTTGTGTCTCAGTTCTACTTTTCTTTTGGGCTGCTTCCTTCGTTTTACTTCCTCTCTCCCTAAGAACCAAAAAGAATGTTTTCTGAGAAACATTTTTTGTGTACTCTGTATATAATGGCACGAGAGGTTCAACTGTCTCAGTAGGTTGCATGACACAGAATGCTAAAAAAATCAAAAAGATAAAATGAAACAGATGATGAGCTCTCTGATGGTTGAGTAGGAGGCTGACAAGCTGATTGCAAAATTATTAAGCCGTGCTAGCTAGTCATTCAGCTAACAGTGACATAACAGGTGTAGCCCGTGCTAGCTTCTGTTCTGCTTTTTATTGTGATTTCCCATGCATTTTCCTGTTTTGAACCCCTAGCAGCAGCGGGATTACTGAGAGCAGCTGGTGGGCTGAACTGGAATGAGGTCACTCATTCTTCACCTGTTGTGAACTTGGTGACGTCTTGCAGGCCACCGAGGGGGTAGTTATTCTTGAAAGCGTACAGGTTGAATGGCTTGGGGTCCGCGCTGACCTCCGCCCACAGGTCATGATTGGGCGTGGTCCATCTCCCGGCAACCACATCATAGTCACGGCGGCCGAGGTGCACCAGCCGGGTCAGGGTGTCATAGAGTCCACCCTGGAAGCCAAACAGAAGCTGGAAGGATGGGTTGGAGTCTCTGTAGACATCTCCATATGGTGTGTAACGAAGCTGCTTGACCACCTGGCCTCGGCTGCTGAAGATGGCTAGCGGGGTTCCTGCCATGTCACAGGCTATGTAAAACTCCTGTCCGCTGCTCATCTCCATGGCAATCAGATGACCCTGCAGGTCGTAGTAGAGGGAAGTGATTTCAGAGGCTGTGTGGTTGTACAAGTGGGTGACCCTGGTGGGTTCATTCAAATCGGCATAGAAAAACTGCACAAGTTCTCCGTCACTAGTTCGGCTAGAAACCCGCCTTCCCAGGCCGTCATAGCGATACCAGACTCGCTTCCCAGTGTCCCGGTCCACTGCCCCTGCCAGGAGGCCATTAGATGTGTAATCGAAGACCAGGTTTCCCCGGACACGCAGGAATCCGTCATCATCCATCCGGTACTGGATCTCACCTAGCCGCGTGATTCTGTCCCGCAAGTCGTACCGTAGTGGCGTCAGCCTAGCGCTGTTGCCATGGCTCAGAAGGTTGATGTTGCCATTGAGATCATAGCTGTAGCGCCACTGTGGCCGGTCGTCGACAGCAACCGACTGAAGCTGTCCATCAGCATCATACTCATACGAGCGGCGCGTGATGTTCCCGTCAACGCCGATGCGGATATCACAGTTGGTAACGCGCCCCAGGCTATCATACTGCAGTGTCATCCAGAAGGCGATGGCCTTCAGGATCTCATACTGCACTTCCACCACCTGGCCATTGGGGTTGAATATCTTGGTGTGTTTCATGGCGTGCGTAGTGATGACTTGATTGAGGTCGTAGCTGATGACGCTGAACTTGCCAAACTGCTCGGTCCGGCCCGACACATCCACATAGCGGTAAAGATCGATGGGGAGCGGCGTCTCGTTGATCATTGCCTGCATGCTGGTAACCCGGAAATTATTGTAGCTGTAGTCAAAGCGGGCATTGACTAAGCCCTCCTCACTGAAACGGTAGATCTGTCTGCCCACCAGTGGACCTGAGAAACAAATAGAGAGAAAATGAAATAATAAAAAATAATAAATAAGATGTATGGAAGCATGGACATGTGTGGGGTTATAAAGGGGCTACAGTCTCCCACCAATAAATCATTTGTTAATAAAATATGTCAAAAATAAAAGTTTTACTGAAATAATGTAAATCAGTGTCACTAATAGTGATTTACCACCCCCACAAAGGTGTGCCTTGAGCAAAAAAACAAGCTTAATTTTCTGTAGTTGTGCTGGCTAACAGGTGTAGCAAAAATGTTTTTCCTCAACTCTACCATTTACAGAGCACTTGGAACATCTAAGAATAGCTAAATCTTAGGTTTTATTTTGAGGACAAAGTAAGTTCTTGTCTAAGGGATCACTGCCTAAGTTGCCATAACCTTACGAGAGCAAGGGTTGAAAACTATTGAAATCAGTTTATAGTCTTAATGTATGTGTTATAAACATACAAAGACACAGACAGACAGACAGACAGGTGGATAGATATTTAAATATCTCATGGAGAGATTAGACTGGAACATCAGGTGGATCCCAAAACTGTTTTAGGCCCTGCAACTTCTTTCCTGTGGACTCCAAAAGAAGGTCCAATACAGTCCCTCAAAATGACATTTTTTGGTCATTCTTTAATGGAACTCGGCAGCTCTTTGCTGGCTACTCCAGAGTTTTCTTGTTCCATCCTTCTCTGATTCTGGTCTCCCCTTTGGAGTGGATATTGATAAATATTGGCTGTGCCTCTAACATCATGTACTTTAAGAATATGTGCTGGTGTGTGCATGTGTGTGTGTGGATGTGTGTGTGTGTGTGTGAGTGTGTGTGTGCTTACCGGTTTGCCTGTACCGTATCGTGGAGACAAACCCCTCTTGCATGAGGTGGACAGTCTTGATGGCACCGGAAGACTCATCGTAAGTGAAGCTGACCAGTGTTGCATCATAGAGGATTTCACTGAGCCTGGACGTCCTGCTGTACCTGTATAGCACCCGTCTGCCTGAGCCCAGGTACAGTGTCTGCAGCAGCCGTCCGTCAGGAGAGTAATCCTGCACCAGCGCATGGGCTGGGGCGTCTGGGGGGGTGTAGGTGTTTCTGTAATAACCAATGGACAGTGCGGTCTGCAGGCCGTGCTTCACCATGCTTGGCAGCGTGATGGACATTAGGTAATCAGTCTGGTCATACTCAAACGTGTAGCGCCTCTGACTGTGCAGCAGCAGCTGGACTGACTGAGAGAGAGAGAGAGAGAGAGAGAGAAAGAGAGAGAGACAGAGGGTCCAAAACTGAAACATTGGCAGTTATTGTTTCCAGATGTCATTAGTAAAAATTAATGAGCTTTTAAATGTGCTGCGGTTCAGTTTTGGCCAATTCCTCTTGGCGAACCACCTTCAAATTCTGCCTCAACTGACTGTAGCCCACATAATTTGATCTAAACTGACTTTAGCCCCACAAAATTCTGTCTGAACCGATTGTGGAACCACAAAATTCTGTCTAAACTGACAGCAGAATCATAGATGTGTGTCTAAAATATCTGCAGTCCCACAAAAATCTGTTTGAAGGGGCTGTAGCTCTGTAGCTAAAAGTATGTTTGAACCCAGCATTAGTCTGAAAACGATTTGGGAAATGATATATCAGCCTGTCCAAACCCAGAGTAAATGGCAAGGCTAAGCGTTAATACTCACACGCATGTATATGCACTCCACATACCTTCTCCTGAAAGCTGTAACTCCAGGTTTTGCCGTTAGCCCAGGTTCGGGTGATAAGCCTGCTGTTGTCGTAATCTCTGCGCTCACTCCAGTTTCCTCTCTGGATGGAGGCTAGCAGGCCATCATTAGTGTAACTGACGCGAACATCACTGAACTTACTGGGGGCCCACAGCACTGGCCGGCCACGGTCATCATACTGTAGCCGCAGGGTGAACTTACGGTGGTCATCATATACCTTTCCCAAACGGGATGCCTGGTTATAATCTATGGAGAGAATGTTCCTATTGTGGGCCTAAGAGAGAGAGAGAGAGAGAGAAAAGGATATCATATGATGCTGAGAGGAGTCCTGTACAGGAGTGTGTCAATTCTATAATGAAAATAATGGCTTGAGGGAAAAAGGACAGTCCCCAACCCCACTCCACCCTCATATGTATCTAAAGAGTTTTGGTGTCTGAAGCTTTTAGAGTATTTAAAAATGAAGGTTTTTTTTTTTTGAAAGCAAACAAATAACAAAAATATTGCAAGCAAAGATAGAAGTGAAATGGATAATCCATAATGCATCTTGCCTCTGAGATTGTGAACCATGCAGGTTGGCATGGCAGCAGCCTCCTTTTGACAGGAGTGAATAGAATGTATGTAACAGATTTCTCAAACCCTGTTCTTTTTTAAGGGAATGTAGCCTTAGGTGTTTTGCTCAAGGACTTCTAAGGTCACCTAAGCAGGGCATCAAACCCCAATCTCCAGTGTGGAGGACAGTGGTGTTACCCACAACACTAACCATGCCATGACAGATATGACATACAATAATTTGTTCTGACAGATTATGTCCATTAACAGTGTTATACTTCCATAGCCCGTAACAATCATGACAGATGCTACTATGTTGTCATAATAATTTAAAATAAAGCAACGTTTCCATTTGGTATACGCAGAACAGCACACAGTGTGAACTGCACAAAATTATTTCTCCGTATTTAACCCATTCACCTAGAGAGTTGGGGAGCAGTGTGTGGGGATGGTACCTCACTCAAGGCTACCTCAGTTGTGCTACTAGCAGTCCTGGGATTCGAACCCACAACTTTCAGAACACAGGGGCAACTGCTTAATCACTAGGCCACCAGCTG
The DNA here is from genome assembly GCA_037576975.1 of Alestes dentex. NCBI lineage: Eukaryota > Metazoa > Chordata > Actinopteri > Characiformes > Alestidae > Alestes > Alestes dentex. Next base: position 15,450,339 of record JBBIGA010000083.1, read on the forward strand.
CCCCATGTCACATTATTTACAGGAATGGCTCAGGGAAAAGTCACAATGTTTAATTTTTCACTTACACCACATCCTAGTGCTCCTGCGAATGAGGCGTTTGGTGAAAACAGACCCTGTTGTGTAAAAAGGCTGCTATATATTTTGAAATTAATTTTAACAGCTCACAATAAGCCGTACTGTGTCCTAAACTGCATCAGCAAGTCTGTTCCACCTTAATAAAGAGCTGGATGTGGTTTGAAGGGGTCCAGAGAAGCTTTGGGGTACAAGATGGTTTTACAGTAAAAGATTTGGGAGACTGCTGACTTCTAGTGTTAGTGACGTTAGCTTCGTAGCTCCGGTTCTAAAATAAAGAAAACTAAAATTTGGACACCAAACATTTCTCAGCTGATCAATCTCATTTGGGGCAAGTGAAAGACTATGAATTAGATTTTTACATTTTTGACTGATGGCATGTCAGTGTTCGTTAGGCCTACTCATGTGTCAGGTGCACCATTGAGCAGTGCAGTTCATTTTAAATGGGCCAAAATCAGGACTGTAGTTTGGTCCACTCGTCCCAAGCGCTCAGTCTGTTTAAAATTTGGCCAAGAAGTGTCCCTTGGTTACCCTGAAGAGATGGCCTGTATTTGTTATGCAGTTTGTGTGTGTGTGCGTGTGTGTGTGTGCGTGTGTGTATTACCCTCAGTCTGCGTTCGTAAGTGCTGTAGTTTCTGGCCTGTTCTCGTCTCTGTCTCCACTCGATGATACTGTGGCTCTGTTCCCCTGGCAACGTGATGTTGCACCTGCCAATAGTGGGGTGGATCGCCCCTGGTGATGCCCCCGGAAACGCCCCCGGCAGCAGATAAGGCTCAGTGCTGAGAGTGACGTCCATCCCACTGGCATAGGTCACCCACAGAGATCCGTCGCCACTGACACGATACACACTAACAGAGTGAGCTAGAGAGAGAGACGAGAGAAAGAGAGAGGGAGAAGAGAAAGGTAGAACGGAGAGGGGGAAGGGGAAAGAGAGAGTGGGAGAAAAAAGAGAAATAGCAAGAGAGGAAGGAAGAGAAAGAAAAGGAGAGGGACAAAAACAGATAAACAGAGAAAAAGGAAGAGGCAGAAAGGGAGTGAGAGGGAGAGTTTTTTCACATTTCAGTATTTTTAGTGTTATCGTTTAACTTCTCTTTCTTGTATTTATGTTGTATTTATTATTATTACTGCTATTTTAACCGTTTTGAAATAAAAGTATTATGTGGCAATGAAGCACTTGGAGTTGACACCTTTAAACATGATGAGGTTGAACTGAGAAACAGGAACACCAGTATAAAAGTGCTGTTATTTATGGTGTTAACCAAACAGCCAGAACGGAAGCTGAGAGAGAGGATAACCTTCTTCGGCACACTCTGCCGGAGCAGAACTTCAGAGCAGAGTTTATAGCTCAAGTGGATTAAGAGTTGAACCTACACACACACACACACGCAAACACAAACAAACCTTGTCTCAGAGTGTAGACTGTGTTGTCCCCAGTGTGGTTGGTGATGGTAATAAAGTTTTCTCGGTTTGAGCTTGACGCCTCCACTCTGACAGACTTGCCCACGTCGCCATGGAAACTGCTGACCTCTCCCGTCGGCAAGGTCAAATTGATCAGGTAACCGTCAGAGTTATACCTGTAAGAAGAAAGAAATATTTGTATGTGTGTGTGTGGGCGTGTGTTAATGAATGCCATTTGGTGATTGAGCTGTTTTTGCCTCTAGACACGTTCAGTTTACAATAATAGCACTTACAACACTTACTAACGTGGCGTAAGGTTTACATACTGTCTCAGTGACAGTGTCAGTGATGGCGCTATGTTTAACCTGCCAGTGGATTGCGTGGATTGCGTGTTTGCTTTTATGCACTTGTTATCAATGGGTGTGGCCTAAACACTGAACTCCATAATCACAAGGGGTGTCTACATACTTTTGGATGTTACTTAGTAATTTCCCACTTGTAGTGGCGAAAGCATTTGTAAAATATGCAGAATTTCCAATATCATCACCTGTTTTTGCTTAATCCTTAATCTGCATTAGCATTTAGTGTTTAGGCTCATGCACCTATTTCATAACATGCAGGCACAAAGCACCCTGAAATGCGAAGAACATCTGGCCCAAAGTCTCCTGAAGAAGAGGTGCGTTGTGTTCTCCACCACTAGGTGGCACTGTCGAATTATAGATCATTTACTGCACACAGAGCTGAGGAAAAGGGGATCATTCATTAAGCATAGTGCACACTGCGGAAAGGTCACTGAAGCGAGAGAGAGAGAGAGAGAGAGAGAGAGAGAGAGAGAGAGAGAGAGAAAGTGTGTGTGTGTGTGAGAGAGAGAGAAATAGAAATAGAAAGAGAAATTGATAGAGAGGAAAAAAGAGGGAGAGGGGAAAAAGGGCGAGATGTTTTGACAGTTCCACACACACACACACACGCACACACACACACACACACACACACACACACACACTTACATACACACAACATTTAAGGAGCAATACAAATGACTAGCAGGCATTGCTTAAGTGATAATAAAACTCAAAATAAACAATAACACAGGTCAACAAAAACAATTCTTTTGTAATCATCAGAAACCACAACACACTTTCCTAAACCGGTTTTTCACGCTGATTTCAGATCTACTTTCAGTTTTTTTCAGTCACATCAACAGCAAAACCAGTCACTCACTCGTAGACGGTGGTCCAGGCGTTTTCGTTGCTCATGGTTGCGAGCAGACCCGTGTTGCCGTAGTAACTGATCTGGGCGAGGTCATGTGCGAGGGCGGAGACTCTCCTCAGCATACCTGCGCTGCTCAGGGTCAGCCAGTACACCTGTCCACCAGGCGTGACCAGCCACAGCGGCGAGCCGTTAGAGTCCCGCCTCACCTGGACCACGCCCCCCTCACTGGCCGCCACCGCAGCGACCAGCCCCGCTCCCACATAACTGAAGTTGTAAAGGTAGTCCCCGGTGACGAGGCAGCGCGTGTACAGGTGAGTTCCGTTAGGGCCGAACAGGTAAACCTCCTGCTGGGCTACGGATGTGACCTCATACAGCAGGTCAGCGGTCAGCCGCGGCCGCCTGGCAACCAGAGAGCGCACGCGTAAGTTACCCAGATCTGCGATGTAGAGCGTCCCATTCGGAGACACGGCCAGGGCGGAGGGGGACTTCAGCTTAGAGTCACGGGCGTAACCTCCATCCCCTACAGAGACAGAGAGAAAGACAGAGATTAAAAAAGGTGAAAAAAGTGTTGCATATGGCCTTTCTTTCTGTGTGTGTGTGTGTGTGTGTGTGTGTGTGTGTGTCTAAGAAACTTTTCTTCTTCTTCATCCTTCAACTTTTCTTTGCAGTTCTTTGCAGATCTTGGTTTGCAAACTCTCAGAAAAAAAAGGTTTGATAGCTGGAGGCCAATTCTGTTCTATTCAGAGGCAGTGAAGAGAGAACTCTCCCAGAAGTGCATACACACACACACACACACACACATACACACATACAGCTGTTTTAAATGTATAAAATCCTATGCTCTAAATGCTCCAATCAAAATATCCTGCCCGACAGACAGAATATTCACTACACCAGCCTTACAGGTACAAAACTCAAAACACCTGCTCCACAGGCATCAAATTCACTACCCCTGCCCTAAACATGAACAACTCACTATACCTGCCCTACAGCTTCAGATTCATCACGTTTTCCCTAAAGATGTAACTCATAGGGGTGTTATTTTCTCAAGGTTTTGCTACATAGCAGGTACTGTATTCTGACTATATAAAGTTGTAAAGTGTGTTACTCCTTCTTAGACTGGTGTAAAACTCACCTGAGAAACAGTCACAGTCTGGATCAATCTTACAGTCACACTCGCTGGTCGCCCCAGCGACGACTGACATCTCTCCATTGGCGTTGACCTCTAAGATGCGGCTGAGTTTCCTGTCATCAGTTTGGGCGATGTACAGCACCCCCTGGTGGCTGACCGCGATAGCTTTAGCCCCCTCCAGCACTGACCATGTGGATGCTGAGCCTGTGGCCGGCGGCTCTGAGACAGTGAGGGGGCAGTGGATCGGTCTCCCAGCAACAACGCGGACCAGCCCCGCCTCACTGACTTGCAGTACCAGGTTATTGTCCAGTACATACAGGGAGTCATCCAGCGGACTTATGGCCAAATCAGTGGGCCACTCCAGTCGCACCTGAAGACACAAACATGCACACATACACATCGTTGCAGTTATTTCTTTGTAACACACACACGCACAGTAAAATCAGTCTGAGGGCAAAAGCTTTTTCAGGAAAAATGTCTTTGAAGAGTCCCAGTAATTCTGTGAGTGTGTGTGTGTGTGTGTGTGTGTGTGTGTGTGTGTGTGTGTGTGTGTGTGTGTGTGTGTGTGTGTGTG
>JBBIGA010000083.1:15497456-15520694 GCA_037576975.1 Alestes dentex
TATATATATAGTGTATCTAGATGTATAGATACACTGTGCAAAAGTCTTTTGGCTTTTTGTAATGTTTTGTCCTGTGCCTATTTTCTGGTCTGTTGTTTACATTCTCCATGTGTCTTTGTTTATGTGTCTTGTTCCACATGTGTGTGGTTTGGTCACCTCATTACTTCTTCCACCTGTGTTTTCTCTCTCCCCTGCGCAGATGTTTCTTATTTGTTCAGTTAGTGTGTGTACAGCCCCCGTCTTCTTGTATTATTTGTATAATATACTCTTTTATACTGTTGTGTATAGCTTTATTCTATTGTTTTTGCTGCTCTTACTTTTGTTTTTGTACTGTCCAATATATATATATATATATATACACACACACACATTCACATCACCCCTTTAATCCCCCTCATCAGCAATTAGAAGGACCCCTACAAGGACCCACATCATCATGTCCACTCTGACCTGTTGGTCCACCTTCACAGATGTGAAGTTATTGATGTTGGTTCTGATCTGATGTTTGTGCTGGACATCCTCCAGTCCTTCATCAGGGCTCATGACACAGTTGGGGGTCTGACTGTGAGTGGTGGGCTGTTTTCAGTCCAGCAGCGACACTGAGGGGTTGAAACGCTCCAGCGGCACTGCTGCGTGTGTGATGCACTTTGTGCGGCGCATACACACACACGCAGAGTTGGTGGTTGTCAAGGAAACAGGCTTGAACGATTGCGTGGCAATGCCTGACCATTTTGTGTCTCGCTTACGGAAGGTAGATATTCATCACTAAAATGGTGAGTGGGGTTTTATAACACCCCGGGTTCGGCCTGCTCCGGGACTTCTGTGACGCCTTAACGCCACGCGAGCTGATTGTCCGCCCAGACTTCCCATTAACAGGGACCGGAAGCACTCTTTGGCTCCTGAGGAACCCTCAATACGTGGGTCACTGGTGACTGTGAAGAACCCCCACATCATAAAGTTTCTTTTTTTACTAGCACTGCTTGCTGTAACAATGTGTACGATGCCAATATACTACATTTTTCCAAAACATTTTCTCCCATAGAAGGTGTTAGAAAGCAGTTCTTGTTCATTTCTACACAGAAAGTAGTTCTTATTCATTTCTACAAGACCATTGTAGAATCCTTTCTTCATCCCATTGGAACAAACTGAAATGACACCTTGTTCAAAAAGCAGTCTGGGTGAAACATTGCTTATAACTTCAGTATGAATGAACTTCAGCTTAACAGTCATCATCAGAATAAGTGGGACCAGGGGCAGCTGGCGGCCTAGTGGTTAGGGAGTTGCCCCTGCAATCAGAAGGTTGTGGGTTCAAATCCCAACATTGCTAGTGTCATCGCTTGAGTAAGGTACCGTCCCCGCACGCTGCTCCCCAGATGCCCGTCATTGATCACAGCCCACTGCTTCCTTTGGTTGAATGGGTTAAATGCAGAGAAAGAATTTCATCGTTCACTGTGGTGTGGTTTCCATATATGGACTGGGGAGTGTTTACAGACTATATCAGGTGCTCCACAAAAGTGGTTTTCTGTGATGTGGGCCCTTTAAATGTATTGGGCACTTACGATCTTACCTCTATACAAAAAAATCAAGCACAGGAATAACAGATTCACCTTTCTCCTTAAAGATGGAGTTTATTTCCAGTTAAGAAGTGCACAAGTTGATTCTCCTGTATTAGAAGGAAACTCCACCATTTTTCCAAAACTCCTGTATAATTAAGTATTTAAAATATGAAGAGAGTGAGGTTGGTCGAGTACACAGTGGTGATGAATGGAACCAGATGTCTGTTTCTAAAAGCCCCTCACAGAAAGTTATTACATGAAATGGTTATGAATGTGCTGCCTGACATGAGAAGTTGTTTTACCAGAGTTTTGAGATGATTTTGGTCTAAAACTAAACCCATTCATGGTGGAAGGATCCATGCAGTGTCATGAGGCAAAATAGTTCCAAAGAAAACTGATTTAGATTTGCCAAATGTTGAGCTTCACTGGAGGGTTGTAAAGGTAATAAAATGTCTGCATTTGTGTCCGAGATGTCTGGTTCCATTCCAAGAGTCTCTGCAATGAACCATTTCACACCAATCCCACTCTGAATGAAATAATGGGGGAATTTTGAAAAGGCAGTGGAGTTCCCCTTTAAAAGCACTGGGTGCACAGCAGAGGAGTGGTACGAGGGAAGGAGAGTGTTCTGATTGGCAGGTAGGTAAACCCTGCTCTGAGTGCCAACATTCATTGTCTGTGTATATACATCCATATGTATTTAACAAAAAAAGGAATATTTTCTTGTGATGTTTTCGCTGGCTCACACACGGCAGCAAAGACGGTGAACATTCAACCACTGATCACAAAAAGGACTGTACCAAATTAAAAAAAATACAAAAGAAAAACACTACAAACCATAAAAAACTCGTCACAAACCCATCATAACCAGCACTGACTTTGTGAGAGAAAATACGATTCAATTTAAAAAAATAAAAAATAAAAAAAAACCCAAACAAACCCAGATCACCTGCATGTTGCTGTAACACTAAGTGCATAACATTGACTTTGGTGCCATTCTAAAAACACTGCTGTTTTGAGAATATTTTGAGATTCTTGATATATCACCACACCTACAGACAAAATGTCTAAATTCTGTAGCTAATTCAGTGTTTCCTGTAACAGCTTGCTGAAAGAGCTAGCACAGTTCACTCCTTCTGCTTCAGAGCAATCACCTAAAGCCCCACACAGTAAAACATAACGAAGGGCCAGTGACTGGTGTTTACTGACACTCTATTGGTCTCGCGGGGCCAGAGTGCAACGAGAACGACAGCTGGCGCTGCACTGCAGTGAAGTGCATCGCTAACAAGGGTACTCCCCCCTCTGAAACCCACCCCAGAATTCCCCCAGTACGTGTTTATTTAATGTCCCAGTTAATATTGATAACACAAACAAAACAGGCTGGCTGGCAGCAACAAATTCATTGACTAATTTTGGTCCCACTTTATATTAAGCATCTATAACAGTTATATAATAATATATGCGGTGACATTAATTACACGTATTCACTGTTACAGCTGGATTACAGTAGTGCTGCTTATATTAGACACGTTAGACAGTATGACGGTCTAGAGCGGTATTTAAAAGTACCAACAGTACGATCTTCAGCACCTTGTTCTCGGGTTCATGGACCAAAAATGAAACCCTTGGTCTACAAAACAAAAATACCAAAAACACCCTGGTGACGTATGAAGACGATTGTTCACGGCTATAGCTGGATTAGCGCTGCTTCTGTAACTGCATAAGCTGCACTACTGTAACAGTGAATACCTCAACATTTCTTACACTGTAGCATGGATTATTACAGGGTAACTTCAATTTATTTTCATGAATTTTCATTGAGTAAGCACATGTGTAAAACCTAAAGCTGATAAAGGTGTAATTAAATAAGCTGCACTACCGTACAATATAATACAGTACAACATAATACAGACAAAACTGACAATATAAAGCAGGACCCTGGGCAAGATATTTAATTATCGTCACAACTGTTATTGTGCTTTTCTAGTATTGTAGATAAATCAAGTCTTGTTTAATGGGATCCAGGACAAATTTGAATAAAAATCCATACAGAGTTTTTGATATCTTTTACACCAGCATGTTTTGTCTTTGTCGAATCACCATAATGGGCATCGCATAACATAAAAACGTAATATTGTGATACATCTCAGTAACGCAGATGTCTGGCATCTTCTAAAGCTGAAGTATGGTCTGGTTTGGTGGAACAGGCAGGACTAAGCCTTACCTGGGACATTCTGTTTTTAGAGTAGGCTTAGGCTTAAGTCTGGGAGATAACTGTCCATTAATGTGATGGCATGAAATGTGCTCGACACTCATTAGGGGGGACCTTTGAGCCATGCCAACTTACATCCACAGGCTATCTGCCTGTTGTCCGAGAGACAGCAATGACGAGTGCACCAGCACTAGAAACTGACACTTAGTTTGCTGCCACATCAGTAAGTTTTTACCCACTTTTAGTTCAGATTTTCTTCTGGCTGTTTCCAGACAGTTACATTACTGGCACCTCTGGCCCGGTGAGACTCATACTGTGCGCAACGTACTTATCCCCTTGTAAGACGACCACCTCTTCCATCAGCTGAGCTCTATATAAACGAGTGAGACTTGCTGGATTGGCTGTAAGTGTTCTCTTGTATCACTTGCTGGGTATAACCTCTCCTGAAGCCAGACGTATACTACACAAGCCCAATTTTAAATTAGATTTTAACCCAAATTTGCCTCTTCTGAACAATTTTGTCAGTCAGAAGTGAACTCCCAAGTCTGGAACATGATCAGCGACTGACTGTGAAGACCTGGTACAATGACAAGCAAAAATCATAGCCAAAACTCAGCACATGTAAATCACATGCTGCATTCCATTTGAACTGGGACATTGGAATTTCTAAGTTCTTGGTAGGGAATTAGGAAACTAGAACATCCACGGAAGTCAGATTTCTGACTGATTTCTGAAAGAATGAGGAACCTCACCAACTCCGGCCTCAAAACGCAAGTTGGCTGCTCGGTGCCTCAGCAGTAGTGAAAGCTGCAATAAAAACTGTTTATTAGCACTTCTGTTTCATTAGTGTCTCATTAAATCGGCCGTCCACACAGTGCTGTCCAGATTCTGTCTGTGGACGTGCTGCTGCAGTGTTTCTGTACAAGATGTTAACATCGGCTAACCTGGCTAGAACTCATACTGGTGCGCTGTCAACTCGGGAGTAACGTCATTCCCTGCTCTGACTTCCCTCTGCCCAGGATAGCGGAATACAGCAACTAAGCCTCATTTTAAAAAAAGGGGTTCTTCAAGGGTTCTGTAGTAATATCAGTGGTCATATACAGAACCAGAATAATCCAAAGAACCCCTTGAAAGAGACTAAATTTCTCTTTATATTGTTAAATGTCTGTGGCTTCCAGGTTGAGAACCATGGCTGTACAGAAGCCTGTTTGCTGAGAGTCTAACAAAAAGCAAAAAGACAAGAAATATGTGTCTAGAAAAACATTGCAAGTGTGATGCTCTCTAGAAATCTGTAAAAGTTGTGTAAATAGTGTTTAGAAGTAGTAAACGTCCAGCTTTAGGCAACAGTAAAAACAAGTGACAAAAGAAACGGTTCCCACATTATAAATATGTACACAATTTATATGAGACTGATTTGTTTCATCTTTCGTTAAATGGCCCTGTAAAGTTTAAATGTGTGCACATTCATTTCTTCACTAATGTAGTGCAGAAATGTGGTAGCAAACAGTAAAAGGGGGGAGGGGGAACAATTTCAAAGATGTAAACATAAAAACAGCATTAACACACAGCATATTTGAAGTGTTGGGGGGGAGGATGTTTAAAACTCACATTCATTGTCCACTTGAAGAAAAGGTCCGATATGCCAAAGGACCACGATGGTGCATGATATTCCAGTAAAGGCAGAAACTTATACTAACACAGTGTCTCTATTCTAGTGTGCTAGCATATACGCTGTACTTTAAAAAAAAAATCTGTCAACAGGAGATTTACCATCAGCCAAACAGACTTTACAAAAGAGAACAAACAGCTCTATTTCCGGTCAAGGGTCATAGACACAACTGCTACATATATGCAAAACAACACAGCTAATCATATAAAAACTATGAGAAACAAAAAAGTACTGGTGAAAAACAAAATCAACTTAATAAACTACACTGTCACTAAAGTATAATAGCTTATCTGAAAATAACTGCAGAAAGGATGCGCAGGGGAATAGATATGTATACAAATCAAGATGGTCAGTAAACATCCAGCTGTGTCTTTGGTGATGAGACCCATCTATTGTTTCCGTTTCTCCATGTTCATATGTGAGAGATGATTGTTTACATGGTGCGCTTAGGCATCGCTGCGGAGAACCCCCCCTCCATTTCAGCCCTCCTACCCTTGGCTGTGATCTCCCTTGGGTCTTCTAACTGGTCTGAACGGAGGTGGGGTATACCCTGGGTGATTCCAACCGGTCGACTCTTCCACTGTGTTCCTGATGGAGGGTAACTGCAAGGGTACATAGCATCACCTCCTCCAGCAATTATGTCCCCTTCAGCACCTAATCTGGTGATGCGAACAGAGCTGCCATTGCGACTGGCAGCCTGTAGAGGGAGATGTGAGGGTCTGACTGTTGGCTGACAATTAGAAGTACACACCGTTTCCATCCAAGGACTGCCTTGAGAGAACTTTTGTTGCGGCCGAAACGAGATGGTGGCCTTCTGAGAAGATTCAAATTCACAACCATGACCCTGTCTCCAGCTATCTGTGGTGTCCCTTCCTGTATGTCGCGGTAATGACATGTCACGACTGTCCCCTGTTTCAGGGCTGTTTTTCCTCCGCTGAAAGGAAGAAGCCATCTTAGGCCCATGGGAAACTACTGATGCATAAAGCTCGCTTGTCTGAAATTCCAGACTATCTGTATCCAGGGAACGGCTACGTCGGTTAAGTGCTAGTGGAGCAGGTACAGGAGGGCCTGGCCGGCCCAGGCTGAGGTGACGCGGAAGGCTTGCGATGCCCCAAGCATTGCTGAACAACATGCTTTGCTCAAAAGCATCAAAGGTCCTCTGATCACACTCGGCAAACGCGTCCTGCTGCAAGTAGCAGCCATCATCCTCAAACGGCTCATAGGGGGAAGAGAGCTCCTCCTCTTCCTCCACGAGCTCTGTCTGCTGTTCACATTCACCTTCATTCTCCATGTCGACCACATCAAAGGTGACAATGGCAGGAAGAGCACTTAGGCTTGGCCCAAAAGGCGAACTAGACTCTGAACCATCCAGACTCTCTGTGGAGTTGCGGTACAGTCGGGTGTTTTTGGTGAAGTCCACCAACGCTTGTGAGAAACATACCATCAGCTCCTCCTGGGACTGGCTGGAGCCTCTGGTTGGCAGTAAGGAGCCCCCATCTGATGCTTCACATCGTTCTTGTTCAGAATATAGGACTGTGTCTTGCAGAGGACTAGGTGTCTTTGAAACATCCGGGCTGAACACTGAATCAGCAGTAGGTCCATATGAGCCTCCTTTGTGCTGGAACTGAGGCCCACAGTGAGACACGGCTTCATTTATGACCAGGGATCCCTGTGGTGGTCGGGATCCATGTTGATGGAGCCCTTCCTCTGAGTTTTTGCAGTTACCCTCAAGTGAGTTTGCATCAGTGTAGAAACATTCACCACAATACAGAAGCTGATCTTTGGATGGGCTTCTTAGATTCTGCAGTTCACAACACAGCAAGGCATGCTGGATCTTACTCAGACGCTCCTCCTCTGTCTCCATGGCGCCAGTTTCCAAGGCAGCAGATGTCATGGCATAGAGCAGGTCTCCTTTACCTTTGCTGGGCTGCAAGCGAGCTCCCAGGAACCCATGACTGTCTTTTGAAGGAAGAGGTGGACTAAGCAATTGGTCATCAGGCTCAAAAAGTTCATAAAGGGCATCGCCGCTATAGCTGTCCCGGGGAAGTCTTTCTTGTTGCGGGCGTTCTTTAGTCTCCTCGTCAGCTACGGGTGAGGTGGAATCATAATAACCCTCGTCACTGTTCGGTACCGATTCCTGTCGGTCACTCTGTGGGGTTAAAATATCAGTAGGTGTAAGGGCCGTTTCTGTGCCTCCCAATGGACTAGTGCTGGTATTGCCACTGGTGCTGGTGGTGGCAGTATGAAAGGAACCAACTGGCTGATCAGGAGTGATTGACAAACTGTCAGTCTGCTCTGATGGCAGGTAACAGACCTCGTTGCCCATATCTGACTCCCAAAGACTTTGCAGGTAATCACTGTCCACCTCATCCGGAGTTGCCATCTCCTCTCCGCCACCCTGATATGTAATTAGGCAGGAGCTGCGTTTGCCAGCATTGCGACTTCCCCTCTCGCCTGACACTGAACTCTCAGCAACGCTGACATCATCCTGGTCAGCAATTATGTCTCCACAACCAGTCAGAGAATCAAAGCTCTTCAGAGAAGACACATCTCCATAAATCAGGTTTACGTTGTCAGAGGAGACAGACATTGCAGGCAACTCTCCCTCAGGTAAATCGGCATTCAGTTCAGCTAGCCGAGCCATCTCCGAGTCAGCAGATAAAGGCTGCCGATACGTAGCCAGTCGGCCCTTCCTCTCTCTGTCTTGCTCCTTATCATCTTTCCATTCGTTTATTCTCTTGTCTTCATCAACCTTTCCCTTGCTCTTCTGTTTCTCAGGCACTAGCGTTTCGTCCTTCGTACATTCATCAGCAGGAGAGGCAGATGGCTTTGCAGAATCGCTGCCATTAGCTACAGTAGGCACATCTGGCTCTGAGACCTCACCCAGACGACTATCGCTGTCATCACTGTGACGACCAACGTTCGACTGAGTACCAGGCACTGTTTCACCCGAGGACATTTCGAGTGTCTCGATCCTTTCCAGTTCAGCACTTTTGTTCTTTCTATGTCTCCTAATGCTGCTGAAAAGACCTCTGAGACCTCGTTTTTGTCGTGGCAGGGACTGTGACTTCCCAAGACCGTCCTGCATTTTTTGTCGGTCACTCGAGCCATTTGGGCTGTGGAACTCAAAGTCCGCTGAAGTCACATCACCACTACCCCTTACGCTCTCCTCCCAGCATCCTCTGCTCACGCCATCATATGTCTGGCTCTTGGTTACGCCCGTTTTGGATGACCCCCTTCCTTGGCCTTTTCCCCGTCCTCCAAAAAAACTTGGCAGCATACAGATGTTCTTCCGACCTCCAAAAAACCTGAAGGCAGTCTTCCTCAGCTTCCCTGTTGATTGCATTGGGGGCTGTTGAGGTTCATGGGATATGGAATCTGTTGACTGCCCAACAGCTACACCAACCAGCTCACCTCCTGCAACAGTCTCCATGACAACTCAGGAAATCGTTGCTAGAGTTGAGTATTCATGACAAGAACTCTTCCCCCAGGTGCAGGTGAAAGGTTGCAGGTGAAGTGTCCATCAACCTTTGCCATGTCACACCTACAAGACAAACAAACACACTATTAGACTCATTAGAACCATGAAATTCTAGAACACATCATGAATTCCCGACCAATTTCAGAGTTACATAAAATCAACAAAAAAAACTGCAACAAGCAGATGGCTTCTAAAAGGAGCCACTTCTTTAATATAGATACCAGGGGAAAACACTCCTATCAGGTGAAGAAGCTGAACACAGAGACCGTAATGTATACAAATTTGTGCATTTATGTTTACCTATCAAGGTTGTTTCACTCATAAAGGAATGAAACCTGGAACATTACGTTCACAATGCAGCATGAACTTGGATCCCCACCAAGTGAAGCATTAAACTCACTATGAAAACACTTCACTATACAAAGATTATGAAAGATTTAAGTCGCACTTCTGATTTTATAACGTCACAAAACCATGAGTTTTCAGCTTACATTCCATATATGTGGCGAATGAACATTTTACATCTTAATTGTTTACATACTACTTCAAAACCATTAAAAAATGTAGAAAATGTTTCCTTGCTATCAGCCCTTTAATTGAAAACTTCTGCAAAGACCAGCAATTTTTTATTCAAAAATGTAACATTATTCAGCCCTATTGTAATGTGTGACTCATTTCTATCCGGTGACTGAATTGAATAATGGTCCATGGCAGTACACCCACACTTATCAATTTAAGCGTTCGCTGATGAGATGTGACCTCATCTGATACAGCCTAACGAAGTACATGTTAACGCTAAGTGGATTTACAATGCATTGACAAACTGAAATTCACGTTAATGGAGGTGGATAGAAGAACAAATGGCCCACACAGTAGGGACAGCAGAACAATGAGCTGACAGCTGTCACTAAGACAAAGACAGGACTTGTGGAACATTCTGAGAAAAGAGAAATTCCCAGTTAAGGACAATCTCCAACAGTGTTCACAACAACAACTAGAAGAGCACAAACACATACAGTCAGCAGACAGATTTTTATTTTTATTATCGGTCTGATACTTTTTACCCGCAACTTCTACAAAATATAAAGACATTTAATTGACTATCAACCCACAAGTGAAGCCAGGCGCATCTTCTGAGTGTTTATAAGGATGTTGATGATGGCAAAATACTGGCAAATCTGAACTACACCAGTTTTCTTTTTTGCCTCTCAACACCCTGCATGTATCCCCTCACCATGAATGGGTTTCATTTCAGGCCAAAATCTTCTCAAAACTCCTGAGATGGTAAAACAACATTTTATGTGTCAGGCAGAACTTTTCATGTAATTACTTTCTGGGAGGAAGATTTTGAAGGCAGACGTCTGGTTCCATACATCACCACTGCGTACAGTTCTCACTCGGTAAGTTTCTCTAGAACAAAGCATTACACACCAAACTGCTCTGAATCACTCCCTTTGCATCTTAAACATTTAATTATCCAGGTACTGGTGAAGTGTTACACACTCAGAATTCCTCTAAATACGAGTATTACACAATAAATGGTGCAAATATAATGTACAATTTTTAAAATAAGTCAAATCATAAAATAATTTATTGCTGCACCTGTAGTATCGTGTCATCCCTGAAACTCAGTTTTGGCAAATCCTTCATGCAATTTCCTGATTTCTTTCTCTAGAAGCATTTCACACAAAATCATTCTCAACTACTTTGCTTACATATTAAACATTTAATTATGCAAGTATTGGTTCCCCTTAAAATTTACTGCATAGTGTATAACTACAGTGTATCACGCCCAATCACAGTGTTACACTAGAATGCCTCAAAACACAAAATAAAGCAATTTTTAAAATAAGTCAAATTAATCTTAACCTCAGAATCACAAAATGTGTATCGCTGCACCAGTAGCATTTCAAGCCTGAATCCATACCAGCTCATCTTCCACGCATATTCTGGTTTTAGTCCATCATTCAACAAGCAGGGGTAGAGGGGACTTCTTCTCAAACAAAGCATGGTGGAGATTAAGACTGAATTATCAATTCATTTAATTTATAATTGCTCACACGGGCAATATCAAACAACCAAAGGCTGATTCACAGCATTGTGGGGGGTCTCCTAATGAATTCAGGGTCTTTTAAGCATCTCAGACAGAAAAGACAGTTTGGTAATGAGGCCAAAAGATTAGGTTCATGCCCCAAGGGTGAATAAAGCCCATCTTTAATCCTCATTTCACAGCATTTTATACACAAAAAGATGACTTTTTGACAACGCCAAATAAGAGAATGGATTTTGTACGAGGCAGATTGTATCTTCATGTAATGAGGAATGTGCATTACTCTGAATCTGGCATGCTGCTGGTGGGGGTATTGTCTGAGTACCTTCAGGGACAGAGGCAACAGATTGCACAAAAAGATAATATGCTTTACTCTCACTAAAGTAGCCCTATTTATAACAAAAAATATTCATGCATGCAACTATGCTTACGGTTGTAATGCAAATAGGGTTTGTAGTAAAAGCAGTCGTGATAAGAAGCAGTAAGGCCCTTCTACACCTGATTTAGAGGACGACGATTAAGTGTAATCTTTCTGTTCCACCTTAAAAGGTGCAGCTCAAGTGTGTAACGGCTGGGTTTTTTAAGGTGGAACGGAAAATTAGAATAAGAAACAGACTCCAGCCGCTTCTCTTGCCTTTTAAATAAAAATACGGCTTTTACATGTACCGGTATGCTCCTTATTTACTAAAGAGGTGTTAGAGGCACAGGAGCATGCAGAATGTGTACCCTCGACAGAGGCAGCCTGCTGGAAAAACGACATAAACAAGTCCTGAATTGCTAGCAGGCTAACGGCTAACGACAGCTGTTAAAATGCTTTAAATCGCGTTTTCGATTATCTGTCTGAACAAAACACTAGTGTAACCACTGAAATTATTAAACGTAAACTGAACCTGAAGCAAAAGAGACTCACTTTATGCTCCCATGTCTCTCTTGTAAATACTGTTAGCATCAATCTGTGCAGTCTCCACCGTCTGGTGCCACTTTGTTCAGGCGGACTGGCCAAAGTGCATCATGGGAAATGTAGTTATACCACCTGCATGGATCAATAGTCTAGAATAAACAACTTTTTTAAATCCCGAATCTTTACACAATGTCATGGTAATTGTGCATGTATGCTTCAGTTCTTACAAGAATCCTGTCAAACAAAGGGTGGGTTTGGTGTGAAAGCTCCGAAACTCATGTAGTCGGAATTGTTCACAGTGGTGGTGAATGGAACCAGTTGTCTCCCTTTAAAATCTCTCTCACAGAAAGTTATTCCATGAAATGCTTATTAGTCAAGTCAAGTCAAGTATATTTATATAGAACATTACCATACACAAAAGGTCATTCAATTTGCTTTCCAAGAATAGAATGGAAATGATATAAAATAGAATAAAATGATAGAAGAAATAAAAGAATACATAGAAAATCGATAAATAAAAGATGCAGTAGGAGTGTTGATATTTAAAAGGCAGAGGAGAATAGGGCAGTTTTAGTAGCTTTTTACAGCTACAGTTGGTGCAGATCTGATATTGATGGGCAGTTGGTTGGACAGCACAGAGGCGGCTGGTGGTTAGGGCTTTCGCCCTGCGAATCCCAAGGCTGCGAGTGGCACATCTGAGGTTCCCTTGACCAAGGAACCGTCCCCCCACACTGCTCCCCGGGCACTGTATTCCTGGTTGCCCGCTGCTTCACTTGGTGAACGGGTTAAATACACAGAAAGAATTTCACACTGTTCACACTCTGTGCTGTGGTGTGTTCATGTATGACAGAACTGTCACTTTACACTTTACACCCTTACACTAGTGGATAAACACCATTTCGCCATGTTTAGTTTCAGCTCCTGCAGATCTAAGAGAGCCACCAGGATTATATATTTCAAACATATCAGAGATGTATTTAGGGCCCAAACCATTGAGTGACTCGTACACAATAAGTCAACTGGGAGTCAGTGGACATGAACAGCCTGATGCTTGAGAGTTTTTTTAGGAACATTTGGTCCTAAAACTAAACCTGTTCATGGTGGAGGGATACATGAAGTGCATTGTGAGGCAAAATAGTCTACTAATATAGTTTAGAATTGATTTAGTTCAGAGTTACCACTATTTTGCCACCATTAACATTCCATATAAACTCTCAGAGACACCTGGAGCTTCACCCGTGGGTTTGGAGAGGAAATAAAATCTCTATATTTAAGTTGGAGATGTCCGGTTCCATCCACCACTGTAGAGAAATCCATCTCTACAATAAACGCTTTCACACTGAACCTACTCTGAGTCACTCTGTTTACAGACACTGAATTATGGTGGGTTTCATCTGTCACTTCTCATAATTAGCAAGTAAACACTGCTTTATTGCTCCATTTTAGTATAAATATTGAAATATTATTCCATATGGGCCCTGGAGAATAACAACTAATGAGCCAGAACAATTACAGGATCATTTAGATGCACACTATTTTTATATCAGTATTAAGCCTCACAGTATTTTTTTTAGACATTTGGACAAGGAAGAGATGCATTTCCATTGCATATAAACCCCCAAACACAAAGTTGTTTTGATTTTTTAAGACTTTATTTTTTTTAAGACTGTACAGTAAATACTCAAGGTTTTCCCTGTGTGCACCAAACATGGTAGAACACGTCGGGGTTTGAAGTGATACGCCCTCATGACAAACATAACTGAATAGCCAAGATAAGTAAAATAAAAGTATGTTAGCAGAGCTAAAACAGGACTGGACGCATATACAAACAACATTTTTTAACCATGGTTTTAGATAACAGTAAGTCAAATAGGGTCGGAAACCACATAAGCAAGTCTATTAGAGATTACACTTCCACAGGCGATGATTTAGGCCTGCAGGTAGCATCGTGCCGGTGGGGCATACGTTTTCCTTGCTTATTAGATATGTTAGCCTCAGAGCCTCCAGTGCTCAAACTAAAAGTGCTGTGTACTCACATTGCCACTTTAAGAAGCTGCTTAAACTAACATGAAGGCCATATGGTCGCAAGGCATCCAATCTTTCACCTCACAATCTAAAAGACAGCGATCTCTTTAATATTTCCTGGCCTGAGATCAGATCATTTTCTCTTTTTAAGGTGGCCGCCCTACCCCTTACACCAAATGGAGTAGACCAGCCAAGACATGCTTGGTGTCTAAGTTTTGCACTGGAGCTACAGAGTTAATGTACACTCATATACCAATGTCAAGTCAAAGTTTGAAACCACCCTCAGTAAAATTACATGATTTGTTCATTTTCCAAGGGGGGGGGGGTTCACACCTACCTGGTTTGGTCCAGACCAAGACAGCAGGTATACAATGTGCCTCCAGACAAAAGGACCAAAGTTTTGTTTGCAGTAGGGAAAATGCTCTGTCGGACGGTTTAGACTTTCGGACCAATCACAGAAAGTTGAGGCAAACTACTGCCATCCATTAAACAACAGAAGAAGAAGAAGAACCAGAACCAATCAAAGTTGAGTATGGGGAGATGAAGCCCACATACGTGGTGACGACAGGACATAGATCTGTCCTGCAAAGTCCTTTAGTGCAAAAGTGCAGCATGAAACCAAAACTAACCGGAACAAATGTAAACAATTAAACACAAACATGAATCCTGGTTGAGACCTTCAGGTGTGAAAACGGTCAGTGTAAAAAAGGACACACCCGCTATTGAGAACACACTTATATAATTTCCATGCATGGACCACGTCGACCGGCAAATGAACGGCACATTTTGAAACTTTAACCAGTTTTATATACTTTATCATGTAAACGTGACTAAAATGTCTTCAGAGGCTATGCACAGGCAAAGTAATATTGACTAACAATACTGCGTTTGCCTGCCTCCGCCCCACCCGCTCAGAGAACCCGCTTCATTCAGAAATGCGGCACAGAACGGAATGAGGATGAGCTATGATTTCCCATTCACACCAAGTCTTCATCGCAGTCTGTCTTCTTGAGAAGACGAGCTCCAACCCAAATCAAGCAGGTCGAAGAAAATCTGATAGTGCTCATTAGGCGTGGTAAAGTCAGCAACTGTGCTTGTGGTAATACTTAAAGGGAATCTTTCCAAAATTCTTGCATACTTCAGAAATTCAGAGTCAGAACGGTTCACAGTGGTGGTGAATGGAACCAGATGTCTGCCTCAAAAAGCTCCCTCACATAAAGTTATTATATAAGATGGTTATGAACGCGCTGCATGAGACTTTGGGTCATGACACTTTGTTTCACAGCAAAAAAATAATCGGTTTTCCCCTTTAATGATCATTCCAGTCACACTGCAGGGTGTAAACCGATACACACAAATCTGTTTAAGCACAATATTCCAGTCACTTCAATTAATTTACAGTTTTCTCTCTATATATATCTCTCGCTAGTCTATATATATGTATATATGTGAGTGTGTGAGTGTGTGTGTGTGTGTGTGTGTGTGTGTGTGTGTGTGTGTGTGTGTGAGTGAGAGAGTGTGTGTGTGGCAGGTTCTGAAGGCACAGCCGAGTGTGTGAGGTGGTCAGTACGAGATGCTGCAGTCTGTAGGTTTGTGCTTCAGGAAGTTTAAAAGTCTTGGAGGCACGTCCAGAGAGTCAATGTCCTGAATCCTGTTCACCTGCTTCAGGTGTCGACGGATAACCAACCTGCACTGAGACACCAACGACCTGGGACAGCCTGGGGGGGCAAGGGAAGGAAAAGACAAAGAGATAGAAAGAGAGAAAGAGAGACAGACAGGAAGACAGAGATTCAAGATTAAAGTTTCTTCGTCGCATGTAGAAAGGTAGAAAAAAAAGACACGGACAGCAAGAGGGAGCAGGTGTAGATAACTGACGTGCTTTTTAAAAATAATGTAATTATTATTATTATTAGCATAATACTGAAACACAGAAAAGCAGAGCCTTCACATCAACCCCCCCAGCCTCTCTCTGATTCTCCTCCTCTTATACTCTCATTTCTCTCATTATGTCACCATCTTCTTCCATTATTTCCTGTCTTTCATGCTCTTCTTTCACACTCTTTCTCTCAGCACAGCTAATCTCTCTCTCTCTGATTACCTCTTTCTCTCAGCAGCAGTTCCAGGGCTTCGTTCTGTTTGGTGCTCTTCTCTATGATCAGTGTGGGCAGGTAGACGTTGGCTCCGAACTCGATCAGAAGTCTGATGAACTCCACGCTGCAGCCGTGTCTCAGGCACATCTCCAGCACTGTTTTCCTCGGTGGCGTCACCCCGCCGGACGCTCTGTCCTCGGGCCAGTTGTAGTTGGGGTCGGCCCCGTACAGCAGGAGGATCCTGAAGCAGTCCAGGTGACCGTACACGGCTGCCAGGTAGAGCGGCCCGCTGCAGACCGCCACGCCGGACGTCCACAGCATGACTTTTGACCTGGCGTCCACCTCAGCACCGTGCTGTAGGAGACTGTGGAGGATTTCTGCGTCCCCCTCGCGAGCGGCTGTCAGCACAGGGGAGCCGCTGTTGCGGATGTTTCCGTTGGGGTTGGCGCCGGCACGCAGCAGAGCAAGAACACAACCCAGGTAACGTCCACACACGGCCGAGAACAGCGGAGTCTGAGCCTTCACATCCACACTATCCACCTCCGCACCGTGGGCCAGCAGCAGCTGCAGACACCGCAGGTGACCTAAACACACATACACACACACACACACACGCATTCAAGCAGTCAAGTTTATTTATATGCCCATTATCACAGGCAAAGGTAATTCTATGTGCTTTGCAGAAATAGCATAAACATTTTGAGGATTTAAAAAAAAAACAAACAGAAAAGCAAACATGAAGTTGAAACATAATTTCCCCTTTTTTCAATTTAAAGAGCACTTATCAAACCAGAGCGCTGACACCTACTGCCACCATCGTCCCTTTAAGACTGATATTTGCAAACCAGCTCTGTTCTGATCGGTTGCCGCATTAGAAAAGCAGTCTGGGGTGAAATCATTTCCAACAGTGGAGGCTTAGCTGGTGTGGTCACATTAATACATGTACAATATAAACATAAATAATAATGCTCATGGTCGTTGTATCATAACCACAATTAATTTAAAAGTCTTCATATCTGGACTGTATGGACCTGAGCAAAGGAAAGCAAACTGTAGTTTTAGTACTTGAGTTTTGAGGCTAATGTAGCTGAAAAGGAATGGAAGATTATACCCCATCAATCAGCACAATGGTAACTGCATGCATACATTCTCCATGTTTATAGATCACAGTGTATATGCGAGTCTATTATAGATTACTGAACAGTTCCACAAGCTTTGACCTGAGTGTGTGATGATTCAACACCCGCCACTTGCACCATGCTAATTGGTGGAGTGTAAGGTTCTATAAACTTCTTATTTTTAACACAGGAGTCTTTACAAAATTTGCTGAACCTTTGGAGGCGGCCATGCGTAAGGGCGTGCTGGGAACGCCCCAGCCGCTGCGCTGGTTGATGCACTTCCTGTAGCGTTCCTGTGAGAGCAGCTCCTGCAGCAGGAAGTGGTCATCGTTGGCCGCAGCGCGGTTCAGCTCCAAGCTCTCAGCAGCGTGTTCGTCCTCCTCCACGGGACGCAGCTGCAGCATGGACCAAACCTGAAGAACCAGGAGGAGAAAGAGAAAAAAGAAGAATAAACAGGATTAACAATTTCCTTGCTCACATCAGAACCAGAATCATTGGAGGAAATTGCTTAAATCTGAGCTTTCAGATGGTGTCAACAACAGAGAAGCAGGACCATCTGAAAGCTCAGATTTAAGCAATTTCCTCCAATGATTCTGCTCTTCCATAATGCCTCTGTTCAGGTGTTTCCTTTCATTTGTCATCTGCTAGTTGGCCCTGCTACGACATACTGTGTGGGACAAATATCTGCTGATATGATGATATCATTATGCATCCCAAATAAAAAGACAGGGCAACAACCCCTGTTATGGAGATCCAAAACCAGTTCAGTTCTAGTCCACATCACACTGGATTCAGCTTCTTTCTGGATGTTACTTTGAATGGATCAGGTGTACCAGACGGAGTCCAGGGATGGGGAAGCCTGGTCCTGGAGGGCCAGATTCCTGCAGTGTTTGGTGATTTTCTTACTCACACACAAGTCACCTTTCACATAATCCGTTTGGCAGGTGTTAGAACATGGAAATCAACAACCAGGTTTCCACATCCTTGCTGTACTCTACATCAGTGGTTACCAAACCTCAGACCTCAACCCAGGAACAGAAGGAAAATGAACTGATTAGTAGGCTCAGGCGTGCTGAGATCAGGGAAAAGACTAAAATGTGAGAGTGCAGGGGCTACTTCAGGGTTCCCCACCCCAGCTATAGTCTACATGAAGGTGGATCTCCAGTTCTGATGTTGGTGACCAGAGGTGGGTAACTGGGTAAAACTTCTCTCTAGGACTTTGCTCCAACTGTCTTAAACCAGCTGCTGTAGTGTCCACACACATGGAACCAAATCCTGGGTAAGTTTTTTTTTTTTTTTACTTTCTGGACATTTCCTTGTTTTACGTTCGTCTTAGCTTTGTTGATTACCAATAATTAAAACCCTGTTTTTATCCATTAGTGCACGTGAATCTAGAGATAAAATCCACCCAACTTGTTAGCCAGGAAGCTAACTAACAAGGATAGGAAATGGAGGCTGAAAATTTATCAGATAAATTGATCAGTTTCATGAGTTTCAGGACAAATAAACTGCTCTACAACCCAAAACCAGACGAATCTGTAGCTGTCAGATGAAGATATCTGTGAAAAGAGAGCTAAAGCTACTGAAGCTACAGATGTAAACAAAGAAGACAGACCTGGCTAGTTGGCCGATAGAAAGACTTTTGACCGCTTTAACCCATTTTTAGCAGGCTTAAACACGAAGTTAAAAACAATATGAGACGAAATACGTGTTGAAAGTGCCAAAAAAACATAGTTATCAAAGCTATTTTTGCCACTTTTCTATATTTATCGTTATATGTGTCTCAAGGACACTCACCGGCTGGGTGCAGCTGGGACGTCTCTGATTGGTCAGGCTCGTCACGTGGTACAAAGCCAACTTTTATTTTGTAAAAAAAAAACAAAAAACAATGGACCAAAGGATGTTAAAAGACACAAAAATATTTATTTACTGATGTATAAAATCCAGTGGAAGTACAAACAGTGCAAAAGATAATGACTGTCATGGAAGTGCATGATTAAAATGTTTGCAGAAAATTACAAACAGCATATTATACAAAAGAAATTACAAAAAAAAATTCCATAAAAAGTACAAGATAATAGCAGTGTGAATTGAAATTAATTATGAAATTATTCATTTTTGCAAATGTGCACAAAATCACCAGAAAATGAGTCCTGCGAATGCATTTGGAAATATTTCATTTTCCCGTTTGGCTATTGCTTTAAAATCAGGAGTACAAAAAGAGCATACATGAATGCACAGGCATTTAAACGTTTTCCACTTAATTTCCACAACATTTTTTTACAGTATCAAAAGAAAGTGAGACTACAAGAACGTGCAGGCAGTCACGTTCTGTAACATTCGCACTGACTGCTTTGGTGAATATTTTATACAATAAAATCGCATTATTTTGTTCCAATAAACCACAAAGTGTGTTCCCTAAACACTCAGTGAATATAAAACATCAAAACAAAGTTAAGAAAATGTCAACATTCTCATTTCTCATAATGACATGAAATCTTCTTTACTGAGGTCTCTAATTATTGTTCCCTTATTCATCCGTCTTCACAAGTATAGTCTGCACACATGCTGGTTATGTCTATAGGTCAGAATTAATAACCTAAGAATTTAAAAAAAAAATGTATTTGATCTTTTGGTTATTATATTATACTGTATGCATTTTCATATATTTGTCTTAAAGGCACAGAAACAGCCTGTTTAAAATAGGAAACAGAATGACAACATGGACTATGGGCCTTTTAAAAACACCTCGGCCACTCAGGGTTTTTAATGGTTAGTTTAAAATAATGAGACTTTTGTTAGACTACATGAAGACCTTGATTCATCAGAACAGCCAGTAACTCACCTGGAGCTGTGATTGGTCACCCTGTTAAAAACACTGTGATTGGTGAGAGGCTCATTTACATATCTCAGCCACCTGTGATACCAACTATTGCAGATATCACTGTGATGATTAACACATGATATTGTGCAGCCTTAGCACAAATCATATCTCAAAACCTTTAAATCTGCATATGCGATCAGTTTACAGACCAATTATCCCATCCAGACTTCGCCCACAAATGTGCTTCTGTGTGTATGTGAACACTGAGGGGATATTAATAAATCAGGTGCTGTTTTAGTGTAATTAAAGGTTTTAGGGATAAACACACCAAGCTTGTGACAGTTACTGTGTCCTTGCTGGTGTAGCTGGAGGGAACACACTGCCACACTTTCGTTTCTTGTCATAACTTCAGTATTTACAGCTGTATGACAAGGAAAATACTGTCCAGCACATTAGCCATGCTTCAGTATCCAGCGGTGTACAGTTGCTTTTCCTCTGCATGGTACTGACTCCACTCGACTCAATTTTACTTCACTTGCCCCGTGTTTTGGTACCTGGGTGCCTCACATTTTTCCCCACTGTGGTCAGTACCCCCCCAAGCAGCTGGTGGTGTTGCAAGAACTGTGTTGTGATCATTATCCCTGAAAACCAGGTTATTTAACTAAAATGCTTTAAACCAGGAGGGACATATTGGCGGGGAAGGAGGGTGGACACTACAACACAAAACAAGCAATAAAAACTAGGAGTACTGCAGTGGTGGTCATTTCTGGCGTCTATTTCTCAGGTTTTGTACTCGACTCAGCAGCGAGAGGTGGGCGTGGTCATTGGAGGCAGATACACCAGTCACATGATTTGCATATTTTGCATATGTGAGTCTACACCAGAATTAAACTAGTGGGAGCACTGAAGCAGCTGAACCATAATAATATGATTCTGACCATTTTAACGCATTAGCCTGAAGCAGCTGAACCATAATAATATGATTCTGACCATTTTAACGCATTAGCCTGAATGGGACTTTTACTAGCTTGTCCAACTGAACTACAGTAGCTATGGATTAACACACTGGTGGGCAGAGCCTGGATGAGTCACTTTCCTGGCTCATGTACTTCACCCTCAACATTTGGCCTCCAAGTCTAAGGTGCTCCAAATCTAAAGACAAAAAACAAACATGTCGCAGCAACAAATTCCCTTTTTCTCTATTTACCTCAAGTGCATACAGCAGCGAAATGCCCTTTAAGTCCATATAACTGATCCACCACATATAACAGCGTTCCCTTCGAAACGAAATGTGGATGAATCATTTGATATTTGTGTAATTAAACGCTTGAAAACAAATAAATTAAAAAGTGCAGTGATGGAGTGAAGCGTGCAGGAGCTCCTCCTGCTCTTAAATCATCCACGTTATGCGTGTTTATGCATGTCGGAGGGAATTTGGCTAAATTATTGCTTTCACACGAATAGCAAATGTTTAAATGATTTATGAAAATGTGGGTTAAAGTAAAGCAACAGCAATAGCTCAGACAGCCTTGTGCTAAAGTTTATGGTCAAATAACATGTTTTGATGATTTTCTAATAGGAAATGTATATATAAAAAAAAAATATTTATTTATGTTTTAATCTTTCCAACAAAAATCAAATATGAGGACAAAACTTTCAAACTGCTATAACTGAGTTTTTCCAATGGTCTCCAACTAGTTCCGCATCTAGTTCCGCATCTAGTTCCAGCCAACACCTGCTCTGGGTAATGAACTACTTCAGAAGTCCCTGATTGGCGAGAGTAGCAGGAAAGTAGGGATGGTGCTGTAGAGGATTATTTGCAAAATATATATATCATATATGATGATATAATACATGCAATTTGACAAAGGGTGCCTAAACTTTAGTATAAGACTGAATGGATTTGGTTAGTGGAGTTTTAAAATTAAATAAAGACAGTAAACATTCTTTGGCAGCGTCTTTCCCAGATGCAAATCTGTTTGATCATAAAGCCCAGACTTTTACACTCAGGTAAAAAAAAAAAAACGATCGTCCTTAAACTGCAGCCTTTCAACTAATATGCTGCCTTTTCCCTGATATCAAAACGAGATATATTTATATTTACATTGTAAAAAATTGCAGAAATGTCTATGAGGATTATTATGGTGCTGTTGTGGGGCTGGTTGTTTGTTTGTTTGTTTGGGGTTTTATTTGGCAGAAAACAAACTTCCTCATCATCAGTATTAGTTTGAAAATCCCTCCAATAGTGTGTCAGGCTTTTCTGGAAATTAGTTTGGGCAGTGCTTTAGTAAATGACAGCTATATCTGACCGTCCTGTGTGTGGGTTCATTCCCTTTTAGAACCGGCCCAAACACTGATCTTTTGTTACTATGGAAATTCAGGAGGATTCCTGCACCTCCTCTTTGAAATTCTTGGTTACCATAGAAACAAGTTTGTCCTTCGCAGCCCTGGGTTGATCCTCCACTTCATCTTGATTGGACGGTTCCACCTCTGCTACCGCACCATTGGTCAAAGACACGTGGCCTCCATGTGACTGGTCGAAGGAATTGGTGGACGTGGACTCAGGACAACCGTTGTGATCAGGAGAGGTGCTGATTGGTCCATCTGGGCGTGGGAGGACACCGTCAGCGACAGCCAGCTGCTGATTGGTGGATATCAGGAGGAAATTCAGAGTCAAATACACACACACGCGTCTACTCAGCTTGTTTTGTTTACATTTACACCCCATCAGCTTTGATCATTCTCAGTAAATTCCAGAATTCCTTATGTACCTGTTTATAATTATATACTTATTTTTTGTAACGTGACAAAACAGCAATTAAGGGAATTTTCTTTTTTTTTTTTCCGGTATCATAGTTATTGTTGGTGTTATTACTATTTTTGAATAGTTCACTCTGATGTAATAAGGAGTGTTTCAGCCTGGACTGCTGTCTAAAGAGGTACAATACAGCACAGCCAACCAGAACAGCGATCATTTACGTCGTTTACATATGTCAGTCTTAAAAGAATGGTAACAAGAACAGGCTGTTTAAAACAAATGCACACATATTTATGATTTGTGTACGAGTATTAGTGATGAGGGAAAAAAAAAAAGCCCAGAATGCCACATACTCTCTGTAGTTCAGTCATCGTCCTCTCCTCTTGCGTCTGTCTGAGGGTGAGTGTGAGGAGTGTGTCCAGAATGGACTGCTTAGGGTGCATTCCCTTATCATAACGGTTGTACATCCCACACCAAAACCTGCAAAACACACACACACACACACACACACACACACACACACACACACACACACACACACACACACACACACACAC
>JBBIGA010000083.1:15529553-15546025 GCA_037576975.1 Alestes dentex
AGGACTGCGTTGCTAGGCAACCAGTGTCATGAGCACAGAGAAGCCTCTCATAGCTGGATGGTGATATCGGCTTACACACACACACACACACACACACTCACACACACACACTTCAAACTACAGCCTACACTACTACACTGTTCACACATACAGTCTCACAGAAATACGCAGATACACGAGCACACACACACACACACACACACACACACACACACACACACACACACACACACACACACACACACACCTGAGAAATTCCTGTACATTTTGTGTGCTTTCCTATAAATAAAGGTGTGAGAATGCGTTCTTTGAGTAATGCTGTTGAAAAAAAACATTTTTTGGTTCCCTAAAGAACCTTTCGGTGGAACCATTTTCGTAAACGAGATGTGAGTGTGTGGTAGATTTGTAGAAAAGTTTAAGGAAACACCATAACATGTGAAGGATCCTTTGAATTGGTAATGAACCCGTGAACAGTGCAAACCAGTTTGATACATGTTAACGAGTTAATTATGTAATTAATTACATAATCAGTTACACAGTTAGTTTAATAATGAATTCCATTTGCATTTGATTTACATTCTGTGTGGACAGATTCAAGTCCTCAGTAGAATTTTTCTTCCCACAAAACACATTAATAATTTTATGCCAGATTCTAATCGTAATGTGTTTAATACAGTAGTTTCAATGCAGTAGAGTCAGAAATAATGATACTACTACTACTACTAATAATAATAATTATAATTATTAAGTCAACATCATCATAATAATAATTATAAAGTCAACATCATCATCATCATCCTAATGATAATAATGATTTTTACTGATAATTATATGTATAGAACACATTTTTCCTATATGTAGCAACACTTAATGGAATAAAAGTAAAAAAAAATAAAAATAAAAACAATCACTATAAAATAAACAATAGCAAATATTTTATAAAGACAAAATGTAGTAAAGTAACAAAAAGTAATAACAATGAACTGCAGTGCAGAACTGTAGAAGAATTTTAAATTTGCCACGTATGAGTGTCTGGGTCAGGGTGGAGGTCAAGGCCTGCTCTGTTTAAAACTTAAAGTTTATTTAAAGGAGAGAAGTTTTCTGCTCAGGTGCTATAATTCTACACTAATTCTAAAGTAATTCTGCAGTAATTCTAGACGTCTAAGAGGTGAGTAGACGCTGTCCAGGTACTTTTTAAGAGCTGAGAATCTCCTGTTCACACGCTGGTGTCACTGCCTGTGTCCACTTTGTTATGGGACAACTGAGCTCAACCAATCAGGGCACGAGGTGTTTCAGACCATCCTGTTCAGCCAATTACGCAAGAGCAGATGGGGTCATTCCCAGCATGCTTTGTGCTGCATGCGAGAAGAAACGCAGCCTTATTATTTTCACTGTCTGTGCGTGGAAGGAAGACAGTCTTTGCATGTCTGTGTGTGTGTGTGTATGTGGTGTGTGTGTGGTGTGTGTGGGTGTTCACAAGGTGTGTTTGAACTTTTTTGTCCCCGTGATTTTTATCTCTCTTTGACACCCACGTGCACAGAGAGAGACAGAGAGAGACAGAGAGAGAGAGAGACAGAGAGAGACAGAGAGAGAGAGAGAGAGTGAGAATGAGGGAAACAGAGAGGGAAACAGATAGCAAAGGAGTTCTTTTTCATCACTATCTCATCACTATCTCGATCTCTGTCTCTCTCTCTCGCCTTCCCTCTCTATCTGTGTGTCTCCATGTTTTAGATGAAAGCTGTAGTCAATTCCCTAGTCAATTCTAGAACACTCTTGACCCACAGCTGATTCTTCAACACAGCTGGACCAAAGCCATACCTGGAACACAGATACAGAGCTGAGTCTAGGCTCCAGAGTGAATTCTGGGCTCCAGAGTGAATTCTGGGTTCCAGAGTGAATTGAATAACACATTCAGTTCCAGAGAGAGTTCTGGAACACATTAAGGTCCAGAGGGGATTATTGAATGGTTTACAATCCAAAGAGATTGCTAGAACACATTTAGACCCAGAGACGTTTCTAGAACACACTCAGTTTCAGGCAGGACTGTGGAACACTTTCAGAAAAGAGCCAGTTGTAGAAGAACTACAACTACCCAGAGGTGGTTCTAGATTACATTTTGTTCCAGGAATCCAATCCTCGAACAGAATGTAATTTAGAGCCAGCTCGGTTCATGTGAATTTTAAATGATCTGATCTTCACCCTTCTCTCGCCCCTTCAGGACTACATTTTGTCTCTGATCTCGCCTGTCCAGCGGCACCGCGAACGCCTGACCCTGTGGCTGCAGCGCCGCCTGCACTCCCTCTGTGCTGCCATCGAGTATGAGAGCTGCGCGGTGCTGCAGGTGAGGGACCATGCACTGGAGCTGCAGGGTGGCCCCGCCCAGGTGACGGCTGCTTGCGCCATGCTGCAGCGCCTCAAGATGGAGCACCGTGGATGGTGCCGTGACCCGCAACCCGCGCCCTCACCCACTGGCCACGGCTCACCTGAGGAGGAAGAGGAGGAGGACGGAGAGGAAGAGGGTAGCAGCTCTGAGAGTGAAGGCGAGGTGAGGTCACGGAGCGGGAGTTCGGGAGGTGGAGCAGGGGGTGGAGCCACAGAGTCTGCAGGAGGAAGAAGACGGGAACCACTAATGGCTACGAAACCCCACCGCCAACTTTGTCGCTCGCCGTGTTTGGACCGCCCCAGTTTTAGCCAGAGCAGTACGCTACAGGAGCTGCGTGCCGAAGATGCACGTTCAGACTCCGCCCAGAGAACGCCTCCTACCTCCACAGGCCACATCCCCTTGCAACAAATAAGCAGCGAGAACAGGGACTACCAAACCAAAATGGAGTTTGCTCTGAAACTAGGCTATTCCGGAGAGCAAGTGGAGTCTGTCTTGAGTAAATTAGGTCCCAGTGCTCTAATCAACGACGTCCTGGCCGAACTCGTCCGGCTCGGAAACAAAGGCGAGCTGGAAGCCCAGGCACCGGTCAGTTCGGCCAGTTTAGCGCCCCGAGGCCCCGGGGCCAAAGAGGCCGTCAGTCCAGAGGCCTCACTTGAAGAGGAGACAACAGACACATATGATAACCTCAGACCCATCGTTATAGACGGATCCAACGTTGCCATGAGGTACGTTAAATTTAGGATGCTAAAGGGGTATAAAACTAACCACATTGATTTGAAGGTGGTGACTCAGTAGCGTTGATTTCAGAGTTTCTCTCAGAGTTTCTCCCAGAGTATCTTTCAGGTCAGGTGGTGGATATTCAAACATTCAGTAAATTATAAACAACCAGACAGGTTATGCCACTGTTGTCTCCGACACGTGTATTTTTTTCCCTTACTCGTAGCGATGCCTTATAGTAAGTAACATGGTGCTATGTCTAGAAGGTGGTGGTAATGCACCTGAAAACTGTTTGCCAACCGCCATTAAACAACATAAGAAGAAGAACTCTACTTCTAGGCACCTGTAAAACATGTTTTGTAAAGAGTGAATAGGTTTTTCTCTCTCTCTTTGTGTATGTTCACTCAAGTGGGTCTTCGAAATAAGGACAAATAGTTCCAAGTCAATACCAAATAGTTAACAAATAGTATATTTACTTGACATGTCCGTCTCTAATAAACACATCACACAAGACTGGGGAAAGATCTCTCTAGAAGTGGAGTCTGTGATTAAATCAGTGCTGGGGAATGCTCTTTTTTAATGTGATAAAAGGAGTGGAAGTAGAAGCTCATTCTTACAATTACAGTGTTTGTTTACAGACACACAAGGTACTTTTGTGTTGGTGCAGAGCTAAAATTCTAAATTTTAGAATGATGACCAGTATCGGCAATATAATCGTTTATAAATGATAAATCAAATTCACACGATTCCCTTTGTGGCCTGGTGTGGTCAGCTCAGCCAAAATGTGTTTGGAGTCCAGATCTAGCTTTTTAGTCTAGAACTGCATAATGTTGCTAACAAACATTAGAAGTCAATAATTGCCCAAATCTTTTCTCTAAAAACAGCCCCAAAACTGCTCTGGACCCACTCAAAAATATCCAGCTCTTCATTATGGTGGCTAAGACTTGTGGACGTGGTTTAGGACCAGAGTGTGAATTACACCTCCATGATTGGGGGGTACTGCCTTCATAACACTTCTATGACCTTTATTGTCCGCTACCGCGTCAATACGAATGGTAGCCACAAAGGGGGTGTCTGGGTCTTGATTGGGGGGGGTACAGTACCCCCCGTAATTCGGACCATGTTTAGACACTATATGACTTACTGTGAGCTATAAAAACCATTTCAAACACCACCAGATCAGATTCCTCTGTATTTATGACTCACAGAAACTGATTCTAGATCAGTACTCCTGCTCCTGAAGTGGTTTGTGAAAACAGACCCTGTCGTGTAAAAAAGGTGTTTGTCTGAAGTTTAGTTCGTCTTTACAGCTCACAGTTTGTCATACTGCGTTCTAACCCACGTCCACAAGTCTGTTTCACCTTAATGAAGAGCTGGATGTGGTTTGCGTGCGTTCAGAGGAGTTTTGGGGATGTTTTTACAGAAAAGATTTGGGTGACTATTGACTTTTAGCGTTAGCTACATTAGCCTCATAGCTCCGGTTTTAAACTAAAGAAGCACGTGTTGGATGATCGAACACAACTGGGGTCAGTGGAACATATTTGACGTTTTGCCGAATTGTGCCTTTAATGGGTTTGTCCACTTTTAAAGTATTGCGGGATTTAAAAATAGTAACATTATTACTTTGAACACAGTTAAGCACAGATCAGTTTTTGAGACTAAAAATAAATGAACATAATTCCTACATGGTATACAAAAATGAATCATTCCATATTATTATTATTATTAAATTAATTTCTTACAAAATCAAGTACAGTTCAACACAGCTTAGTGTTTAAGTGTTTTCCCATTTGATACAAGTCTACCCACCCACAAAATAAAGCAAATCATCCTTGAAAAGGGAGACCTGTCACAAACAAAACACTCAACTGAAACATTTTTGAATGGTAGATGGTTCTTTTTCTCTTTCTACTGCAGAATATATTTGATACGTATATATGAACCTGTGATGGTGCCTTTAGTTTGATGCCTTAGTGGTAAACAGATGCACGCATGTACCGGAAAAGTGACTTTGTAGCTGAGAACCAGCTGTTAGTGAAGGTGTTGTAAGGCCACCCTGCACCTGTGAATAGATTCGGAGAGATGAAGGTGCAACACTGCCCCCAGCAGGTGGGATGGTGACCAGCAGGTGGGGTAAATTACACACGAGAAGAAACTGTTTTGTTGTAAACACGAGGAACTGCTTTAGAGAACTGAGGAAAGAGAAGAAGCATTCTATTATGTAATTCCCGCTGATCGAGTCACCGGCTTTTCCTCTATTGCAGTGTTTCTCAGTTGTAATCCTGGGGGAGCGCTCCTCTCCGCTGCACTGCAGTTTTCCCTCCCGCAAAACACATCACACCTGAGTCAGCTCATCAAGGGCCTAATAACTGTCTAACGTGGTGTGCCAAGTGTGTTAAAGTCAGAAAATATTAAACTGCACTGCAGGGGTCTCTTTTTTTTTTTACACTATTTGGAAACACGGCCAAAGAAAACTTGGAATAAAAGCTAAAGGAACCT
The DNA here is from genome assembly GCA_037576975.1 of Alestes dentex. Taxonomy (NCBI): domain Eukaryota; kingdom Metazoa; phylum Chordata; class Actinopteri; order Characiformes; family Alestidae; genus Alestes; species Alestes dentex. The sequence continues at coordinate 15,535,153 of JBBIGA010000083.1, forward strand.
AAAACGGTTTTGGTGTTATGAAGTAGTCTGTAGGACAGTGTTACGTCCTTCAGCTTTCACGGAAGCTCTGATTTCATGTGTTTTCTCACTACGTTAATCAGTATGCATTGCGCAAATACATCATTCAATCCTTAGAATCCCTGTGGTGTCTCTTTGGCCGCCGACCTATGGACTAATAAATACAGCCTGACTAGCAATAGTGTAGATCTCACCTTGGCCTAAACTAAATAGAAAAGAAAATAGTGATTCTACCTAAAATTCAGAGATTTTACTCTCTCAGTCAGGAAAAAAGGAGCCAAACTGATGTAATAAATCAACATAACTTTCTGACCAGCTAGTAGAGAAAAAAAATCATGAATTCTGATGATGTATAAACCCATCCCACTTTATACATCATCAGAAGGGAGATTCCCCCAGTCCTTAAAGCACATAGTCACACTGTAGACATTACTGGACATGTTTGTTGAAGATGGATTCATTGTTAAAGATTAATTTAATGGAAAAAAAAAACACTTTTCACTTTTTCTAGTTTAATGTAGTACGTAAATGGTGTTGAAGTTTCTTCATTAAGTGCCACAGAACACATATGGAAACTGCCATATAAAAAACAAACCGTTTTTGTGATGTCACAGCTGTAAACATTTACATATGTCTGTCTATCCATCTATTTTTAAATGAGGCAGAATGTGGGGCAGCCAATATTGATATATCAGTTTTAAAGGCACAGAGAAAGAAACAGCCTGTTTAAGTCTAAGGCAAAGAGAGAGAGAATGGAAAATGGTGTAGAAATGGATCATGGCTGTTTTTAGTATGTAAGATATAATTTGACCTCAGGGAGAAAAAATAAAATGTAAGAGGAAAATGTGAGTTATTTTCCTCTTTTATTTTTTGCCCTTTCATGTGTCCCTTTAAAGATGTGTTTTTTTACTTTTGTGAAGTTGCCATTTCTGAGGGTGGTCAGTTTGAACCCGAAAGGTCGTATTTAGGGTCCTTCCTGGTCTGACACACCACACTCAGGTCACCAGTAAATGGTTAAGGCCTTAAATGCAAGTGATTAGGGGAACATCCATATTCACTTGTTCATGCCTGTTTTAGGCCTTTATCTCTGCAGTGCATTGTATTTTCCTCTATTTTAGGCCCTGTCAGAATGTTTCTGCATATAGGGGAGGCTTTCAATGTTACCTTAGCGTGATTTTTTCATCACTGGTGCTGTTTCAGATTCTGTTATTCCTAACATGGTAAAGAGTTTGTCTATGTATTAATGTTTGTGGCTAACAAAGGCCACAGTCAGTTAATGTGTAAATAAGTTGGCAAACAAACATCCTGATCAGGGTTTCTGTGAGGTGAACTGATGCGTCGGCACGTGCGTAGCAGCATGCGGGGGCGTGCGTGTGAGTAACTTGGTATCTGTGATGCTTTGTAGCCATGGAAACAAAGAGGTTTTCTCGTGCCTGGGCATCCAGCTGGCGGTTGATTGGTTCCTGGAGAAAGGACACAAAGACATCACTGTGTTTGTACCGGCATGGAGGAAAGAGCAGTCCAGACCAGACGCTCCTATAACAGGTGAGGGTTTTTTAAATTGTAAGAGACAATGTAATAAAGAAAGGAAAGTCCATATTTAGCTATATGTGAGTGTTTGAGGGTATGTGTGGGTGTTCATGATGGAGGCAGGGATTTCTTAAAGGGGAATTCCACCCATTTAGTAAGCTACCTATGTCTGAAAAGCTGGAAAGCTGATGGTAGTTAAATAGAAAATCTGAACTAAATCAGTTTTCTTTAGGGACTATTTCGCCTCACAACACTCTGCATATACACCTACACCATGACTGGGTTTAGTTTTAGAACCAAAAGGTTCTCAGGCTTTTAGAGGCAGACATCTGGTTCCGTTCACTGTCACTGTGAACAATTCTGACTCAGTGAGTTTCTCCAGAATGGAGCGTTTCACATCAAACCTACTCTCAACCACTCTGTTTATGTTTTAACCAGTAAATACAACAGGAATTTTGAATCATCTTTTAAATTTGAGAGAACAGTTGAGGATATACTTATTTTCTTTTACATTTGCAAGTAGATGTGTTTGTAAAAGTCATTTTGAACATGAATGAGATTGCAACAGAGGAGAAAAAAGACAAATTACGGGATGACACCTCTGTTTGCAGATCAGGAGATCCTGAGGAAGCTGGAAAAAGAGAAGATCCTGGTCTTCACCCCATCTCGTCGTGTTCAGGGCCGACGCGTTGTTTGTTATGATGACCGTTTCATTGTCAAGCTGGCCTGTGATTCTGACGGCATCATCGTCTCCAATGACAACTACCGGGACCTGCAGAATGAGAAACCAGAGTGGAAGAAGTTCATTGAGGAACGGCTCCTGATGTACAGCTTCGTCAATGACAAGTATGCTCACGCTGTTGCTACAGTGGCAGGTTTTCTCTCTGGTCTTATTTCTGCCTCTCCTCCCCTGAATGCTCTCTCTCTCATACTCTCCAGCTCAAAGAAATAAAGATTAAATGTTACAATGTTTGTTTAACTCATGGAAGCAAATGCATTCAGGGCATCACATATTGCTTTTTGACCAATCACAAAGTCACTTCATCTGTTCTTATTGGGTTGTAGGTTTATGCCCCCTGACGACCCATTAGGGAGGCATGGTCCAAGCTTGGAGAACTTCTTGCGCAAGCGACCTGTGGTACCAGAACACAAGAAGCAACCGTGTCCTTACGGTCAGTACAGCAAAAGTAGGGAATGACATTATATGTTACTCCATTCTTAAAATATACTACATATAAACTTCGAATTTGAATTTCTGACAGCGCTGCACTTAGTATGGTTTGTTGCTTTTATTCTTGTTTGACCTCAGGTAAGAAGTGCACATATGGTCATAAGTGTAAGTACTACCATCCAGAGAGAGCCGCTCAGCCGATGCGTTCCGTAGCAGACGAGCTCCGAGCTTTCGCCAAATTATCTGCCGTTAAGACCATGAGTGAGGGTGCTCTGGCCAAGTGTGGCACATCTGGTGCCACCACCAAAGGGGACAGTTCAGAGGCCAAACGAGTGGCGCCAAAGCGACAGTCGGACCCGAGTATCCGCTCAGTGGCATGTGAGCAGGAAGAGAGACTCTGTCCAGCTCGGAAAGCTGAAGCGAGTTCTGTCCCATCTTTAGTGACGGCACTGAGCGTTCCTACCATGCCACCTACAAAAAGTCATGCGGCCGGTGCCTTGAACACCCGGTCTGCTAGTAGCCCTGTGCCAGGGTCCCTTCACTTCACCCACAGTTCACTAGAACACGCCAGCAGCATCCAGTACCCTCCTATCCTTGTCACGAACAGCCAGGGGGCATCTGTGGCATACAGTGAACCTTTTCCTAAATACGATTCTGTGGTCAGTGATCATGGTTACTACTCAATGCTCAGTGATTTCTCCACTATCAGCTTGGGCAGTATGCAGGACAGCTTCTGTAGCCTTGAGCAGCCAGATCCGGCAGGGGTAGGGGGAGGGTATCCTGGACGACCCTCTAGCATGTGTCCTGAACCTGGACGCAGCCATTCTTCAGACTCTTTCTCTTCCTATGGCGGAGAGATGTATTCCATGGAAGGCAGTCTGGATGACAGCATGAAAGGGCCACCTGCACAAGCCCAGTCACCTGCACAGACACGCTTGCAAGCATTTGCACATGGTTTCCACCACGAAGCTTTGACGAGGGTCCAAAGTTACGGCACAGATGAACCCAAACCGGGACCACGCAAACAGTCCTCGGCTCACCTTGTACCCCATGCACAGCATCCTGTTGTAGGAGCCCGATCCAGTTGTCCAGGCGACTACCCCCCACTTTCCCAGAATGTGTTGCCTTCGTCTGGTCCAACACAGCAGGGTCGATCATTGGGAATGACTCGCATGGACAGCATCTCGGACTCTCGTCTATACGAGAGTAATCCCCTGAGGCAGCGTCGACCACCTTTGTGCCGGGAGCAGCATGCGAGCTGGGATCCTTTGCCTTGCGGTAATGAGCCTTATGGGTACGGTGGTTATGGGCTGACAGGTGGACTCATGCCGTGCTGCGAGCGCGTCATGGTCCGTAGTATGCCGGAAAAGATGGAGCAAATTTGGAGGTCTCCTTGGGATACTCCACCAGGCCCACCTCTGGGACCTCATGGACCGCTGGTGGAACCTCAAGAACGACACCCAATTCCAGAACAACAGTATCAGACTTACCGCAACCTTTGCAATATCTTTCCAGCATACGTAGTCCACTCAGTCATGGAGAAGAATCCTCACATGACTGACCCTCAGCAACTAGCGGCAGTCATTGTAACAAAACTGCGGTCCTGTCATTGAATACTTGGACATGTTGAGAGAGGATGGAAGGATGCCAGATGGAAATGTGAAGATGTCTGAATGAGAAATGTCTGGAACATTTCAAATATTAATTTAAGCCCTGGTAATAGCATTTGCTTGAAGATACCTATACTTTTTTTAACCTCCCATCTAGGAGTCTTTCTTTGGGATTATCACCATAAGATGCCACATCAGTGCAACGTGTTCTGGAGACCTTGTACCCAGAATTGAAATAAGCCACTGGAGACAGAGAAGAATACTTAGTCTATATTGAATGACGGATTTTTTTTTTTTGGTTAAAGCAATTTATAGATTATGTTCTTGCCATTAAGCTTTCTATTTCAGCCTGATGAAAATGCACTTATGCCGAAGGAACATCTGAGTCAAAATGTTACAGCAATGTCAGAGTGATTGTGAGGATCTGGGATCAGTTCCTCTTTGTCAATATATGATTATTTTCATAGAATTACAGTAATGTGCGAAAAGCAAGAGCGGATTAGCACTCTTAGACCAAGACCCTGCATGACACTCCCACAAGTCCCTGAGGGAACACAGGAAAGGATTGCGGTTCTACAACACGTAGGCCCAAAGTGGGAAATCGATTCACAAAAAAGGAATCAACTTGTAACCCTGATCAGAAACGATCTTACACAATATGGATACAAATATGTATTCACTTGCACCAGTGTAAATATTGTGACTTCTTTTGCCTTTTGTGTGAACAGGTGAAATTTCAGAATGGAGAGCGAACTCACAAAGTACCTCAAAGCATGAACTTTGAACTTTTTTGAACTTTTATGGCCTTATATCAGTGACCTCACCACAGATGTTGATGTGATTGTTTTTGGGGTGGTTGCGGAGGTCACCATTGGGTGTGTTTAGTATTTATTAACGAGCACTAGTGGTATTTAGAGCAATTACATTTTATCGATGGTACATTTGGAAGGGGCAGTATTTTGAGTGGAACCAGACCACAGGCCTGCCGAGATAATGTGCTGTTACCCTCTTTACTCACAAAGCCATTTTATATTAAAAAAAAGATTATTTGACGCTGCTTAACTAAGGCCAAAAAGATAATCAACTATGTAGAGATCTATAGATAATAACATATTATTGATGCTAGCTAGCAGCTAGCAGGTGTTAAGGCCATGTTGGAGGTGTTTGTTTTGACATGTAATTCTAGAAACTAGTATTGTGCAGTAACTTTACCAATGCTGAAGGACTCTCCAAGGCATTTTTATGATGTTTACATGGTTTTAAAGCTCCAGTCAGGTCAGTTTGGTGAAACAGTTTGGTCATTTCTGAGCCGTTTGCAGTGTTTTCCGAGGCTGCTGACGTGCCAGACTTGTTGAATTTGTGCTGCTCTGTTTGGAAAAGGTTTTAGAATGGTAAATATTCATCCAGAAGGTTATTTGGAATCGCGTAAGCCTTTTTTCATTAATTGAGTAGGGCATCATCTGCCAATTTCCATGTAAATTCAGCATTTACGAAACACGCTGATTATAGCTTTAAACAGCTCAGAATCCGTGCATGAGACACTAGAGTGAGAATGACAAGCTTAATTGGCTCTTTAGTCAATTAAGGCTTGTAATGACGTATTTGTAACTTAATTATAACTTAATAAAATTTGTGCATAAAGTTGGGGCAGGGGTAATGTGTCTCATCAGCAAAGTGCTTCTAAAGAGCATCTATTTTCTGATTTGTGCTGGGAGATGACACCCCTGCCCTCCACTGTACATTAGCATATCCTTGGAGAACCTCGGAGTGTTGCAGACCCAGAGACATTCGTGGTGTCTGGGTGGAAACTTTATCTCTTTTTTTTTGGTTCTTTTGTTTTGTTTTTGTTTTCATGAGCGCAGGTGGGGCCCTGAGGGGTTCTGTTACCGCTCGTGGGAAGGTGTGACACACTGCCTACCTGTTTCTCCCTGTGCGATACACACACACATGGAACACCAGGCTGTCGTTGGGTTGTTTCTTGCATTTGACTGACAGGTGGCTTGCTGCCCTTCCTTCTTGCTCTGTGCCCCAACCCCCCCACCCCTCCCCCAGCTTCCAAACAAGATAGAAGGGGTTATTGATCACATTTGTTCAAATGACCTCCTGGATATGACCTCCCAGATGTAGATGAAATTCAGGGCTTGTTGGATATGTCTGAAGTTTGCTTTAGTGATGCGATGGAGCTGCGAGGTTCTGATACACTGTTTATGAAAATGGACAAAAACTGGACCAGCAGAAAAATGCATAAGCAAGTCTATATGAGATCCTGAGTTTACACCACTTTACTGTGGTGTTTTCCACAGAAAGTCTTTATTTTGTACCAATTGATGCTCTGCCAAAAAGGTAAAACAAAACCCTTGCAAAACTTTGAGCAACTCTAATTGGCCAATTGTGAGATATAATTTGATTATCATGACAGGCCTGTTAATAACTTGTTTTATAGTTACGTTATTAGCACTTGCCTTACTTTTTTGCCCCATAGCTGTACAACAACACACCAAAATGCCTGGACTGATTAACTAAATTTGAGTGGACGTAAAAATTGGATACATTTAATGTTTCTTTGCCAAACTTGAGAAAGCTGGTTGAGAAAACTGAATTTTCATTCATTTTATGGAATTTCTTTGTGTCAGGCGCCCTCGGGACCCTCTGAGAATAGGACGCCAACCCCCCCCCCTTACCTAAGAGTGTAGTAAAAGAATGAAAGAAGTTGCGAAGGCAACCGGACATCCTGTTTGGATCCAGTGCAGGACCCTGTGGTCAGCGATGGTTTTTTCCTCTGTGTTCTTCTAGCCTCGCAGCAAGCTACCACGCCTCAAATGTCTAGAAACGACCTTTGCTTGTTGATACAAATTGTATCTATTTCTTGATTGTAAAAAAAAGAGCTGTACAGTATCATCTATATACATATATATAAATATATAAATATATAGAGTTCTATAAAAAAGCTTAGTTTTATTTAAAGGATAAAGAGACATTAATGCCATAATGTTAGTGACACTATGTGTCACTAGTGTAGCCCATACAGAAGGCTCCTTTCCTGCCGGGCAGACATCTATAGACAGGGATTTCTCTTCCTCTCTCCCTCTCTTTCACTTACTCCTTCCTTCCTTCCTCACCTCTCACACCCTTTTCTGCCTCGACGTGCGACACGCTAAGTGAAGCAGTGCTGGATGGTGTGTTGGGCGACATTAAACATTTCATTATTATTATTATTATTATTGCCGATATTGGAATCACAGCCGATGATACAGCGGATAACTTGACGGCTCTTTTGTGGCTTTTTTGTTCTTCTAAAATTAAAATGAAAAGCCCAGCATAGACGATGTTTACCCACCGTCATAATTAAAGTGTCTGCAAAACATGTAATTAATATTTACATGTTCTAATTTAGCTTTATCTAAGAAAAATTAATAAATCAAGTTTTAATCCATCTTATGCTTGCTGCATTTTATACCTGTTTTTATTATTTAAAAAGTGTAATGAGTAGCTACACTGTAAAATTTAATTTTTAGATTTAACCAGAAATGTTAATATAAAAATTGCAATATCGATTTTCTCAGACCTAAAGCACCAAATTTTTAGAAAAATAAACTCATGAAAGTTTACAGACTGATCTTAGACCATGAATTCGTAAGTAGTACATCACTTATTCGTAGTAAAGCATAATATTGTCATTTAAAGTGTACTTGTGTCGTGATTGGCTAGACCACTAAAAAATTTAATTTACGAGTGTTTAGGAAATGAAATGTTGTTTCATATGAAATATTTAATTTCACTACAGTTTGATTCAGTTATTTTAATACGATCCAAAATGGTTAAAAATAGAGTGAATACAGAAATGTTTCTGTGTAGATCTAAGTCAGTTCTAGATATACCACTGACTGTAGAGTCGTAGAGTAAGCAGGTTTCAGTCAGTTCTAGATACGTCGCTGACGGTAGAGCTGCAAAGTAATCAGGTTTCAGTCAGTTCTAGATATGCCACTGACTGTAGAGTCGTAGTATAAGTAGGTTTCAGTCAGTTCTAGACACACCACTGACTGTAGAGTCGTAGTGTGAGCAGATTTCAGTCCATTCTAGATACGTCGTTGACTGTAGAGCTGTAAATGATATATACATTTTTCCTCTGTTTAATGTCACGATGGAAAATAGAGATTTATTCGGTCCAGAAAACCAGCACAGACTTTGTTACCATGATTACAGTCTATTAGAACTGATAATATTTTAGAACCGTCGCATCTTTATGCCAACAGTATAGCCTCTCAGTTATCAGCTGTCGTTATCGGCCCGGAAATTCTGTATCGACGCATCCCTGAAGTGAAGCGGAGCATGAATGCTCGGCGGAGATGGAAATTTACTCCAGCAGGAAGATTCTGCAGCATCCTGTAACTTCACCACTGCCCACGTCTTCATCCCTCTCTCTCGCTCTCTCTCTCTCTCTCTCTCTCTGACGTATTGATCGGAGGTGACATACACACTCACACACAAACTGTGTGCTCCTGTCCAAATATATAAATATATATACATATATATTTTTTTCCTATGTAAATATTGAAAAACAAAAATTGAACCACTTAGATTTGCACAGTATTAGTGCTTTTTACAAACACACACACACACACACACACACACACACACACACATATATATATATATATATATATATATACACATACATGTATGAGCACCTTGATTATATATAAAGGCACTTGTGTTTCGCTGTAGGAATATCTAATAAATATTAAAATGAATTACATTTGTCTTTATACAGGGGCCTTCAGATCTAGTCCTGTATATCCAGTGTTCAGCACAGTTTGGTGAGTAACAGCCAGGTTATTGCGTGTCTGTGCAGAGAAAACACCAAACTGTGCTGGACACCAGCCCTCCCTCTATTTTATTTTACTCCTTCACATTCTCATTAAAACAAATGCCCAAGTAATACATTAACTGTTTCAGTGCTTGCCTTCGGAACAGTTAACTCAGTATTTTATCCACATATGCAATCAAACACAAGCTGTATGTGTTTCCCTGCAGCTTTGTGACCATGTCCGATAAAAGGTTCATGCAAATACCATAAAACTATTTCGATTTCACAAGCTTTAGTGAAAGTTCTTGTTCAGTGAAAGTTCAGTGACAGAGGAGGACTGGACTGGAAAGAGAAAGTGTTCTGGAGCAGAAAGCTTGGAGCCCACATCCTGGGGTTGTAAATAACAGATCAAGTGAACTCCAGCTTGTTCATGGGAGACAAAGACAGAGACACGTCTCTTTTATCTTTTCAGATAAACAGGTCAAATTTCTTTCAGCAGGCTGCTTGTCTTTAACTGCCCCCACAAATATAAACTATTTTGGATGAAAATCATATGTGACTGAGGTCACTCACATAATCATAATTGGTCATATAAAATGTTGTTTCACAATGCTGGGCCTCTTTTCTCCAATTCAGCCATTTCTTACACACCAACTCAGACCTCTCACCCCAGAAACTTCATGAGCAAGGCTATTTGAAATTGCTTGAGAATAGTACATGATAGGGCTGTAAGATGGATTCAGATTCAACTTGTAATGTAATTGATTCATAGTTTTAATATTATTATGATTTCATTAATATTATTATGATTTCATTAATATTATTATGATTTCAAATACAGCTGCTGCAGAGATAACTTGAAATTTACTAAATGGGCATTTTCTACAGCTGATTTTTTCACTGAATTTGGCGAATATTCACATTTCCAGCACTAATGTGTGACGAGGCAAAGGTGCAGTAGACACAGTGGTTACTGGTGGAAGCCTTCTGACTTCAGTTTGAAACCGAAGAAGCAAACTCTTGATTTCAGTTTCAAACATGCCTTGTCTTGGCTTGGCTACATTTGTGGTTGGGAAAACTGTGTACATTTGATCTTTTTCCTAAGTGTTTCTTTGCAAGTCTCTGCAACCCTGAGCTAATACCACAGGGACATGAATGTGCTATTGTGGCCCCTTCTGTTCTATTATGTAGTTGAAGTAAAGAAGCCATACAACATTTCTCCTGAGATTTAGAGTTTATAAAAAGAAAGGCTGTTTTGCTGTTCCCATTTTCCCCCTTCCCCCGGCCACCTACCAGGGCAGCCGGTGGTCTAGTGGTTAGGGCGTTCGCCCTGTGATCAGGAAGTTGTGGGTTTGATTCCCAAGACTGCTAGTGGCATCACTGAGGTAGCCTTGAGTAAGGTACCATCCCCACACACTGCTCCCCAAGCGCTGTGTTCCTGGCTGCCTGTTGCTTCACTTGGTGAATTGGTTTAAATACCGAGGAAGAACTTTGTGCTGTTCTCACTGTGTGCTGTGGTGTGATCATGTATGACAGAATGGTCATTTTCACTTTTCACATGCAGCCATGGATTCTCCAAGAACACTTATGGTGAAATGTCATTCTGATGTACAGCTCCAGAAAAAATTAAGAGACCACTGCAGTTTATTTTAAAATCAGCAGTGTGACAACCATTCCATGCCAGTGTCTGTTAAATTCCTACACAAGCACCTCATTCTGCTTTATGAGGGACTGATT
>JBBIGA010000083.1:15562757-15575870 GCA_037576975.1 Alestes dentex
CTTATTTGCATAAAAGTGACAGAGCCCTTAAATGGCTCATTTTGAAAGGGACTGAAACTGTCAAGAATAGAGCTGGTAAGACTCTTTATGTGAGTGATTTTGTGCAAAGAACTTCATGAACATGTTTTGTAGCCCATAGACCTATTATAACTTGTTTAAAAAGAGGCATAATATGTCCCCTTTAAGATGCTGAACAATTATTCCTAATCATTTTATTAAAAAGTGAGAACAATTTCTTAAAATGTGTTTCGTGGGAACTGGAGTCCGCTTAATTCTGAATCATTGTTGCGCAACTTTTCTGGGAATTCAGGAATTAGTCTTCTAAATAATTCCATTTATTTTTCTTCTGAGGATTTTTTGTGTGTCTAGAATCCCATTTCAAAGCCAGTAGCAGCTTTCTTATACTCCTTGGAAATTCAATCTCTGAAGAATTATAAAATAAAATTCTTATGCACTTAACCAAAGATCAAAGATTCCTGATATTTGGGATCATTTTTGGGATTCTAGAGTCACTTTCTAGGAATTCATTACTAGGTTAATGTAATTTGGGATCCTTTACTCATTTATTTCTTTACAGGTATTTTTCTTACTAATAGTCACTTAACACACAAATACATACAGGTATGAAAACTTAAAAAAAAGTTTTTTTTAGAAATTTCAGAATCATGGTTTTAGTTATTTTTGTGGAGTTTTGGGTTGTTTGAAGTGCTGATTGGAATTTACGTTTTATGTTATTTTATTTTAAGCTGGCTGAAATTTCTTACAAAAGATCTCTTTTATAAGGTCATATTTTATAAGCATGGAATAATTTAAAAGTATAATTCCAAAGCAGCTCTAAGGAATACTCCTGTTAGCATCGGTCAAAGCAAGAGCATGTTTAACAGCACTCCTTTAGATCATGCTGCTTTTGATCCTCCCAACACAATCTCATTTTTATCAGACTTTAGCTCTTGGAGATGTGATGCCATCCACTGTTACCATGAAGGCGCTTTATTAGGGAGGCAGGTGGAAGAGAAGCAGTGGCCTGTGTGTTAGTACAAATTTGTGTATCACTGGAATAAAAATTAAACTAGCCCATGCTGGTGACCGATAGCACCCATAGGGAACAGACAATTGACAAAAGGAAGGGAGCCTAAGGCAGAGCCCTGTGGAACTCCTTGAGAGACCAGAGAAATGTGGCTGTGAGGCAGGACCTAAATGAGGCATGAGCAGTACCACATTTTCATATTTGAATAAGAAAGTAGGACACTATGATTAGCTGTATCAAAGCAGAACTAAGGTCAGGAAAGGATCAAATATTAATAAATTAAATTCAGCATGAGAACGTAGAAGACCGCGTACCTGATTGGATGGGCTCTGACCTAAGTCCTAATTAGACATGTACTATATGGCCAAAGGTATGTGGACATCCTTTCCCAATACCATGGTATTAATATGAATTTGGCAGCCTCTTTTTTCTAGAAAAGCATCCATCAAAGTCTGGAGTGTGTCTATGGGATTGTATGTCCATTCAGTCAAAAGAGCATTTGTGAGGCCAAGCTTGCAATCAACACTCCAATTCCAAGAAAACAACAGAATCCTTTAGATCATGCAGCTTTTGAACTAATACAGTATATTGGCAGGCACTGTAGTCTAACAGTCATTATGTGTGCAAAAAACGCAAATATTGAGGAAGATGTAGTGTAAATATTGGCAAAAGAAGTAATTTAGGTTTATTTAAATAGTGCCCTTATCAGACAAGGGTCACGAAGTGCTGTGCAAAAAAAAAAAAGAAGAAAAAAAGCAGCATGATTGCAGAATAAAATAGAACAGAACAAAAAGATAACAGCAGAAGTTACCCAAAAGCCATTTTGAGCAAGTCCATCTAATGCTGAGATTTAAACTGTTTGAATGATTTGACCATAACTCCAGCGGAAGCCTATGATAAGCAGATCTCAGTTTTCGAATATGGTTGCAAAAGGTCAGATATGCGCCAAGGAGCCTGTTAATTCAGCAACCTGGAGCCGGAGTAGGTTAGATAAAACAGGAGTGATGTGCCAGGCTGCTGCATTTTGCATATTTTTAAGACAGTATAAGCCAGATTTACTTAAACAAGTAGAAAAAAATGACAGAAATCCAAGTGAGATTACATAAATGTATGTACAAGCATTTCCAGCTAAACTCTGGAGACCCAAGATCTCAGTTTGGAAAGGTTTCTCAGATAAAAGAAGAATGAACAACCGAGAGACTTCACATGGGCATTGAAGCTCAGAGACTGATCAAATAGAACACCTAGATTACCCAGCGGTGCATGAAAGGATGTAGACACAGTTGAAAGCTTTTGGCTGATTGTCGGATAGAGTTTGGGGGGTGTAAAGACTAACACTTCCGTTTTCTGGCCATGTATCATGGCAATCAAGATCAGAAGATAACTTGTGAAGGTCTTGAGGTTATAAAGAGCAATAATTCTGGATTTCATCAGCAAATAGGCAGTATGAGAAGTCGTTACATGAATTTATAACTTGAGCCGGGGGATGTATGTGAAGGGAAATAAGAGTAGGGCCCAAAACAAACTCCTAGGGGATCCCACAAGTTAATGAGGCAAAAAAAAAAAAAAAAAACCTCACTAACACATACTGAGAAACTCCTATTAGCCAAATAAAACATAAAAGAACCAGGCCAGAGTTGTGCCAGAGATTCCCACTGAGTGATTTAATCGATTTATAAGAATCCTATGAACTGTTTTATCAGCTGAGCTAAGATCAAGCAATACGTTAACACAGAGCATTCACATGCATCTGTAGCCGTCAGTACATCGTTTGGCACCCTTTGAAGTGCTGTTTCTGTAGAATGATGCCAGACTGAAAATGATCCAGTATCTTATGTTTCTTTAGAAAAGTGTTTAGTTGCTGCTCAACATTTTTTTTTCTAGATTTAAAAAAAAAAAAAATTTTTATGGCAATTTAGAGATGGGCTTAAAATGGTTTTGTGACTGAAGGGTCAAGGTTGCTTTTTTTCAATAACAGATGAACATCAGTAAATTTGAAACAGTTAGGAACCAAACCAGATTGGAGAGAAATATAAATAATAGATACCATGCCAGGACCAATAAAAACAAGAATAACAGTGAAGTTGGGGAAAATCTATGGTACGTGAAGATGGTTTCATTTTCCTAGATAATGGTTCTGATCTGATGCTGCGCAATTTGTGCTGGTCATAATCTGGTTCTTCATAAGTGCTCAGTTTCTGGATGCGGGGCACTGTTGTGGGATGTTTGAAGTTGGTGAACTGTCCTCACTCCGGTAAGACTGCTGAGTGTGGCTCATCCGTCTAACTAGACTTACATCACTGTTAAAGTGAGCCCTTGTACCGCAACTTTTCGAGAGAGAAAATGTTGTATTATAAAGATCAGAATGAGCTTCTGAAGTTACAACCGAGACATGGTATAAATCAGCATAAATCACGAAGATTGTGTATTCAAAGTCTCTCTCACACACACATACACACACTTGTTCCTGGTTGGCGTGGTGACTGCCGTCCTGTCAGGTGTGGATGATGAAACGAAATGCTAGAAGGACACTCGAGGCAAATTACAACTTGACTGACAGGCAAGCACCGCAGGACACTCACCTGTCTTTCTTTCACTTGCAGGGAGTGTGTGTGTCTGTGTGTGTGTGTCTGTGTGTATGTGCTGTGCATGTAAACAATGTCTATTTTTTCCTTCTACTGGGCACAAAGACAGATCACTCAGAAAACACACAGCTTTTGTGGGAAGGCTGTTTATGTAATTAGGAAAAGAGGATTAATCCCAAATCAAATTAAACTAATCACTGAATGCTGCTGTTCAGAGATGCTGCACAGAACTTTTCTCTTTTTTTAACCATCATATTCTGACTTCTGAATCAAAAAACTTTACCCTGTTGTCTAAATTTAAAATAATTCTCTACCTCTCTCTTTCACACACACACACACACACACACACACACACACACACACACACACACACACATACAAAGATTGACTTTATAAACAAAGACAGCAGATCAGAAAAGAATAAATTGGAAGTCAATTTGAAGATGCAGAAATTTTCCTTTTTTTTTTTCATTTTCTCATACAGGCCATTACTGTAAAATGATAATATCCAGATTCAAATGAATAAAAATAATGATGGAGCTCATGGGTCATAATAAGATTCCAGACCATTTTCCTTATCATGTTATTGGAATGTGGGAACAATTTCTAAAAATGCATTTTCTTGGGAACTAGAATCAACGTACTGAAAATTTGGTTTTGAAGTTTTAGGCTAAAAAAAAAAAAAAAGATGATCAACCACATTTTAGAATTCCGTTTTAAATTCAGCAGCATATTTTACTTATTCCTGCACCTTTTCCTTAGGCATTGAATCCTTTGGGTGGGACATTTTTATGACTAAATCAAAGGCTTGGATCCCAAGATGATATTTCTATTACTGGGAATCATGGTCTTGTGATTTGGGATCATTTTCTTGTGAAGTTAGTCTAAAATACCTCGATCCTGGAATCATTTTCTAGGAATTCATGATTTAAGATATTTAGGTTTTGGGATTATTAATTAATTTATTTGATATATATTTTTCATACTCCATGTCACTATTTTACAAACACATACAGGTTTTAGATCAGTCTCATAGAAATTCAGGATCTGTTTTTATAATTTACATCTGTTTTAAATGAATTTTGGGTCTTTCTTTTTTTTTCCAGTTTTCCCAAAACTGTTTTTTAATATCTGTTTTTATATGCACATATAAAACCACAATAAAAAACCATAACTCCAATTATAATGGAAGCTCCTGCTAGAGACTGGCAAAGCACTGGCGTGTGTAATAGTACAGGTGTGTCCAGTAGAAAGCCATCCAAAGGCAGGAAGGCAGCATGAATAAACCAAAGGATTTAACTCTTACAGATAGTCTAGGTGTCAAAAACACCAAAAGCA
Organism: Alestes dentex; assembly: GCA_037576975.1. Lineage (NCBI taxonomy): Eukaryota > Metazoa > Chordata > Actinopteri > Characiformes > Alestidae > Alestes > Alestes dentex. The sequence continues at coordinate 15,567,708 of JBBIGA010000083.1, forward strand.
ACAAACTAGACACAGCTTAGGCTGCGCTGCTGCCATACAAGGACCAGCTCTGGGAAATGTGCAAATGTGCTGGGGAAATTATTATTCACTGCTGTGATGTGTAGTGTGTACATATTGCCGTGGTGATAGCTCTACAATAATTTCAATGAACAATTTTTACTGAAATTTTGAGCAGAAGACTACGCAACTAGCATCACAGGTCTACTCAACCCAAGACTATCCCATCAGCATCCCATGACAATCCAACCAGCATCTCAAGACTATCCAATCAGCATCCTGGGGTTGTCCAATCAGTACTCCAAGACTACCCAATAAATATCTCAAGACTATCCAATCAGCATCCCGTGGCTACCCAGTCATCAGTGACGCAACTGATTCTCCACTTATCTTTGGTGAGCCCGGTCTCACGAGTTTTCGTGAAGCCATCACGAGATACAATGTAATCGAAATACTTGCTGCGATCATGCTTTCGTGCTAGGACAACGCTTCACTACCCTGTGTTTTAATGCGCACTGCGTAACACCGCCAGTATCAGCGCTAACTGGTGACTGAGGGACAGTAGGAGAGAAATAATGAGTTGATTCCTTATCGTTTTTGTTTGCAAAGGGGTTGAAACGGGTTGAACGGCCATGAGACGGGGAAAGTCCCTAACCCTAACCCTAACTCTAATCCTAACCTAACCCTAACCCTAAACTTAACCCTAACTCTAACCCTAGCAGTCACCCATTAGCACTGATACTGGCAGTGTTACGCACTGCGCATTAAAATACATAGGGTAGTGAAGCGTTGAAAAAACGTTGAATGAAAAAAAAGCCCTAAATCGTGATCGCGGCACGTATTTTGATTACATTGGTCAGACCTTTAGGGGTGAAAATGCCCTGACTCATCACTAAATCCAACATAACTCACAATGCATACGGAGGTCCAAGTCAAAGAGGGTTGAGTCCAATTCAAGACCAAGTCCACAGAGATTCGATTCTACATCAAGATCGAGTACAAAGAGTTTCAAGACCATGTTAAGACTATATCCGAAGAGGTTTGAGTCCAAGTCAAAACGGAGTACAGAGAAGTTTGCGTCTAAGTCCAAACTGAATCCATGTTAAGACCGAGTTTAAAGTGGTTTGAGTCCAACTGGAACATATGTCGAGGCCAGTGGGCCTAGTCCTAGTCCAAGACAAGTTTGACACTGCAGAAAACACTGAGACTGGACTCAAGTACTACAGCCCTGTTATGTACTAATACAGGTTGGAAAGCTTAATACAGTGAATAAACCATTTAGAAGTGTCGCATTTGGGCTTCCCTGAACAAAGAATGACATCAAAAAAACAACAATACAAGTTTCTTAAAATACTGTTTCAGCTTCAAATACCTGTAGCTTCCATTACTAGAGCCTCAAAGCTTTTTTCCAAAGACACCAAACGTGCTTTGACTGTGGAAAAACGCTGTAAAGCAGATGTTTTACGAGACCAGCTTAAGCTTCTACTCACCAGCAATCTGCACTCGGAGGAGGGAGAGGATTTTGAGGAGGAAGATGGGTATCCAGCACATGGCATTGGTGAAGACAATGAAGAAAAAGCGCTTGGCAATGGAGACTTCATGGTCAACCACCATCTGCCTGGCAGACTTGGCTGTTTTCTGCACAGAGTAGAACATGCTGGAGTAGGAGAAGACGATCAACACGAAGGCAAAGAGGTTCAGACCTGAAGGGAAAACAACAAATCAAGCCAATCAAACCAACAGCAAACACCATCCCTAAAGGGAACAAGCAAATTTACTTGATTGCCATGAACATATTCGATAAGCCAAGATGTGCTCAACGAAGTCTGTTTGTTTTCTATAAAACTACACTAAAATACAGACCAAATTCAGGCCCCAGGACAGCCACTGCTATGCTTATGCTCAGCTGAACGAGCTGATCAGAGTCGCTGGTTCTGTCCTGGGTGTCAGACTGGAGACCCCGGCGGAGGTGTCTGAGACGAGCATGCTGAAGAAGCTTCTCTGCATCATGGACAACCCCTCTCACCCCATGCACGCCTCCTTGATGGACCATGGGAGCACACACAGCTAAAGACTCATTGCCTCTAAATGCAGAACTGAAAGCCACAGGAAGTCTTTTCTACCTGTGGCAAAAAACCTGCGTAACTCCTCCTCGTTCTGTAGGTGATCCTTTTCAGTCTCTGTCATTCGGCTCCAAGGTTTGTGCAGTACAACTCAACTCAGCTGCTTAATATACTGTCTGAATGTCATTGAATGTTAGTCTCATCTCCTCATCACCTGCTGCTATTTCATTTCATTGCATTTACCATCATTTTTTTTTGTCACAAACTCTAAGTGACTTTTCGTAAACCATTTGCACTACTGATCTGCTGGTTCAGCACATTGAATCTTACACACCGGTGGGGTAAGTTACAGTTATTGTATTTTGTTTTGCTGTTTTATTATTTTGTTGTTTGTCCTTTTTAGTTGCACTTTCTTTTTTTTTTTTCTTTAAATCTCCCTTTTTTTAATGTTTACACTTCTTGTTGTACTGAGCATTCACATGACAGAAGAATTTCCCTCAGGATAAATAAAGTTCTTTCTTATCATCTCATCTTATCTTACTTTAAACCTATTTTAGTCCACGTGTATAGATAACAGTGTCAGAAACCACATGAGCAAGTCTAGCCCCGTAAGTTGACCCGTTAGTTGGTGGATATATAAGCTGTCATTACTTGGCCCCATAGCTCTAGTGCTAAAACGAAATAATTAAACAAAGGGCACCAAACAGGTCTTGGCTGGTTGACTGCATTTGAAGTGAAGAATGTATTTACATTTTTGCTGAACAAAAACCCAAACTTTAGTCCTCGACGTCCGGTGCCTTTGTTCTTGTCCCTGATGAGGGTGCTGATTCATTTCTCTCTGCAGGGTTGCAATAAAGTGGAGCTGTAATTGGCAGCTTGTTTGTTTGATAACAGACTCGGCTCTCTGTGACAGAGTAATGAAAAGCTTCCTGATACTCTCCAGGGCTTCAGGACAAAAACAACATCGTGGCATTTTCCATAGCATTAGAACACGTTTTCCTCTAGTAGATTCTGAGGACATGTGGGTTTTCACAGGCGTTCATGCATACCTACACTTTAATATTTAGTAAGTCAGCACACACATACTTTAGGGCTTTTATTAGATAAATAGTTTGAATATGACTTTATACTTATGTGATATTATACCTATGGCTGTTCTTCCCAGGTTTGAGCCTTGATGATCTTTAGGCATTCTAAAGCTAACGGCTTTATGTTTGTAATATATTACTGTATAGGCTTTTCAGACACTCTTGGGAAAAATGGAAGTGATGAAGCTCCACTGAACACCTTTGAAATGAGCTGGAATGATGAAACTCCTCTCAATCTCCAATAAACACCTTTTGAAGAAGTTCTGCCGAATGCCTTTGGGCTGGGTTGTGGTGATGAAGCTCCGCTGAACACCTCTGAGAATAATGGAAATGCTTGAGTCCCAGTGAACTCCTTTAGGGTGATCTGGAGCGATGGCGCTCCATTTAAACACCTCTGAATACCTCTAGGATGAGTTGGATTAATGGGGCTGTACTGAACAGCTCTGGGTGGAGGTAGAGTAAGGAAGCTACTTTGAAAACCTTTCAGATGAGTTGAAGACCTCTGGGATGAGTTTGAGTCATAAAGTTCTACTGAACACATTTGGGATGAAGCTCCTTGAGATGAATGTGGTGATGAAGCTCCATTAAAAACCTTCAGGATGAGTTGGAGTAGTTTGTGATCTACATTCCAGACCTAAGTGGCGCACATCAGTGATGACCTCATTAGAGCTTATGAGGCTGAATGTAATAATATTTCAGCTGGAAGAGTTGTAGAGTTTTCACAGAAGAGTAGAGGCTGATATTAAAAGGGGAGGGAGATTTGGTCTGAAATTTGGTTTGAGATTTGGCTGTAGCCTAGAGGGTAAAAGGTAAAGGAATATTTGGCAGATGCTCTCATCCCCCACTTTCTACCAGTGTGTCCTTGAGCGAGACACTTAATCCTCAGTTGCTCCAGGGGGATTGTCCCTGTAACTAATGATTGTAAGTCGCTCTGGATAAGAGTGTCAGCCAGATGACCCCTTTACCCTTTACAAAGCAGGATCTTAAATTTTACCAGACTGTCGGACTGTAAGAATTTGATGGGCTTGGCTTTTGGCCTAAGTTGGCTTAAAATTTCTGGTTTGTGAAGCCTCCCAGTAAACACGTTTTCACCTTTTCCCTCTCTCTTACCCAGGAAGATCCCTGTAGAGTAGCATCGTGCTCCGGGTTTTTCTGCCTGGTCTGAATGCAGTGGGAAGCACACCCCATTTCGGCCGTAGAAATTTCCAAAAGTCTGCTTGTCGCAAAAGGGCATAAAGGCCAGGATGAAGCCCAGGGCCCAGATGGAGGTCAGGGAGCAGAGGGTGCGCTTCCGGCCCGCCCGGTAGTGCTGGAATGGGAAGACGATGCACAGGTACTTCTCCAGTGTCATATACGTCAACATCATCACTGAAACCTCAGTGGAGAGCATCGCCAGAGAGCCAATCAGCTGGCAGGAGAGGCTTTCCATCCAGATCTGGGCATGCCGGTTGTACTCCCCGCAGTATTTGATGTCGAAGGCGCCGATGAAGAAGAGATACACGCCCATCAAGCAGTCTGCGCCTGTCGGAGAAAAGAAATTCAAGGTACATGCATTAAGGCAAACACTGAGATCTTCTATATTTACATATTACTCACTTAATATATACTCAAATACCCTCAGTATTCTTTGATAACAAATAAACTGACAGTGCGTTCACCATTGGAGTACCTTTTTTAGCCGGAAAATGTCCTATTTTTATTCATCACTACTGGTGTGCAAAAAGCCACCTAACATAATTATATAATTATAATGTCATTCATCAGACAAGTTTTAGATATTTAACCAGCTATTAAGTCACAGCCAATGGGATGAAACTACTGCGTTTAAAGTTATAGGACAGTCTAGAATTTGACTCTGCATCACCACACAACCAGTTGATAGGAGTCAGACATACACTGTTACAGATTCTTTCCGTCTCATAGAGGAAACTTGTCTTATTTGACATATATTCATTCATGGTTGTTCACTCAACAACTTTCTAATGGTTGTAATGAAATGAATAGGTATGTGGTAGTGATCTGTGATGTGCAAAAACCTGATAATGTATGGTAGTCTGGACAAATCAGAGAGAAGCAATACAGGTACATGCAAGTCTGTCGGGTATTTTGCAACCAAACATTAAATAAGGAGTATTCAGCAAAACAGTGATACTATTAGGGCTCAGCCTTTTGCACCGGATGCATTTTGCCAACACTTTCAGTATGAAACTGGAGGAAAAGCCTAAATGTGCTGTTTTTGGGCTGGTGCAGGTGGTACGCATGTCTTGGCTGGCTGAAAATGTTGAATTTTGGAATTTATCAAATATTGTTGCAGCTCTAACCACAATTTTTCCTTGTCATCTCATGGGTCAAATATTTGTTCCTACACAACAAAAACACCCCATCTATGCAGACTGTTCACACACTTCCACAGAATGAATATGACTGTAAATGAATGTACAGCAGGTGCTGTTTGCATCAAAAGCTGCCTTGATTACACAATCAAGGCGTGATTGCACAGTATGTGTTGTTGTGGCCTTTTGAAATGAGATAATTAGCTACTAATTGTCCAGATCCACTTAAACATTAGCTAAATATAAGACCCACCTACTTTAGATTCCCCCCATCGCCTCTCAGCTTACTGACCTGAGGCTGCCCTTGGATCTGCCTTGTCCGCCTTTAACTGTCTGGCAGATGGAGTTCAGTGCGCACACAGACGCACACACACACAGATTCTTATCGATAGGAGATATTAGGGGACTTTCCAAGGTATTAGGGGACTGTATTCCTAAACCTGTAGCTACACCTAATCCAACCCCACCTTTAACCACAAATAAAATAGTCTAAATTAATATATAATAAATAGAAATATATATAAATGTTATATATATATGCAACTGCGGTGATTATTCTGGCATTTTTCCACAGTGGAGTCCTCTGTCAATATATTCTTCGTCACAAACTCAGGTTTCGGTCTTCAGTGACACACACACACACACACACACACACACATCAGGAATAAAAATGCCTGGGACAGAGTAGCAAATCAGACCACTGCACACACACACACACACACACACACACACAGATATACATAACCTGTCTCACAAGAGATGTATTGAGTGTGGCAGATCGATTTTAATGAACAATCTTACACTCACCATTGATTTGTGAAGCAAATAACTCTGACAGGACACATGCACACACACGGACAGTGTGTGTGTGTGTGTGTGTGTGTGTGTGTGTGTGTGTGTATGCATAAATATTTTTGTGCTTTGTATTCTCACTCTCTCTCCCTCTGTGTATGTATGTATGAATATATAAATACATGCCTGAGCCAAACTGGCCCGTGATAAAACACCATGCAGCAACAATAACAGCCCCATCAGATCATAGGTAAATAAAATACAAATCAGTATGTGAGAAAATAATGAACCGAACCGCACTTTTTAAACAACTTTTTACACAACTGTCCAGACGTTGCTATTCTCCTGCTGTGCTGCCGGTACAGGGAGACTTTAGTCTTCACCTGTTTTATCCTAAAGCTCTTTATTTACACACAAACAAACACAAAACACACTTCTGTTTAAATTGTTAATTTCCCACGTTTCTCTCGATTGTGGACCGAGCGGAGCTGCTGCAGCTCCTCAGCACCTGTCCAAAGATGAACCAACTCAAGTCTGACACATCTTTGTCAAATGATCCGAAACTGACATGTGATGCTCGGTCCCGTCAGATTTGCTCTGTCGCACAGGTAAAACTGACTCGGCCCACTTTAATAGTTATTCCAGCTATTCACACTCTATTGTTCATCATATAAAATAATCAGCAAGAGATATATCTGATTTTGAGTTCACATTTCTATTCAAATTTAAAAAGAAAAAAAATCTCTTGCACAGAATTGAATATTTTCATAAATCATCATTACGTGACCATTATTATATCTTTCAATTTAACCAAAAACTCAGCAGCTCACCCGATCAGATTGTTAGGCTGGCCCTGGCTTAGGTTTGCTGCCAAATTAGTTTTAAATGAGGTGTAAACACTGTGGGAAGAAGTCCTAGAGCAGAGACGAGAAGAATCTTCTGGGATGTACTCACAGCACAGGGATTTGATGGCCATGGTGTGGTGCTGGTTCTCAGAGGAGATGCAGGAACGCAGGCAGATCACGAAGACATTACCGAAGCAGATGATGAATGCCACCACCCAGACAAACACCCGCAGGATGATGTTGGCCAGCAGGTTCTCGAAGGAGGAGATTCCATCAGTGTTGGGCTTGCAGCTCCGCACGTTTGGCGAGTAGCCACAGTACTCAAAGCGCTTAAAATATCTGAACACAGACAAAGAAAACACATGAAGAACTGTAGCACACAAGGACATTCAGGTGATGATGATGATAATGGTCATTTTGATGATGATGATGGTCATTACAATGATGATGATGATGATGATGATGGTCACAATGATGATGACAGTGGTCATTATGATGATGATGAGGATGATGATGATGATGGTCACAATGATGATGATAATGGTCATTATGATGATGATGATGGTCAGTATGATGATGATGGTCATTATGATGATGATGATGATGATGATGGTGGTGGTGAAGATGATGATGATAATGGCCATTATGATGATGATAATGATGATGATGATAATGATGGTTATGATGATGATGATGATGATGATGATGGTCAAGATGATGATGATAATGGTCATTATGATGATGATGATGATGATGATGATGGTTATGATGATGATGATGATGATGATGATGATGGTCAAGATGATGATGATAATGGTCATTATGATGATGATGATGATGGTGATGATGATGATGATGATGATGATAATGGTCATTATGATGATGATGATGATGGTTATGATGATGATGATGATGGTGATGATGATGATGATGATGATGATAATGGTTATTATGATGATGATGATGATGGTTATGATGATGATGATGATGATGATGATGGTCATTATGATGATGATGATGATGATGATGATGATGATGATGATGA
>JBBIGA010000083.1:15581110-15592809 GCA_037576975.1 Alestes dentex
CCTGGCTCTGAACACTAAAAAAACTAAAGAGATCATCCTGGACTTCAGGATGCACAGGGCAGATCCACCCCCCCTCTCCATCAAGGGTGACTTTGTGGAGAGGGTGCACACCTTCACCTTCCTGGGCACCATGATCTCCGCCAACCTCTCCTGGACTGCTAACACCACGGCGGTCATCAAAAAGGCACAGCAGCGTCTGCACCTCCTGAGAGTGCTCAGGAAGAACAACATCCGCGAGTAGCTGCTGGTGACCGTCTACCGCTCCTAGAGCATACTGACATACTGCATCCCAGTATGGTTCTCCCACTGCACAGAGTCAGACCAGAAGAGACTGCAGAGAGTAGTCAAGACTGCTCAGAAAATCATTGGCTGCCCCCTCCCCTCACTGAAAGACATTTACACATCCCGCTGCCTCAGCATAGCTGAGGGAATCACCAGAGGCAGTGCCCATCCTGCTCATGACCTGTTCATCCTTTTGCCCTATGGCAGGCGCTACAGGTCCATCAGAACTAGGACCAACAGGCTCAGAGACAGTTTTTTCCCACAAGCCATCACTGCACTAAATACACACAAACCCATACCATCACCACTCACAGACAATATGCAATAACTGCTGTTGTTTTCCACAAATCTCAGGGCAATATGCAATAATCTCAACACTGTCTACAATATATGCAGAGGTCTGCATCTCGGCCGAGAAAAACAGGCAGACGGCCGCCGTGCACCGGGCAGCCGTTCTTTTCCAGAATGCACAGATTGCCAGTCCACCCCTGACCCATCTTGAGGGTTTCTCTTGTTTTTCGTTTTGTTCTTCTTAATGTCCTGTATTTTATTACTTTAAATAACTACAATACGACTCTTCCTGAAGCCCCTGAATAAGACGCACTGCCAGGCAAACAGTAAATTATTGAACTGTAAAAATTCTTGATAATTATATGTACATTTTACTGTATTTTTATTACTAAAAATGACACTAATTTATAACTGTATTTACCTTTGTATACCAAGGAAAATGACAGTGCATACCAAAGAAAATGCCTGTGCATTGTTGTGATACGTAGTATGATGTGTTACGTCATAGGTTCCTGGGCGTACCTACATGTACCGGATATTTATGTGGTTGAGCATGTTCAGCACCGAGTAAAGATGTTGTAAAACTCTCAATGCTGTCTAGTTATACTTCATGGTGGCAGCGGTAAATACCTACAGTGTCCACCATGTGAGTATCTGTGACCAGAGAAACTGAAAAATTATTATGCCGCGAGCCTAACTTGTGACTGAGTGCTGTGCATAGCGTGCTGTGCATAGCGTGCCTTCTCCACAACGTGACCTCTTGTACACAGTGTGGGACCGAAAAGGAGCACATTGTCCGCGAGATAACTGCTACATGGTCCAGTACAACACAACACGGAAAGCAAAAGACGGTTTATAACGTGAGTACAAAGAACGCAATAAAATGGCATCACACTTACCAATGATGAACTGGTCTGAGCCCGATCTAAGTGAAGCAGTGTCTTTTGATACTCTCAGAAATGATCTGTACAGCAAGCCTAAAGGCCATCCCATTGCTGATGTACTAGCAGAGGGGAGAAAGTACGAAGCCTTAGCAGCTGGAAATGAACAGATACAACAGCTCAGCATGTCAAACACTGAAAAGGTCCATACTATAACAAGAGGACGAACATGTCAAAACTGTGAGACAAACCACAAACCAAGACAGTGTCCAGCGTACAATGATACATGCTCTGTGTATGGCTACAGAGGCCGCTGGGCGAAATGTTGTGAAAAGAGCAAACAACAAAGACAGCTATCCAATCAGCACAGAAGGAGTAAGTCAAGAACACGCAACAGATACCAAAGCTACACCAACTCAGGAAAGGATTACAAATGTAATGATGAGCCCAGCATCAACAATGTAGTTACTACCAAAGATGATGATGAGTATGTATACCAAAAACACTTTTACTCTATCACCATCAGTGCAAAATGCATGCACAGTATCCATGTAAAACTGCCCAGGGATGAAGCATACACAACTCTGAATGTTAAACCACCCTTTCTGCAAGGAAATGGTTACACGCTTCGCCTGAAAATAGATACCGGGGCATCTGGAAACACACTTCCACTGCACACATTCAGACAGATGTATGGTACATCGACTCAAAGCCTGGAACATCTAAAACCAGCATCCTAGGTAAAACTAACATCATACACTGGCAATGTAATTCCCTGCTTTGGAATCATCAACATGCCATGCCAGTACAAAAAGTCCAGATGGACCGATGAAAAGTTTTACGTCGTTGATGTACCTGGACCAGCTGTGGTTGGCCTACCCACATGCGAGATCATCAGCCTTGTAACAGTAAACGTTGATGTGATGACAGAAAAAGAAAACAATGCAAAGGAGGGGAAGCAAACAAAAGAGAGTACCCGACAACACATAAAAAACATCAAAGAACTGAAAGAGGAACACCCCGACCAATTCGATAAAATTGGCGGTTTCACAGGCACAGCAAAACTCATTATAAAGGAAAGTGCAAAACCATTCATTGACCCTCCACATAAATGCAGTATCCACATCAAGGACAAACTTTATAACGAGTTGAACAAACTTGTTAACCAAGGAGTCTTGCGAAAAGTAGAAGAGCACACAGATTGGTGTTCTAGTCTTGCCTTCAGCACCAAGAAAGATTGGTCACTTCGGATCTGTTTAGACACACAGAAACTGAATGCAAGCCTGAGGAGGTGCCCTCACAAGATCCCAACTCTGGAAGAACTAAACCCAAAGTTTGCAAATGCAACAGTATTCAGCAAGCTAGACGCAAAAGCCGGATACTGGTCGATACATCTTGATGAGGAGTCACAAATCCTCACCACGTTCCGCACTCCTTTTGGCAGATACTGCTGGAGACGCTTACCATTTGGTCTCAGTGTGTCCCAGGACCTCTTTCTAGCTAAGATGGACCAAATCCGTGAAGGTCTTCATGGTGTAATCAGCATAGCAGATGATGTTGCAGTATGTGGGGTCGATGAAAAGGATCATGACAGGAACCTGATTAGCCTAATGGAAAGAGCTACAGAAACAGGACTTGTGTTTAACAGCGAGAAGTGTATCATCAAGCAACAGAGCATATTGTTTTTTGCCAATCTGTACACAGATAAATGCATCAGACCAGATCCAGCCAAAGTCCAAGACATACAAAAAATGCCAACAACACAAAGCAAAGATGATCTTCATCGATGTATGGGCATTATGAACTACCTGTCACCCTACATCCCAAAGTTTGCGGATAAAGCCCACAATCTAAGGGGACTGCTGAAAAACGACTCACAATGGATGTGGGATACGGGTTACCAAAAATGCTTCGAGGACCTAAAGTCAACAGTGACTGTTGATGCTTGCCTAGAATACTATGACCCAACAACCATCCTCACACTGGAGGTAAATGCATCACAGATAGGCATCGGTGTAGTACTGGTGCAAGACAACAGGCCCATTGCTTTTGGTTCAAAAACTCTAACTGAATGCCAATCAAGATACAGCAACATTGAAAGAGAAATGCTTGCTATTGTGTACGGCATGCAGCGAAATCACACATACTTGTATGGCAAATCATTCATTGTGGTAACTGACCACAAACCTCTTGTCACCATATGCACAAAATCTCTACATGCTGCTCCCCCCAGGCAACAACAAATGCTGATCAAGACGCAGGGATACAACTACAGCATCGTGCATTGCCCTGGAAACCAAATGATTCTCGCAGACACTCTCAGCCACCTGCCAAACCCTGAAAACAATGAGGACATTGAACTTGATGAACGCGTAGATGGACTGGATGCAGAAGTCGAAGACCCTGAGCACTGTACTGTCGCAATTATAAACTTTTCTCCAAGCAAACAGGAGGCTCTCAGAACGGAGACTACAAAAGACACCAAGCTCAGTGCATTAAAAGAAATGATCCATCAGGGATGGCCAGATAAGATACAAGACCTGTCAAAAGACCTATGCAGCTATTGGCCTTTCCGAGACGAACTTGCCATGGAAGCAGGAGTTGTATTCAAAGGCAGACGAGTGCTTATTCCAGAATCTATGACTACCGACATTCTGATCCAACTACATGCAGGCCACCAAGGTATCGAAAAAAACACGCAGGTTGGCTTGAGAGAGTGTGTATTGGACAAAGATAAACCCAGACATCGAAAAAATGTGCAAGTCTTGCAGTACCTGTGCAGAACATCAAGACGCACAACCAAAAGAACCACTCATTTCACACAAAACACCTACAAAGCCATGGCAGTACTTGTCGTCTGATCTGTTTGAGATTCATGGACATCATTACCTACTTACTGTGGACAGGTATTCCAAATATCCATTGGTTGATGAAATGCCCATTCCAGCAAGCAGCCATGCAGTTGCACAGAAAATGCAATACTACATGTCTCTATTTGGTCGACCAGATGAAATAATGACAGACAATGGACCACAATACACAGGACAACCCTTCAAGAAATTCATGGCTGATTGGGGAATAAAACATACCACAAGTTCACCTCACTACCCAAAAAGTAATGGATTTATTGAAAGACATGTTAGACACATCAAGTCCATCATCAAAAAAAATACAACACAAAGGAGATGTACAAGTAGCCTTGTTTTAGGTGCGTGCGACACCCATTGACAGTGATCTACCATCCCCTGCAGAATTGCTCCTTGGCAGACCTATTACCACACTCCTACCAAGTCATGCAGATCAAGGGAAACTTGAACACAGACAATGCAAGGAAAAAAGGACAACGATAATGAAAACACATCACGATCAGTGCAGCGGTAGAAACTTACCACCACTGTTCCACAGACAGAGTGTAAGAGTGCTGGACAAGGAAAGGAGAACATTGCACCCAAGGACTATTGTGGACAAATGTAAAGAGCCAAAAAGCTACTTGGTTCAAACACCAAATGGAAACACAATCAGACGTACCAGGAGTCATCTTCGTGAGATGTGTGCAACACAAACACAAAACGTCCAAAAATGTCAATTTGTTTGGTATAAGCAGTGTAAATACAGTAATAAATTAATTTAATTTACAGTAATAAAAATATAGGGCTTTAAGAAGAATAAAATGAAAAACACCAGAACACTGGAGACCTCCACAGGGGAAATTCTGGACTGCAGCGTCACAGGGCAGCAGCCAATCAACAGCAAGGAGAAATAAATAAGTTTTCGGATTGGCTATTTTAAAACCTCCCGCCTCTGAGTACAGCTGACTGTGATGTCCGGGCCTTGTGCACCACGCCCCCTCGCCCTTGTGCTGGTTGTTTATATTTGGGGCGGCGCGGAGCCAATGGCGGAGCCAGGAAATTTTCATTGGGGTGGCCCGAATGGATAGGTGATCATGTTTGGGGTGGCACCAGGACTGGACTGGGACAAAAATCGTCCCAGGCGTTTTGAGCCAAGACCGGCCCCTCTCACTGTCGTTCCGTGGGGGAGAGGGGGTGCTGACGGGATTCTGTGCTGGCCCAAACTTACCTGACCGGCCGGTTTATTTAACGCACCTAAACCACACACCGCAACAATATTTGGAATCTATCTATCTATCTATCTATCTACATTGTGAAAGGCAATACACAATGATACTTTCTACATTGAGACCTTAAACAGCGCTACAACAGGAAGTACTTAGATACAGTGCCTTACAAAAGTATTCACCCCCCCTTGGTGTTTGACCTATTTTGTTAAATTCCAACCTAATTTTAATGTTTTTTAATCTTATTTTATGTGATGGATTGGCACAAAATAGTCTACGTTGGTGAAGTGAAATGAGAAAATATATATATATATATAAATAATTTTTAAAAATTAAATTTGGCTTGTGCATATGTATTCACCTTTGCTATGAAGCCCCTAAAATGTTCTGGTGCAACCAATTACCTTCAAAGGTCACATAATTAGTGCAGTGAAGTCTGTGTCCAATGTAAGTGTAACATGATCTATCAGTATAAACACACCTTTTCTGAAAGGCCCCAGAGGCTGCAAAATCACTAAGCAAGAGGCATCATGCCATGAAGACCAAACAGCTGTTGAGGACAAAGTTGTTGAGAAGTACAAGTCAGGATTGGGTTATAAAAAATTTCCAAATCTTTGATGATCCCCGAAGCACCATCAAATCCATTATCTTCAAATGGAAAGAACATGGTACCACAAAAAACCTGCCAAGAGAGGGCCGCCCTCCAAAACTGACAGACCGGGCAAGGAGGGCATTAATCAGAGAGGCAGCACAGAGACCAAAGGTCAGATGAGACTAAAATTGAACCTTTTGGCCACCAAGGAAAATGCTCTGTCTGGCGCAAACCCAACACATCCCATCATCCCAAGACCACCATCGCCACAGTGAAACATGGTGGTGGCAGCATTATGCTGTGGGGATGTTTTTAGCAGCAGGGACTGGGAAACTGGTCTGAGTCAAGGGAAAGATGGATGGTGCTAAATACAGAGATATTCTTGAGCAAAACCTGTGTCAGTCTGCCTGTGATTTGAGACTGGGATGGAGGTTCACCTTCCCGCAGGACAATGACCCGAAGCATCCTGCTAAAGCAACACTCGGGTGGTTTAAGGGGAAACATTTAAATGTGTTGGAATGGCTTAGTCAAAGTCCAGACCTCAATCCAATTGAGAATCTGTGGCCAGACTTGAAGATTGCTGTTCACAAGCGAAAACCATCCAACATGAAGGAGCTGGAGCAGTTTTGCCTTGAGGAATGGACTAAAATCCTAGTGCAAGATGTGGCAAGCTCATAGATACTTATCCAAAGCGACTTGCAGCTGTAATTGCCACAAAAGGTGGCTCTACAAAGTACTGACTTTATGGGTGTGAACAGTTATGCACGCTAAGGTTTTCTGTTATTTTGTCCTATTTGTTTGCGTCACAATAAGAAAAAAAACGTAATCAAAGTTGTAGGCATGTTCGGCAAATGAAATAGTGCAAACTCTCAAACGATCCATTTTAATTCCAGGTTGTGGGGCAACAAAACATGAAAAATGCTGGGGGTGGGGGGGTGGTGAATACTAGATTAAGTGTCCATAGCTCCCCCAGCAATGAGGAGGCTGTGGCTCGGGTTGTCATAGGATCTTTGTTTTTAAGATTGTAGGGCATGCAGCAGGTAGAAACTGCAGAATATATTTACTTTGTATTTCAAGTCAGTAGTAATGTATTGACTCACTTGCAAAATGTACCATGTCCAGTAGGTGAGAGTGCAGCAGCAGTCCACTCTGTCTAAACACAGAAAAGTAAAGCACTGAATTCACATGATTCAAATGCATACCTTTGCACATTTTTATATGTACAGTTGAAATATAAAATTGTATAGCATATTCGTATTCTATGTGGAAACAGTGTACACATTAGAATAAAGTAAATTCATTGTACTTGTTAACAGTGTGACTGACCTATTTTCTATGTGTGTGTGTGTGTGTGTGTGTGTGTGTGTACCGGATGCTTTCTCTAGTGCACTGGCTGTGGATTTTGTGAAGCAGAACCAGAGAACTGTGTGCCCTTCGACTCTCTGATTGAAATCCTTGCCTCAAGGCTCAAACCGCTACAAGGCCATACGGCTCCAACAGTAGGAAAGGAGGGAAATGTGAAAATAGAACAGGCCGAAGGGATGACATGTTTGTGTGGCAAAATTTGTATCTCACAATTCCAGGAACAATTCCCAAAATGCAATTTGCATATAGACATTTTGGCCAAACATTTCAGTTGTTTCTCAGTTGAACATTGTTTACAGTCTGCATTGTACCTTCATGCTTGGCTGCATTTCTTTTAATCAGTCATGCATGTTAATCATTTATAGACACGCACAGATTGACAGGGGCTCATCAACATGGCCCACTTAAAGGGAAACTCAGTGAAGCTTCAATCAGAATGTGATGTTATTCAATGAGGGAAGCGTTTTGTGAAAGGAATTGAGTGCCTGTCCCTTTAAGAGGTCCCAATGTCTCTCTCCAATCCGCTTCCTGCCCCATGTCCCTCACAGCCACTCACACGCTTCTTTAATACAATTTGTTGAACGGTGTCCATCCCCTCATGCAGTGTTCCTCTGTGAGGGAACACTTTGATTTGAACATGAACACACTCAAGACTGGGACCAAGTCAACTTTGTCTGCAAATTCACGACCTGAGACAGACTTTAACCATCCAGTGTGCTGGCCATCTGATGTCTATATGCAGGACAGGTAAATATATATTTTCTTGAGATAAACTTTACTTCATAATAAAACCTGTACTTTTTGTGAAATGAGCTCAGCGCAGCCTTAATTAATACACTGTGTGAGATGACTTGTGTTGAAAATGTGACACTAATCTGTAATTAATTAAAAGATTGCTCAGTTAGCCTGCTAGAACATTTATCTTTGTCAGCTGTCCTCAGTCTTTCTTTCCACCCTTTTGTTATAACTCTCCTCTGAGAGGAACTGAGATATGCTTCAAAGGCAGCTGGAGTGAGAAATTGGTTATGCTCATGCACTGTTGCAATGTGACAGAGTTGCCTAAGCCATTTTTGCATACCGACTCCAAAGCTTGCATGAAATGTTCTCTAATATCTCTTCATTTTCTTACAGTCACTAAGCACAATTGGAGAAAAAAAGCTGATCTGTCCATATATCAAGAACCTTCCAGATGAAAAAGAACGGACAGTGGACTGCCTCTTAAAAGAGAGATTGTTGCACTTAAATAGTTTTTGAGGAATGATATGAAGAACTGTTTTCCATCCCGCATGAGATAAGGGTCTGAGATATGCTCCTGTCCAGTGGAGAGTTAAGATATGTCAGTCAGGAGTCTTCCACATGTGCCACAACTGTTTTTAAAATCCAGCATTCTGCCACAAACATGACTGGAAGTCCAAACGCTTGCTCTGCCAAACCAGGACAAGGAGGGTTCAGAAAAGTCTCTTCCACTGGAGAGCCAAGCCCATGTCCAATCCCAGGGTTAGGCCCTGGGGTGCTGGAGATGCGTGTTAAGGAGGGAAGTAAAATTCGAAATATTTTGGGCTTTGCTATGTCCCGTCTCCTGGAGGAAGGACATGTGGTGCCAGTAAGTCAAGTTATGTTCACTGGGATGGGCCGAGCCATCACCAAAACCATCACCTGTGCTGAGATCATGAAGCGAAAAGTCCGAGGGTTGCATCAAGTGTCCAAGCTTCAGTATAGGGCAGTGAAGGAAGTGTGGCAGAACCAGGACGATGAAGGGGTTCAGATGACCATGCTTAAAAAGGTCCCGGCCATTTACATTCTCCTCTCCAAAGATCCACTGGACCCACGGGAGTTAGGATACCAGTGCCCTGCTGAGACCGGCTCCAGCTCAGAGGAAAAGAGATCTGGAGATGCTTCAGAGGTTTCCAGAAAAAGACCTTTGAGTCCCTGCTCTTATGCCACTCTGTCCAGCGCAAAAAGAACTGCACTGGGACAGGCAGCTCAGGCATATGATTACCAACCTGAAATTAACCGTAATAATTAATTTATATAACATCCACTGTTCATTCATATCTATATCTATGTAGAGTTAGTTGTTTACATTGGAATTCTTCTGTTTGAATTGTACAGTTTACAAACACACAGGCATATGGCAAACTAAAGATTACTAAATCTTTTACTTTTTTCCCCAAAGTTCTCTCTAAAGCAAACCCCCATGTCCACAGACATTTATGTCTATGCCCATGTCCTCCAGCGCAGAAGCGTGATGCTGCCCCCTGCTGGCTGTTCAGTGAAGTAGTGATTTGAATAATTAACCCAGCTGTGTGTGTGTGCGCGTGTGTGTGTGTGTGTATTCTGACAAACTGTAAATAATTAAGTCGTCATCAACGGTTCCAAGGCTTCGAGAAGTAGTTGATAAATTGTCATCTTTATACCCTATCTATCTATTTATTTGTTTGTTTGTTAGTTTGACTGATACATGACTATCAAACAGCGCAAACAATCAGAAACAGTCTGCTTTCAGTTCTTCAAATGTAATATATGTGTGTGTGTGTGTGTATACATATGCATACTGTACAGGCAACTTTCAAGCCAGTTAAATCAGCAGTACGTTTTTTTTATTCATTAGAATACATGCAAACAAACTACATAGCAGAAAAAAGTATTAATATTTGTCTTAGAACACAGGTTTGGTTCCAGGTTTGTGCTCTGTGCCTCTGTGGTTTTATAAAGTTCCATAAGCAAAATATCTCCTTTAATATAAAGAAGTAAAAAAGAGCCAACACAGGTATGTGATGGGAGGTAAAAGTGAGCTTCTGTGAGGAGAGGTCTGGAAAAAGTCAACACTTTGCCATACATAAAACCACTGTTTACTGTATTAATATTGCTTGTAGTTATTGTATGTATATACAGTTGACAAAATTATTAGCCCCCCAGGAATTATGGAACATTTTCCTAGACTTCTTCCCAGTGTTTGCAGCATTTATGAAACTTGATATAATCAAACATTCACCAGTGCTATTTAGTCGCTTTTGGTACATTTTGTAATATAAAATACATTTTTAGGCTTGCCTTATATCAAATATAGTAAAAAATGGGGTGGTCAAAAATATTAGCCCCATGTGAAGGATTTCTTTCAAAACACACCTACAGTAATTAACCAATCAGCTTTGAAACCGCACCTGTGCAGTCAGTTGGCTTCCTAACAACATCTGCAGTCAATTGGCTTCCTAACAACATTCAATCAGCATAAAAACACTCCAAGGAACAGGGCACTTGAACACATGAGAGGGACTACTGTTACTCACCATGCCAAAGACAATGGAAATCAGTCTGGAGTTTCAAGAACTCTGGGGAGGAAAATAGTCAGAGATGTCAGCGACATCTGCCAAGATGATTGTTGCTGACCTGGCCTCTTCTGGAGTTGATGTTTCAAGGAACACAGTTGTGAGGGCTCTTCATCGTGGTGTGCTTCAGGGCCATTATCCCAGAAGAACCCTTTTACTCAAAGAGCGGCACATCACAGCCCGACTGAGGTTTGCCCGTGAACATTTGAAAGGTAAAGATGAGTTTTGGAAGTCTGCTTTGGTCTGATGAGACTAAACTGGAACTGTTTGGGCACATGGATGTTGCTTATGTTTGGCGAAGAAAGGGAGAGCCTTCAACCCTAGGAACACGGTTCCCACAGTTAAACATGGTGGTGGGAGTCTCATGCTGTGGGGCTGTTTTGCAGCCTCAGGCACAAGGAGCCTTGTTCAGGTGCATGGCATCATGAAAAAAAGAAAATTATGTTGACATTTAGAGGGAGAATATGCAGAAATCTGCTCGAAGTCTAGGCTTAGGTCATTGCTGGGTCTTCCAACAACACAATGACCCAAAGCATACATTGAAATTAGTCCAACAGTTCCTCAAGGATAACAAAACCAAGACCCTGGAGTGGCCCGCACAGAGCCCAGACCTCAATCCTATTGAGAATCTGTGGCGGGTGCTCAAAGTGAATGTCTCTGCTCGGAAACCATGCAATTTAGACCACCTAGAACAATTTGCAATGGAAGAATGGGCCAAAATCCCTCAGGAGACCTGTGCCAACCTAGTAAAGAACTACTCTAGGAGATTGTTGTCAGTTGTGGTTCAGAAAGGGTACACTATTGACCATTAATGGCCAGGGGGCTAATAATTTTGGATGTCTCATTTTTGCCCTTTCTTGTTTCAACTCGGTGTATCAATAAAA
>JBBIGA010000083.1:15592909-15609994 GCA_037576975.1 Alestes dentex
TATATATAAGAACAAAAAAACAAAGCATGTGCTTTGCTATGAAGCCCCTAAATATTCTGGTGCAACCAATGACTGTCAAAAGTCACATAATTAGTGAAATGAAGTCCACCTGTATGCAGTCTAAGTGTCACGTCAGTATAAACACACCTTTTCTGAAAGCCCCCAGAGGCTGCAACACCATGAAAACCAAGGAGCTCTCCAAACAAGTCAGGGACAAAGTTGTTGAGAAGTCAGGGTGGGGTTATAAAAAAAAATATCCAAATCTTTGATGATCTCCCGGAACATGGTGCCACAACTAACCTGCCAAGAGAGGACTGCCCACCAGAGCTCACAGACCGGGCAAGGAGGGCATTAATCAGAGAGGCAGCACAGAGACCAAAGGTAACCCTGAAGGAGCTGCAGAGGCTGGAGTATCTGTCCATAGGACCACAATACACTCCATAGAGCTGGGCTTTATGGAAGAGTGGCCAGAAAAAAGCCATTACTTAGAAATAAGAAGGCAAATTTTGAGTTTGCCAAAAGGCATGTGGGCGACCTCCCAAATGTATGGAGGAAGGTGCTCTGGTCAGATGAGACTAAAATTGAACTTTTCAGCCACCAAGGAAAATGCTATGTCTTGCGCAAACCCAACACATCCCATCACCCCAAGAACACCATTGCCACAGTGAAACATGGTGGTGGCAGCATCATGCTGTGGTGATGTTTTTCAGCAACAGGGACTGGGAAACTGGTCTGAGTCGAGGGAAAGATGGATGGTGCTAAATGCAGGGATATTCTTGAGCATAGACTGTGTCAGTCTGCCTGTGACTTGAGACTGGAACGGAGGTTCACCTTGCAGCAGGACAATGACCCGAAGCATACTGCTAAAGCAACACTCGAGTGGTTTAAGGGGAAACATTTAAATGTGTTGGAAAATGTGTTGGCCCAGTCAAAATCCAGACCTCAATCAAACTGAGACTCTGTGACTTGAAGATTGCTGTTCACAAGCAAAAACCATTCAACATGAAGGAGCTGGAGCAGTTTTGCCTTGAGGAATGGGCAAAAATCCCAGTGGTAAGATTTGGCAAGCTCCTAGAGACTTCTCCAAAGCGACTTGCAGCTGTAATTGCCGCAAAAGGTGGCTCTACGAAGTAGTGACTGTAGGGGGGGTGAACAGTTATGCATTCTGAAGTTTTCTGTTATTTTGTCCTATTTATTTGCTTCACAAAAAAAATTCATCTTCAAAATTGTAGGCATGTTCTGTAAACGAAATGGTGCAAACAATCAATTTTGTGAGGCAAAAAAAATCCAGGTTGTGAGGTAACAAACCATGAAAAATGCCAAGGGGGGTGAATACTATTGCAAGGAACTGTGTAGCTATGTAGGCTTCTGGGTGGAATATATGCTAACCTTGTCACCTGTGCTACCCATCAGCTCTATTACCCACTTACAGTTTGCACTCTTTTATTTATTTGCCTCTGCGTTTGCTATTCAAGATTTACAGATTGAAAATACACAATTAAAATGGATTAAATACATATTAGATGGATTTAACGTGCACCCATAGAATAAATCAACTAATTTTCACAGTGCATCTACACTATATGGACAAAAGTATTGGGACACGCCTCTTAATTATTGAATTTAGGTGGCCTCTAACTTCTAGTGAAGGGCAATCGTAGTGCCTCAGCATACCAAGACATTGCTGAAGCATTACCACTGCACAAAGCAAAATCCATAAAGACATGGTTGGATGAGTCTGGTGTGGAAGAACTTCAACTCCATCTAATACCGGCAATGATGTAATGGTCAGGCGTCCCAATACTTTTGTCCATATAGTGTATATAGTGGGTGTAAAAGAAAAAAATGGTAAATGAGTGTAGCTCAAGGCTATATGTAAAAAAGGTTAAATATTTGGTTACTGAATTCACATGTGATAGAAGGCTAGACAGTTTGTTTGAGCAGGGATACCTACGAACCCATGGTCAAGGCTGTACAGTGCTACTAATACGGGTAAACACTCATTCTACTGATCTGTGTATTTACTCTTCCCACAAACAGTATGACATACCATAACCATTCAGATTACACAGTTCACACAAATATTAATGATTTAAATTGATTAAAAAAGGTAATAGAGAGTTTTTCTTACCTAGTAGTATCAATAGTATTATGAGCAGACCCAGAAAAATAAGTTGTTAGTAATGCTGCAGTGGTGTTTGTCATCTGCTCAAGGTTCATTGACTTATAAATGGTAGTCTTATCAAACATTAACAGACCAATGAAGGGCTTGTACTACAGGACACTGAGTTTCTTTGAAGAGGAGTGGGCCGAAATCCCTCCTGAGATGTGTGCAAACCTGGCGACTGACTGCAGGAAACGCCACTGCTGTGCTTGTCAACAAGGATTACTCCACCCAGGACTAAGTCGTGTTTTGCTTGGGTATCAAATACTTATTTCATACAGTGAAATGCAAATCAATTTATAACTTTTATGTAACATGTTTTTTCTTGATTTTTGGTTGATATTCTGTTTCTCTCCTTAAAAATGAAACTACCTCATAAATTAGAGACTGTTCATTTTAGGAATCAAATTCAGCAGGGGATCAAATAATTATTTCTCCCACTGTAAATGTCCTTATTTGAAACAGACCAGTATGTGTGTTTGTGTATGTGTGTATGTGTATGTGTGTGTGTGTGTGTGTGTGTATGTGTGTGTGCGTATGTGTGTGTGTGTGTGTGTGTGTGTGTGTGTGTGTGTTTGTGTGTATGTGTGTATGTGTATGTGTGTGTGTGTGTGTGTGTGGTGTGTACACATGCTTTCTTGTCCTCAATTGCTATTTTTCTATTTTTATTACAGTGGTGGGAAGTACAGAAGAGAAGGAGAGGAGCCAAAAGAAAAACAAAAGCAGGTTTAACGGTGATTATGAATCCAGCGTGTGAGTCTGTGCATTGGGCTTTATCAGAGAACACCAGTTTCCTGACTCTCTCTCTCTATTGCTCTCTTCTGTTCCTATCAACCAGGTACAACAATATCCTGCCCTCGGCAATACAGGCACATGTTCAAACCTCAGATCCCTAAGGATTAGTCTATTGTGGTTTCAGATGGTTTGAATTATTTTGCAGAGGCTTGTGGTCTTGCCATGCCAAGACAGAGTCATAAATTCAAAGAACTTCGCTGTTAAAATTTTTACAAAAAAAGATTGAGTAATATAATGTCACAGTGACATTGGAAGATGACTCTGCCACAGTTTGTGCATATTTCAGTGCTTTCCTAATAGCAAACTGTATTTGCAAAAGCAAGGTACTTTAAGGCAAGCCAAAAAATGTTGTTTTAGCAAATATAGTAAGATATAGTAAGAGTTGTTTGTAATTCTTACTATATTTGAATTATAATAGCATTAACCCACATCTGAATTAACCCATCGGGGCCCAACCACTAAACTAAGTGAAGTAAAAAATGCCAGGGATATTGAGTGGACTGATTCAACTAACCATTTTTTGATTGCGTTTAGTTTATTATTTTAATTCACAATCGATTTCTACTGTTTGTTAATAATCAGTACTACAACATGATCAAAAGATTTTTGTTCATTATGATTAGTGCGGAAAACACACTATATAGCCACATAGTTTCATGGGTTTGAAGAATTTCAGAACAAGTAGTCAGAAAAAAATGTAAACTTTAATAGATTGAGGTCTTTCTGCTTTTACGTACTTTGACAGAAATGTCATTTTATATTATACAGTATAGCTATATACTCAGAATAAACACCGGGTCAGATAAAAGAATACGGCACAAAATAAACACATCAATGCAGCATTATAGGATTAAAACACAACAAAAATCTGAGAACAAACCATCACCAGCAAAGATAGTGGTTGGAAACTAATGGCACCACTATCTAAACAGTCCATGCATTTCAAAGAACGATTAATAAATAGTCAGTTGAGTGTAGCACTATACAAATGTCTTGAACTGATTCTAGATTTGCATTCAGGGTCTATTTGCTGCTGATGTCACTTTACTATGATATCATTGATATAAAATGTCAGTGAGCAACATAGCATGCTACACAAAACAGACATTGACGCCCCAAAAGTACTTTCAGTCCTGAAGAAAAACTGGCGAACAGTTCGGGAACATGCAGGAAGCAGAACAAAATGTGTCAAAGAGCAGCTCATACCATTGTAACCTCAGAGGATTTACCACCAAACCAGTCTTCTGAAGGGAAAGAATTGGGTGAAGTTTGCTCCACTACAAAACAGCCTTTAGAGTTCTGGGACAAAATGTCATTGGCAACTAATCCGGATAAAGATCAACTTGCACCAGAGTGATGTAATAAGAGAAGTGTAGAAAAAAGTGCAGAATGTGTAGAAATGGTGATTAATATTATAATATGAAATAAACCAAAAGTTTCCTCAGATGTGAAACATGGTAATGTGGTCAACAATAATTTTGGTCGACAATATCATATACACTACTGGTCAAAAGTTTTAGAACACCCCAGTGTTTCAAGCTTTTTTATTGAAATTCAAACAGTTGAAGTCCAGTGAATATCATGAAATGGTGTAAAGGACAGTGCTGAACTGTGGGAGGTTTAAAAATGGTGAGGTTACCCAGAAGTGGGAAATAATTCTGTAGCTCCATGCAGGACCTCTGGTATGTTCATCCTACAGCAAGATAGTGACCCGAAACATAAGTCCAAGCTCTGCCAGAACTACCTCAGAAAAAAGAACAAGATGGTGAGCTGGAGAACATGGAGTGGCCAGAAGTCTCCAGACTTAAACTCCACTGAGCTGCTTTAGGATGAACTGGACAGAAGAGTGAAAGCAAAGCAGCCTATAAGTGCCGCACACTTATGGGAACTTCTGCAACATTTCTGCAGAATGAACAATGAGACACTGAACCGCTTGAATTTCAATACAAAAAAACAGTGTTCTAAAACTTTTGACCGGTAGTGTACATAGGCTCATGACATTTGGCATGACTGTAGCCTGTGAATACAGAAAAAAGATTTTTGTATTTAAATCCATACCATACTAAAACTGCTACAGTTTTTTGGTCAACAAAGAGAAATGTTCCTGACTGGTCAAATCAGTCACCTGACCCACTGAGCATGCATTTCACTTAGTAAAAACAACACTTAACACCTGAGAAAGACTACATCACAGACCTGTTAGTGAGGAGATAGCCAGTGTCAGGCAAGGCCCTTAAGCCTCAGTCTGCAAAACTAAGAACCAAGATTTTGTTAACTATGCACCAAACAAGACAATTTGTCTGATTATTTATGATTCTAGCCTTTATAATAAGAGCTGTGAGTTTTAGATGGTTTAACTAAACCAGTGTGTAGTTCAGGGATATTCAGGCTAGCATGGAGGTCCTTCTGACTTAATGATCCATAACATGAACTTTCATAATTCTTTTTTTTTTAATAAAAGAATTTACGCTAGTTTGAATGTAGTATGTACACATATCATATTCCCTCCCCAGTGCATTGTGAAATCATTGTAATTGTGATGTCTCAAAAGATCAGCACATTCAGAAATATCTGCTTATTCAGCCTTCAGCCCTTTAACCCACCCATTCAATCAACCACAAATATGTAAGGAGCTCAGCCTGGTTCCCTGGGAGTGCGATCACAAATATTTGATTAGAACATTAGAGATCGGTAATATAATGCAACAGATACCATCAGAGACATTTCAGCCATAAAACATACTTCCCAAGCAAAACATTGTTTCAGCTTACAATAAAACGCTAGTATGGAATTCTAGAAGGACGGGGAAAAATGACTCTCCAGGGCACGGCATTGTTTTAAAGACCTCATTCCACAAAGAGTCAAAGGCACAGCACCAGACACAACCTGTTTTATTCTAAGGGATAAAGAGAGGCCAGAAATGCATTGTCATGCAAAAATGAATGTTTTTGTTACATAAACCTACACAAACATAAGTGGATCTCAGGGGAAAAAAATAAAATACAAGGTAAATGTTGGACATGGGCCATTTAACCTCAGCCCACCACAGTAGACTGAGAGATCACAGTTGACTGGGAGGCCACAACAGGTACCGGGGCCACACTAATCACAGACGGAGCAGCAACAACCGTTGGCTGGACGTTGACTAAAGCGAAAGTTGCCCGGCGTCTCTTTAGTTCCCGGGACATCTGGCACCAGGAGCAAGTGTTGCAGAATGTGGCATACAAACAGTCAGAGGCCAGACTTCCCTATGAAGACACAACTAGATTATTTTCAGTGGTTTATTCACATACAGTTCACTGTTTATATACTTCAAAAACAAAAAACAAACCATACATGACATTATTGTCAATTTCATAGAACCATTTTGTTTTGAGTCAAATCATGATGTATTAGAAAAAGTGAAAAAGCCCAAAACAAAAAGGTTGAAAGGTTAAAGAAATATTATGGCAAAAAAATCCCTAATAACAATTTTCCATTTACACTAGACTCAATCAGTCAAGATGTGTTTTGTGTACGATTTCTGTTTCTTCAGTGTAGAACAAGCAACATTGCTAACAAACCCTAAAACCCAAATAGTTTCAATAAAAACTACATCACTAAAATGCATCATTTTCTTCATTTATGTGAGTGTGTTTTGGTTAGTGATGGAACTAGAGTTTTATGCATTAGCTGATCAGGATGTACCCAAAGCTACCTCAGGTACACTGACTATGGCAGAAAATTAGTGTGTAACCCTAATCTGGCATCTAGGATGATAGGTTCAAACCACCCCACTTTCTACCACTGTGTCCTTGAGCGAGACACTTAATCCTCAGTTACTTCAGGGGGACTGTCCCTGTATCTGCCAAATGCCCCCTTACCTAATTCTGTGACTGCTGATTAAATATAAAAGTGATAAATCACTCAGTTTTCATTGTGGCAGATGGTGGTCCAATAGGGTTACTTCACTAGAGTTTTAAACATCCTATGATGTTATCTGTGTTACCACTCTTAATGACAGAAATGGCGACTGACTTTTTTTTTTTTTTCAAATCTTATAAATCTGTACCAAGAAATAATGTGAGGCCATTTAAACTCTATAAGACCTCTGTTTCCAATTTTAGTTCAACCGGTAAGATTTTATGTTCAGTTGCATGATATTCTGGTTATAGAAGCAGTCCCACACCCACCTGTATGCCATATCGACTGCGGATAGAGGCCCTCAGTGCAAGTGATATTGGAGGGGGGTAAAAGCTGATTCCGACACACTGGAAACAGAAAAGGCAAAAGTCCAGCCCCGGCAGAATGCACGACTCCCCAGCATCAGCTGCAGTGTTGCAGGCAAAAATGGGGAAGCACCACGTAGCAAAGCAGCCTGAGGAAGAGAAAAAATTACAGATTGTAATTTTTGCACAAAGCCAGTGTGCATATATGTTACAAAGTGTAAAGTCCTATGTTTAAAGCCAAAAACAACTACACCAATGGTGATTTCAGTTTGGGGGAATGTTTCCAACGTATCTCTTTCTCTCTCTCTTTCTCAGCATCCAGCAGGCGAAACAACTGAACCCTCAACAGGCACGATGGGCCCTGTTCTTTGAACAGTTTCGATTTACACTATCTTATCGTCCGGGGTCGAAAAACATCAAGGCCGATACCCTCTCCTGGCAACATCAGGTGGAGAGCCCCTGGACTGACCCTGCGGCCGTATTACCACCTGAAATAGTTGTTTCGCCCATTCGGTGGGATCGAGTCCGCCAGGGGCAGACCTTGGAGGCCCCTCTGGCTGAGACACCACCTGGACGACTATTTGTGCCTTCGGGACTCCGTTCTGAGACCATACAGTGGGCCCACTCATCTGCCATTGCAGCCCATCCTGGAGTTCAACAAACCCTCTCTCTCTCCTCCAGTGGGCTTTCTGGTGGCCCAAGATGGCCAGTGATGTAAAGGAGTTAGTTCGGGCCTGCATGGTGTGCGCCAGGGCTAAAACATCTAATCAGTCCAGCCCTGGAGATCCTCAACCTCTTCCTGTTCCCCGTCATCCTTGGTCACACATCACGCTGGATTTTGTAACTGGACTGCTGTAGTCCGATGGAAAAGACACCATCCTGACCATTGTGAACAGGTTCTCCGAGGCCATGCACCTGGTGGCACTCCACGGGCTCCCCACTGCTAAAACAACCGCAGAACTAATTAATGAGCACGTAGTCCGTTTGCATGGGTTCCCCAAGGACAACGTCTTGGACAGAGGGCCCCAGTTCACAGCCAAGTTCTGGAAGGCCTTCTGCCATCTGATTGAGGCCACCTGCAGCCTCTCTTCAGGATACCACCCACAGACTAACGGTCAGACAGAGCAGACCAACCAACAGCTGGAGTGCTTTTTGAGATGTTTCATCACAGATTGTCAGCGCTCCTGGGCCCGCTACCTAATCTGGACCGAGTTGTCTCGCAATCTGCTCACCTCCTCTGCTACTGGATTCAGCCCTTTCGAGGTATGCAATGGTTTCTAACCTTCGACATTTGACCTCCAAGAACTGGAGGTTGATGTACTGTTGGCCCACCAGTTGGTCCGCAGGTGTGGTTCTGGCAGCAAACCCGGGATGCCATCCAGAGAGCCAATCGTCGCTATGTCCATCAGTATCGCTGTGAACACCCTCCGTGACAGTTGTTCCATGTTGGTGACAGGGTTTGACTTTCCACACGCAACTTGCACCTTCGCAAGTCCAAAAAACTTCCCCCCCGTTTTATTGGACTCATCGGATTAACCCTGTCACCCTCTGGCTCCAGCTGCCTGCCTCCCTTCGGGTTCACCCAGTGTTACTATTCCCAAATCAAGCCCTTCATCACCTCACCCCTGGTTACTTCACCTCGGATTATTGACGGTGGTCCTGCATATACCATCTGGCGGATCATTGATTCGCGATGCCGTGGCACCCAGTATTTAGTCGACTTGGAGGGCTACGGTCCGGAAGAACGGTCTTGGGTTCCTGGGCGGTTTATTCTGGATCCATCCCTCATTCAGGACTACCGTCGCAGGGTGTCCTCCCAACCTGGTCCATCTGGTGACGGTCCTGGAGGGGGGGTACAGTCACATGCACCAGTCATGTGACGTGCACGGGTCACAGGAAATGAGCGCGTCACAAGGTATATAAACAGGAAATAGGTAAATCCACCTTGCTCAGACATTGAGTCCCTCAACTCGCCCTGCGGTCTTCATCCTGGTTCACGTGAGCACTCACTTGCTATACCTTGTGTGCATGAATGTGAATGCTGATTCTGGTGAGAATCATAACTCTTGTGTGGAGCGTTTGCAGAGCAAAGTACGTGATTCTACCAACCCTCTCGCTTCTGTCCACATTTGTGTTCATCCATCACGCTACACATGCGAACTCCTGCCAGGGTACGTTCTTGTTTACTTGGTTAAGCTTGGAGCAACACAACCGCAACCTAATTATGTATCTGCCCTAGAGTCAAACAGATATGGTGTGATGGGGAAGGTCAGGAAAATCAGGAAAACTGAAGGGCATTTTCAGCCATTTGACAGTAACTAGGCTGTGCTTACTTAGCTAGTAAGCAACATTAAAACAGCTGGTTTACTTTTTACTAATTAGCCTATCAATCAGCATAATCAATCCGATTGGTTGTTTTCATAAAAATACTTGTTTACATGCATTCAACACATGCAAATACATTTCATTTAAAATAAACAAAACAATATCTCTTGTACTGTAAAGCTGGTCGAACACAGCAAAAGTTGTCATGAATAAGCTATATCACAGGTTTGTTTTTCAGTTTGCTAGTTAGATATTATTCATGTTGAAATGGTCTACATATTTGAGCCATCAGACAGTGAGATAACAAACAGTGCAGTGAGATAACAGCCTGTGGAAAAAGTACAGTGAGATACAGCGAGATAGCATGCAGTGCAGTTTGTATGAGACCATAAAATATGGCCCGAGGGGTGTCCAGAGTACAGTTTTGAAGAGAGGGAGCAGGTCAGGAGATGGATGAAGGGAAAGTCAAACTTTTAGAAGCTGAAAGAGTAGGAGGTCTGAGACTTTTACATTTTTTAGCTGGATAAGTGAGTGTGTGGAGAGGAGGAGAGAATGAGTGAAAATATGAGCCAGCACTTATATTGCTTGTCACACTTTTTATTCTTTTAATTCTTTTATGGTTCATATTTTTCCCCATTCACTCTATTTATTTGAGGCAACATAAATAACTGTTTTCGTAGCAGATACTCTCAGAATAAATCTGTCAGCTTCACTTTTGTTTTTTTCAAATCAAGATTTCTTTACTTTGGAGATCTAGCACTTTTAAACATTTTTCTTCTGACACACAACCTGCGTGCATTGAAAAGATCTTGCAAATTTTTATCTGCACTTACAGAGTAATGCATAATGATGTATATACATATACGCAGAGGTGATGTATAATAATAATAATAATAATAATAATAATAATAATAATAATAATAATAATAATAATAAAACAACAACAACAACAATAATGATGATGATGAGGATGAGGATAATAACAATAATGATAATAATAATAATAATAATAATAACAACAACAACAAATAATATATTGTATTTATATAAACTCACAGGAAGAGCAGTCATCAAAACAGTCGAGGATGCCTGTGCTCCACTGGTTGGTGGGAATGGCTATGCGAGCGGTGGTCTGAGGTTGCTGAATGACCACATTTGATGCCAGAACAGCCATTTGTACTGTGATTAACTAAAAAAAAATTTTATGGTGAAAATGTGTATTTTTGCCATTTTAATTACAGTTCATTGAATTTGGAAGCAAGTAAATAACTTTCATAACTGCAATTAAAAAGTTTTAATTTTCCAGTGGGCCTGGAGATTTCAGTTTTGGTTCTGGAGGCGAGAAGTTCTGTGGAATCCCCCCAGCCCGGACTGAGCAGCTGGACTCAAAGACACTGCGACACACTGAAGTATATTTGTACTAACAAATGCTTTCCCCAGCTATTTTACTAAAAAGCAGTCATAGCCATATAACTGAATTATTAATCTACTAAAATGGGAAATGGGAAACAATATAGTTTGAGTAATAATGTTTTTTTTACCTGTAGCCTTGAATTCCAGATGCTAACCTCCTGGCTGCGATTTATCTAACTGTACTGGGCACTAAAGCCTTGTAAAAGAGAGGCATTTGTTCCTAAGACTATTTGAATATAAACAAGGAACTTGATTTGTGAATTCAAATCTCTCCCTTTTCATACAGAGGTGACAAAAAGGTTCTCAGGCCAAACTGCATAGCAGCTTCTTTAAAACAGTAATAATAATAAATAATAATAATAATTATTATTATTATAAGAAGAAGAAGAAGAAGAAGAATCAAATCATTTTGTTTTAAAATAGTTTTATTGGTAATTATAATAAAAACAGCATTTGCATAATTTGAATCAGTTGTTTTTTTTTGCTTGAAACTTTGCAAAAGCAAGATTTTTCCTGATCTTTTTGGAAAAGAACAAAACTATATTTCAACATCAGTGTGAAACAGATTTCATGGAGGAGGAGCAGATGAGCACATGAATAAGCAGCAAATTATGGGTACAGGTACAATAAAAGATAAGCTATATTCTCAAAGCAAAAAAAAAAAAACCCTCATTCAGTTCCTAAAAGTAAAATTAGTTGGTCTTCATTAAATTAGATTTAATTAAATTGAATTCTCTAAACATATAGACAACTTAAGTATACAGTGCGTTACTGTACACCCTTACAAATAAATGATTAATGGCTTAGATGTGCAGTTCTAAGAAAAGCTTTTAGTGTAGAACATTTCTTTAACTTAAAAATGATTCTTTACACCTTGCACATCCAATTTACAAATGCTTCTTTAAAAGGGTCTTCTGTGGTATCACGCCAAGGCAAAAAACCCCTCTTGGACAGCTTTATTTTTAAGGGCGTACATGACACAGATGAAGAGGTAATCTGATAAGGTGGCTCCAGTCTTCATGCATGAGCAGCTTTCCACACCCTGAACTGTGGTTAGAGGAAATCTACTGCCCTGTCAAACTATAACTGCTCTCGGATCAGTCTGGGTGTGAAGGAGGGATGATTGACACTGCAGATTTGAATCGGTCACGTCTGTACTGAACATGACCTATGGAATGAGTGGGAGGTTTTGTAGAGTTAGGTAGAGACGTCGATGCTGAGGATGGTAATGATGCCTGTGTTGATGATGATAATCTGTGATGATGATGATGATGATGATGATGATGATGATGATGATCATGATAATTTGGACCTTTAGCCTGTTGGCCTGTTGTTCAGCAGTGTGACAGGATGAAGTCTGGCCTTCATCTCACGCCTGATTTGGCACCAGGAGCATGGGCCACAGAAGAAGGCGTACACACAGTCATTGCAAATGGTGTCCTGATCGAAAGAGAGAGAGAAGAGATCTGATCTGAACAGGTTTACTCAGAGATTGTAGACTACTGAGGCATTTAAGATTTACCAGGTTATAAAGAACAGAATGAAATTACTGGCCATAGTAATTTAATATCCAATTCTGATTAATGTATAAAATATACCTAATAAATAAAACATCTTAAACATGTTCACACGTTTGCAGGTTTTGAATTGAACCCTGGCTGAATGAAAAGGCTGTTTTTGTTCGTACCTTGATGCCGTAGCGGCGGCGCATGGACACCCTCATGGAGAGTGTGACCGGGGGGATCAGGCCGCAGGAGTCCAGGAGAGGGAGACAAAGACACTCTCCATGGTCCCGCGCTGTGATACAGGCAAAGCAAGGGAAGCACCACAACGCAAAGCAACCTGTGGATGCCGCAGCACAGAACCGATTACTCCACATTCCAGTGCATTGAGGAAAAAGTGATGCACTAGACTGAGATGTTTACATTGTTTCCACATGAAAAACATTCAATCGACACAACTGTGTTCCAAAATACTTTGTATATTTTATGCATTGTAGAAAAGATGTGCATTTTTGAATCAGTGCATATTTTTTGGTAGATTCTTAGGAATTCTAGCAGCCTTTAAAAATTCTGCAAGCACAAAGATACTGTAAAGAATCAGTAAGAAGTCAAGTTTTACTCACAGTCGTTAACATTGTCACACTCGCAGATGCTGGAACTCCACTGGTCTGAACCTGGGGCCACTACTAGTGGCTTGGGCTGCTGGATGACCATTTTGGTTGCCATTGTGTCTTATCTAAAACATAAAGATAAATACATTTTTAAAAGCACAGATGTTGTTGGCAGTTGTTGAAATGTTTCTGGAAAACCTCTTAAATTTGATCATATGGAAAAAATAGCTAAATATATGTTTGCTGCAATATTTATCTTGTGTGAGTGTCTGTGAGGTAATAAAAAAAACATTTTTGTAGCTAAAAACATATTTGCTGAAGTACTTGTCTAGTTGTGAGTGTCTTAAAGATTACAGCAAAACATGGTTATGTAGCTACAGGTACATTTGCTGCAGTATCTGTCTAGATGTGAGTATCTTTGAGGTCAAACACTTTTTGTTGCTAAAAATAAAACACTTAGTTGCTAAAAATATTTTCTGCAATATTCTGAGTGTCATTGAAGTCACAACAAAACAGTTTTTTAAAATAATCCATGTCTAAATAAATTATTAATGATCAACAATGACATGTCTTCATTTAATCTACACTATACTGTTTTTGGTAAATTACATTACATTATTTTTACATTAAATCAAAGTTCAATAATAAACCTTCTGATAATGAACTTGCAGTAAACTGTAACTATATGGTCTCGTGATCTCTGTTAATTTCATTGCGAGTCTTACCTGGGTGATGTGTGAGGACAGAGGAGACAGCTGGAAGTTCAGGAGGACTGAGGTGAGAATGACTGAATGATGGACAAAAGGAATGTGTGGCTTTATATGATGGATGCACACACACACACACACACACACACACACACACACACAGAGAGAGAGACACACTCACGTGCGTGTACACAGACTGTAGAGTACGTTCTCAAAAGATTAGGATCAATCTTTGCTGCGCTTCTGCAGGTCGGATGGAGGACATGCCTGAACATTTTATCAATAGATTTAGATGTGATTACCTGCTGGTCTGACGTCTGACTTAATGAAACATAATGAGGGTGTAATGTTACCAGATTAATTTGTGCTCAATGAAGGACTAATGGAACAGAAAGTACTAAAAAAAAGAAAACAAATTCATGTCTTCCCTCTGCCTGTGAGGAAAATCACAATAGTAGCCTACTTAATAATCCAATAACTCTAATAACAAGTGCATTTCATGCATAACGATTTCACAAAGTGTCCTTTGCATGATGCCACTTGAAGAACCACTGTTGGTTCCCTCTCAAGGATGGTTCTTCAGAGAGCCAGGTTCTGTGAAGAACCCCTTGAAAAGGTTCAAAGAACCTTCACATGATGTCAGGTTTCTTGGGAGAGCTCTTAAATTGGCAAATAACCTTTCCATTAATTGAAGGTTCTTTCAGTCACCTTTTCAGACATGGTTCTTTATGGAACCCAAAGTGGATCTTTAGGGGCACTTGAGATTTAAGAATGTGAGTTTGAAACAGTCAGCAGGGTTTAAATGACCTGAACGCCCAGAGTGAACCAGCTCAGAATTATTCACTTTTTCTACACTGTCAAAAAATGTATTGTACAGTTGCATTTGTGTTCATCACGGTATAAACATGTAAATGTTCCCTCAAAGGTACAGTGTGTTAGATATAGTACCCCTGAGGGGACCAACGCATTGATGAGAGGAATATCACCGCCGGGACAGGTTTGTATCTTTTTTCAGAGATTGTAAAGTTATCTCCTCCTGCGTAGCTCTGAGTGGTTGTGAGTGGTGGCTTCTGAGAAGATGATATTAAAACAGAAGTACCTGTAGAGAGAGTCTGCTCAAGAAGCAGTAACAGTAAAATCAGTTTTAAATGCTCTGATGAAAGTCCTTCCCATTACACCTCAACCTTTTAGAAATCTGGACACACAACTTAGAAGTAAGTAGTTCAGTGGTTCTAAAACCAGCTCTCAGGGCCCCCTAACTGATCGAACTACATATCTGTACCAAAGTACTGAGTGTTCTGAATGGCTTGGTTCAGGTGTGCAGAGGACAGAACAAAATGTGAACTGCATACAGCTGCTAATGAAATTAGAATGCGGCTTTTAAACCATCTTTAAATAAAAGCCAGATGACAGGTAGTCACTAAAACAGTAAGAAAATATTATTTTAAAAAAGGCACAGTATTTACATGTGCTCAAGTAGTTATTTTACAGAGCACACCCAGATGGCTGCCTGTGAAGAGTTCGGTCTCACGAGTTTTCGTGCAGCCATTACGAAATGCAATTTAATGAAAATACGTGCTCCGATCACAATTTAGGGCATTTTTTCGTGCTAGGACAGTAGGAGAGAAATAATGAGTTAATTCCTTACCTTAACCTAACCCTAACCTTAACCTAACCCTAGCCTTAACCTTAACCTTAACCTTAACTTTAACCTAACCTAACCCTAACCTTAACCTTACCCTAACCCTAACCCTAACCCTAACCTTAACCTTAACCTAACCCTAGCCTTAACCTTAACCTTAACCTTAACCTAACCTAACCTAACCTAACCCTAACCCTAACCTTAACCTAACCGTAAGAGTCACCAGTTAGCGCAGATACTAGTGATTTAACACAGTGTGCATGAAAATACTTCGGGTAGTGTAGCGTTGTCCTAGCACGAAAAAAAAGCTGTTAATCTTGATCGGAGCACGTATTTTGATTAAATTGTATCTCGTGAGATCGGGTTGCTGTGAAGGAAGCTCTCTCTGGTGGCTTTATTCTGTAATGACATGATGCTCTATTCAAAGAGTAAAGTTTCAGTTTTTCATACTTGAGCACACCACAGTACACAGTGGGCAGCCAGGAACATAGCGCCCAGGGAGCAGTGTGTGGGGACGGTACCTTGCTCTAGGATACCGCAGTGGTGCCACTAGCAGTCCCGGGATTCAAACACAGTCCTGGGATTCAAACACAGTCCCGGGATTCAAACACAGTCCTGGGATTCAAATGCAGTCCTGGGATTCAAACACCCCCTGATCGCAGGGGCAACCAACGACTAGGTGCCTTACTGTAGATGACTGTGTAGTCCATGGCTCTTGATCTATATATACAGTTGTACTCAGAATAATAACACTGTCTTCACCACCATTAAAAGTTCTCATATCACATTTATTTGATTAATTGCAGCATTATTTGGTGTGGACACATACAGAAGGTTACATTTTTAGAGTAGAACCTCAAATATACTTTAAAAAACATGGGAAACAAGGGTACACAGAATTCACCCAAATATGTTAAAGTCCCAGATAAGTTTATTTCACAATGCACCATTTCCTTTTTAAAATGAATTAATCAATTTATTTATTTTACTGTAGTGAAGAGTCATTTAAATCCAGGGGCAGATTTTGTTTGATGTCGTGCTGCCCTCCGCAGGTGAAACCGTATAATTACAATTACCCGGTTACCGTATAATTAGAGTTCAATTGTAAAATATTGTGCTGAAGACACTTCCCTCTAGTGGTAATTTGTGGTCCTAAAAATAAGATTCCCATTAAAGTCATTCCCATTACATTTCAAGTACTGAGAAATACTTACAAAGCATGTAATGTGTAGTATATTTATAAAAGTGTTCAATCTGCAGCTATTGGATACAACAACAGGTAAATTAATTAAATGACTTTATTGCTTTTGGTGATGATTGAGTTTTTTTAGCTGACTGGGCTGTTGATAAACATGACTGGTTGATTACGTTTGTTCATCTCTCTTGACATTTGGCACCAAACGCAGGAATAGCAGAAGACGGAATAGACACAGTCATTAAGGATGGTTCCCTGAGAGACACAGAGGGAGATAGAGAGACAGAAACAGGATTGTGTAAATAAATGTATTAACCAACAGAAAACATCAGAGACAAAGCAAGACACCAGAGCTCTGTTTTGAAAGTAGTTAAACTGTACTCTGCTTTAAAAAAACCCCAGAAGGGACTGAAATATAACATACTGATTTTACTCAGTTTAACACAATAACAACTATGCCAGTGTTATGTAGTTTTCATGTAGAAATTATGTACACTGTTAAATCAAGAACATTTAAAGATAC
>JBBIGA010000083.1:15616167-15639046 GCA_037576975.1 Alestes dentex
TCAAGATGCACAATAAGGAGGCACTTGAAGAAAGATGGGCTGCATGGTCGAGTTGCCAGAAGAAAGTCATTACTACGCAAATGCCACAAAGTATCCCACTTACAATATAACAGCACAGAGACAAGCCTCAAACATTCTGGCACAAAGTCATTTGGAGTGATGAGACTAAAATTGAACTTTTTGGCCACAACCATAAAGGCTACATTTGGAGGAGAGCCAACAAGGCCTTTGATGAAAGGTACACCATTCCTACTGTGAAATACGGTGGTGGATCGCTGATGTTTTGAGGATGTGTGAGCTACAAAGACACAGGAAATTCAGTCAGAACTGATGGCAAGATGAATGCAGCAAGTTATCAAAAAATCAGCCCGAAAGCTGCACAAGGGATGTTCTTGGACATTACAACATGACAATGATCCAAAACACAAGGCCAAGTCGACCTGTCATTGGCTACAGCAAAACAAAGTGAAGGTTCTGAAGTGGCCATCTCAGTCTTCTGACCTCAATATCATTGAGCCACTCTGGGGAGACCTCAAATGTGTAGTTCTTGCAAGACAGCTAAAGAATTTACAGGAACTGGAGGCTTTTGCCAGGAAGAATGGGCAGCTTTATCGTCTGAGAAGATAAAGAGCCTCATCCACAACTACCACAAAAGACTTCAAGCTGTCATTGATGTTAAAGGGGGCAATACACGGTATTAAGAACTGGGGTATGTAAACTTTTGATCAGGGTCATTTGAGTAGTTTGTGTTGTGATTATGATTTAAAAAGAGTAAACACAATTGTTTGGCAATAAATGGCTTCAGCCAATCACTAACCATGAGTGAAAGAAAAGTTTGTGTTATCATATATATTCTCTGAAAAATGGTTAAGAAATCAAATTCTGCCAGGGTATGTAAACTTATGAGCACAACTGTATATGTAAATAAAAAACTACTGCTAGTGAAGTACACTTAGTGTTACTACAGTCAGAAAGCATCAGTCAGAAGAGCAGCTGGTGGCCTTGTTGTTAGGGAGTCGCTCCTGCAATCAGGTGGTCATGGGTTCGATTCCCAGGACTGCTAGAGTCATCATTGAGGTACCCCTGAGCAAGGTGCCATCCCCACACACTGCTCCCCGGGCACTGCATTACTGGCTGCCCTCTGCTTCACTTAGTGAATGAGTTAAATGCAGAGAAAGAATTTCGGGCTGTGCTGTGCCTATAAGGGGCCACTTTACTTAACACACCTGAAAGCTGTTGGCCAAACACCATTAAACAACAGAAGAAGAATAACAAGAGGCAGGTTGAAGATGTGGTGCTGTGAGATTAGAAGAATGGTCGAAAAGTTCCCAGTGGAAGTCTAATTGATGGATATAAGATTCCAGTATAAAGGACTGTGCAAAAGAAAAATTTATATTTAAAACATGTTTAGCTGAGCAGTATGTTTTATTAAAAGCTAATATTAGAATGTATCTAAATAACACTGTAAATTGTAAATGTGTATGTTTCTCCTCATGGAAGCCCAATGTTACTTTATTGGTCTCATCAAATACCTAAAAAACCTGATGGGGTTTCACGAAGGAGCCTGGAACCGAACCTGTGTTCTTCTATGCAGCTTTAAACATTTTGCACAAGAGCATTAGATTTGTGCACAGTATAGTAAGCTTGTTATATTATCCTCACAGATTCAGAACAGAACGGTATGAAACCGAATGAGGCGATGGCACGTCAAAAGCGCAGTGCTGTTAAAACACCATCTTATTCAAAAGTATGTCCTTATTTGGACATTTCATGCGTTTGGGTTGATAGTGGAGCTTTAGAAATCACAGGAAGCTTTGTTTCATGATCATACATCATGTAGAATAGCAGATCCCAAACTTTTTAAAAAACATGACATTTATATTCTTTGGAACTTAAAAAAATGGCAGTAATTTTTAAAAATATGGTTTAAAAGTAAAAAAAGTTCAATTTGTTGAACTTTATTTTATTATGTTAGGATATGAGAACCTTGTCTATTAAGGCTTGAAATATTAGAAAAGTCCACGTAATGCAGAATACCCTAAGGATTCTAATGGTCACGGTTTAAAGAGGCAGGGAATACTACACACAAATTTAGGAAAGGTCAGAGAAGCGGTCACCCGAGAATGAATTCTCCACATTTGGCTTATTCCATGTGGAATGAAGCTCCTGCTCTGTGTTCAGCCCATCAGAGCCACGTAGCTTTGAACAATCCCACTCCCCTGATAGACACATGGCAGAAAAGGGAACGGGAAAAAAGAAACAGCACAGCTGGACCGAGCATCGTCATTTTGAAACCCTTCTTGGTTTGCAGGCACTGAAATTCAATGAAGGCCCAAAAAAGTGCAATCCAAGGCTTCTGTGGTCGTCCATCAATATATAAAGGGCCCACATTCTGGATTTGTCCTGTATTTCACCCAGGGCTGAATGATATACACATATCAGTATTGCCCTGTCAAACCAGTCAAAATTAAATGAGTCAGACCAGCCTTGAGGAGGACATCATCTGACTGATGAGAAGATATTTAACTGCTCTGCAGTCAGGTGGCGCAACCGGAGCGAATACAAGAACAATTCACAACACAAAGAAACGGATTGTCAAATTTTACTGTGGAACGCTGGCACATATGGGAAAAAACACACAGTGGTGTGCAGAACTTTAAAAAACTCCCCTCTGAAGAGTTAAAAAGAGCTCCATCCCGCACCAAGCAGCCCGGGGATCCAGAGGAGACATGGCAGAGATTCTGCTTTCTTCACTTCTGGCAGACACGGGGATCCCAGATGTTCTTCATGAAGTGTTTTGGATGGCAGCTTTCTCTGAGCTCTGTGCCAGAACCGAGACGCCAAGGGCTTTTATTCTTTATTTATATATTTATTTATTTATTTTTAATTCCAATAGCACGAGTCACTGCCTCCTGCTCACGCAAACAATACGTGGCCTTTTGGACCAAGTGTGTGCTCTGAAGGTCTGTGCGTGCATGTGTGCGTTGGAAAGGAGTGATGAACAGATTGTGTATTAAGTCACATTTTTACAGGCTGTGCATTTGAGTACTTAAAGATCACAGCACTTTTTACTTACTATCAAATGAATGCTTTACTAGGGGCATTCGTTTTTAAAAGGTTCTACCCACTGCTGTGTGAGTTTTTTTGCTCCTGCACCAGTGTTCCACACTAAAACTCAGCAAAACTCAATTTTGAAGACGCTTGGGATCATTATTCTGCTGAAAAATAACATTTTGTTCAGTGATATGTAAACCAGAGGAAACTGCGTGATGTTGAACTGAGTGATTTTTTTTTCATGATCAACACAAAGTGAATGTCAGATCTGATCTGTCTCTTCAAAACCAATAGTTTGAGCTGACTGTCCCTGAATATCATAACAGTGAATATAGTTTAACATGCTGTAGAAAGCAGAAGAATGTAATTTGACTGGATCTGGGGATACGGTGTTAAGATGGGAGTAAACTGCTTCCGCAGTGGATTGAGGCATCGCTGAATTTGAAAGAGCATCTGTTCCATCAGACATGCTTTAGAAACAGAGTGAATGGGCTTTTAGTGCACATACAAACTGCTTTAGACGTAATTTTCTCAGCTGGACTAATATCTCTGCACAGTGCTGAATGTCCAGAAAACTAATCCTGTCTGAACAGCACTGTAGTGAGCAGTAGATGGACAGTTCAACAAACCTGGCCAGAATTAAGATGAAATGCTAGATCTGAAGAGGGATGACTGTCATGAACAAAAAGTGGCTGGTGTGTGTGTTCATGTTCTTACCCAGCGGAAATCCTTGCCATCAAATTTGCGAGCACTGGTGAATAGTACGGTTCGCGCAGGCATGTTGATCCCCATCGCAAACGTCTCGGTAGCAAACAAGGCCTGGAGGAACCAGAGATCACAGAAGTTAGAAATTTCTTTACATTAATAACCATTATAATACTATGAAATAAATAAAAAACAAAAATAAACTTAAGGACAGCTATGTGGCATTTGTGGGGCACTTTGACCTTCGAATAGGTCAAAAAGGTGGCCATTTGGATACTCTCCGAAGAAACTCACTGCCGCGTACATGACAGAGGCATCAATAGGGCTGCATATGTTACGAAAAAGTGCGGAAGTCTTGAACCCCCATCATTTCTTCCACCGAATGACTGTCTACTTTAGTGCACAGAAGAACATTCAGCCTAGACCCTGTTCACACCTGGATCTTGGGTGGTGCAACCACTAGTAGACAGCTGCAAGTTACAGTACTGTGCAGTCTTGAGTCCCCTCTCATTCCTGAATATTTTGCTCTCATTGGGAGACTGGAAAACAACTGATCACCTAATGACCGCAATCATCTGTGATATGAAAAAAAAAAACAAACAAAAAAAACAAAAAAACAAAATCAAATCTATATGAAGCATTCAGCCTGAGGACCAAGAGAGTGGAGACTCATACCTTTAGAAGACCCTCAGAAAAGAGGATCTCAATGGTCTCCTTCAGGATGGGCAGCAGTCCACCATGATGGATCCCGATGCCTCTCTTCAGCAGAGGAAGGACGTGCTCCACCTGAAGACATAGTCATACAGTGTCAGAAACCACATAAATACATCTATCAGAGATTACTGAACATCTCCTCATGCTTTGAAGAGACTGATCATTCAGGCCTCCATTGCCTCGATGCCAACTGATGTACATAAGCTTATATTTGCTCCATTGTTAGCTACATTACCTCGTAACCCCAGGGCTGAAGTTGAAGAGGCCAAACCAGACTCTGCTAATTGATATCTGGGATAATGGGGGATACTGGGAGAATTAGATTTGAACCAGTTTGATGCAGATTAATCAGCACATTTGCAGTCCAAAGGTTACTGCAGGTCATTCTGTACGAGATGCTACAAAAGACTGAACAGTATGTTTTATGCTGCTGTGATCAGGATTATCGCAGACTCTCTGACCATATGGCTAAGGATTCTGACTATGCTCCTACTGGTGGATTTTCAGCAGTCACATCCTCCTACTGGTGGATTTTCAACAGTCACTTTCTCCTACTGGTGGACTTCCAACCTTGCTGTCCTTCTATTGGATTTACAGTTGTGATGTTCTGCTATTGGGAACTTTGAGTTTTGCATTTTTTTTTTTTTTTTAATCATTATTTTATTTTTTTTACAACTGTTGGATTTCCAGTTGTGCTGCTTTCCTCTTGGTGGATTTTCAGCCACAGCATCGTCCTGTTGGTGTATTTTCTTTCAGCTGTGCCATCCTCTTTACTACATTTTTTTGGCCAAGACCAAAGCCTTCACAGATGAAAGATTTCAAAAGGCATAAAACTGTCAACAGCAGGGTCCAACACCACTGAATTAACTCCCCACCAAACAACTCTTCTAAGTACTATTTGGTCCATTTCCACCGACCAAACAGGCCTGAAACTGAGCAGCAACAGGTGGACTATATTCTGTAACAGCTTATATTAGGTGTTTCTGATAATATGGCCAAGAAGCTTAAGTTTCAGGCAGTTGGACATCAAACTGACGACAAACCCAATCCACAGAAGATAAGAGACAAGTTCAATCTGAACCCTTCAGTGCTTAGTGTCACAAAGTTGCACCACACTACTAGTTTCCATTAAAGCGTCCCGTATTTAACCAACCCAAGACGCACTTTCTTTGTGTTTCTCTCCACAGTACCAAAACATTTATGCAGTTATATTTTATATGGAAATGTAGCTGAATTTACGTTCATATTTATGTTAAAAATTAATATTTTACTTAATAATTTAGCACTAAAATGCATGAAGAATTATATTTTGCCATGAAAAAAGCAAAAGAAATGTGGAGGATATCTGCAGTTTCCACAAATTTGCTGGAGGTTTCCACTAACAATTATTAGTTCGTTTCTAAGAAAAAAATGACTGAATCCAGGTAATTCATTACCCTTAACAAAAATGTAAAAGGTAAACCTGGACAGTGTACACTGAACTGCCGTCTCCCGCAATTAATTCATGCAAGCATGTTTCTTTGGTATGCGCTGCCGTTTTCTTTGGTATAAGCAGGGTACATACAGTAATAATTTAAATTGATTTTTTAGTAATAAAAATACAGTCAAATGTACGGGTAATCAATAATTTTTACAGTTCAATAATTTACTGTTCTTCGGGCGGTGCATCTTATTCAGGGGCTTCAGGAACACCCACACTCAAATCATGCACGCACTCCTACACACGCCCCCCCTCATCTCCCCCCTACCCCATCCAACCCTAATCTTCCCAGAGCATATCCAGTAGTTCAGCCTTCTCCTGGAGTGTCTTAATCTTTCTCTTGCGCTT
Organism: Alestes dentex; assembly: GCA_037576975.1. Lineage (NCBI taxonomy): Eukaryota > Metazoa > Chordata > Actinopteri > Characiformes > Alestidae > Alestes > Alestes dentex. Next base: position 15,622,469 of record JBBIGA010000083.1, read on the forward strand.
AGGTGCATTGCCAGAAGGCGCAGGGTGTAGAACGAAACGAAAACATAACAGGAGGGCAGCAGCCAATAACTGGAAATTTAGCTGAATTTATATTTGGATTACTATTTATGTTACAAAATTAGTGAATTATATTTTTCTTAATAATTTAGAACTTAAATGCATAAAAAAAACCAAACAAAAAAACATATTGCCTCGAAAAAAGCAAAAAAAACAATTGCGGAGAATATTTGAAGTTTCCACGTTATTGTGGAGTGTACAATTATCAGTTAGGTTCTCAGAAAAAATCCGCATAAGACTGATTCCGCGACTCCCGATCCACGTAAAAGCGGGGGTTACTGTATAGTTGTTTTGGGGGGTAATCACACTGCAATGGGTACACATCACACTTGGCACTGAAGAGTTAATGAGCAAAGTCCTGTTAAACGCAAGAGACAACACAAGGCTGAATGAAGACCCAGAACTGACCTACAGGATCAGCATGCGAGGAGACGCTGAGAGTACAACTACAAGCCCACACACACACACACACACACACACACACACACAGCTGAATGACGGGAAACCAAAAAAGTGATTTACGCTAAAAGCAAAATTGGACCCAATCTGTCCTTACGGCACTGAAAAGGCCGTCTCGGCACATTGCAAAACGGTCATGAGTCAGAGCCACTGGCTGGGGGAACTAGGACAGAACTGTGGAGGGGGCAGAAGGAGTCATATGGGATAAAAGAACACAGAACAGCCTCAAGTATTGAACATAGCTTTACAAGCCTCTTAAATCAACAGTTCATTTTCTGCCTCACCACAAATGTAGTCCAAAAGCGAAGACATCACAGAAACAGATTCTAGATCATCCCTCCTGCTCCTGAGGCAGTTTGTGAAAACAGACTCTGTTGTGTGAAAAGTGTTCAGCTTCTCACGGAAGTTTAGTTAATTTATGCAGCTCACATTTAGTCATACTGTGTCCTAAACCACGTCCACTAGTCTGATCCACCTTCATGAAGAGCTGGATGAGGTTTGTCCAGATAAGTTTTGGGGATGAAAAGATTTAAGTGACTAATAGCATCTAGTGCTAGCGACATTAGCCTGGTAGCTCCAGTTTAAAGGAAGCAATGTTTGGACTTTGAACATGTCTCAGATGATCAACCACATCCATGGTCAGTGGAAAAGTCTGCAAATTAGTTTTCACTCCTGAAACTATTCCTTTAACAATGAGTTACAACACATTTTATCTGAATCAAAGAGCTTAAGAAGTGACCGATATTGATTTTACCAGAACAGTGATAAGCGCCTTCTTACCTGCGGCAGTTTTTTATCCTCGTCCGACAGGCAGTCGATGGCGTTGCTGAAAACTTCCTCCACCAGTTTCTTCTCCTCATCTAGGTGGACAGATGCCGAGAAAAAGAAGACATGATGCAATGAATAAATGTCTCAAAGGCATCAGTGACTGACATCAACAGTATTTTATTCCTGTCAAACTGTCTTAGCTTTGGCATACTGAGCAGATTAAATGAAAAAAAATGAAAACAAATGCTTTATAACAGCAGGGTGCAAAATGCCTAAAGATACAAGCAGCCTAGATAAAGGAGTTCACTCAGCATTCAGCACCACCAGTACACTGATCACAGCCTAATCATCTGGAGTCATCTGCTCCTGTTTCTTCACTGGTTCAGGACTTATGTTAGATGGTCTTTATTCTGCATGAATGATTCATATGTAGGTCACTGTGTTTCTTAACAAACAAAAAACATTCCTCTGAAACTGGTCAGGTCGTCAAGAGCACATTAAAAATACAAAGAAAGTCTGGAAGCAAAATATGAAAACATGTATGGTGGCTCAAGTAGGGGGGAACAAAAGGCAGAAAGAAACAGAAAAAAGGAAAACAAGAAAAGAAAAAAGTGAAAGAAAACAGACAAAGAAAAGAAAGTCAGAGAGAGAGAGAGAGAGGGGTAATGCAGTCTCTCTCTTTAAAATCACTTTGAGAGAATGTCTGGTGAAGTGAGGATGAACAAACCTCAAATCCTTTAATGTTCTCCCTCACACTTTCATTTTCTTTTCTCTGTCCAGACAGGCCAAGCACCATCTCACCACTCAATAAAAACGTGTGTGTGTTTGTGTGCGAGTGTGTGAGAGACAGACATGTGACTGCTCTGGGGACAGGAACATTCAAAACAGGCTTTTAAACTGAATTACAGTTAGAGAGTGGTATAAACACATTCCAAAGAAATAAAATTAGCACTTTATCGCTTTCTGACATTTTTAGCGTCCTGCACAGTGATTCATAGACCGTGTTTAGCTGCAGCAGAGCTATAAATTCAGAGGTCCAGGGTCAGACTCCTGAAAGGAGGGCAATCAGAAACTGGAATGCATTTCCATGAAAAATGTGGTGTGGTGGTTACTAGGGTATTGGAGGTGGTTGTCAGGTGTCGCTAGCTGGTGGTTGCTATGGTAACCACGGTGGTTCTAGGTGGTTGCCATGCTAGTCAAGGTGACTGCTAGGGTGTAAGGTGGTACTACAGCAGTTGCTAAGTTGTAACTTGCCGGTTGAAATGGTATCTGTAGTGACTGCTTTGGTGCTGCTAGGTGGTTGCCACGGTGTTCCAAGTGTGTGGGTGACCAAAATTTGGCCTTCAAAAAAAGTGTACCCAAACCTTTGACCACCGGCCAGTCTTGAGTCCAAATCTCTATTTTACAGCAAACAGTTCCATATACTAAGCCAGAATTCCTTACTCACTCACAGTGGGGGTGAAAGGAACCAGACGTCTGGATCTACAACCTCCCTGTCAGCTTTTGCCTCTAAAATTAAACCCATTAGTCGTGGAGGATTTGTGAGGCAAAATGGTCCCCAAAGAAAAGTGATTTGGTTCAGAATTGCCACTATTTTACCATCATCAACACCCATATAAATACTTGGGGGTCTTCAGTGGGGGTCGATAGTGAATAAAACAGCTGGATTTGTGGAAGACATCTGGTTCCATTCACCTCCACTGCAAAGAAATCAGTCTCTACAAAGAAGTGTTTAACACCAGTCCTACTCTGAATGACTGTTTACATCGGCTTCTATTGCACATTCTACAGCTTATACAAGGCAGAATCTTGAATGAAGAAAGAAATTAATCAGATTAGTTGATTAATCTAATAACAGTCGGTTTATTTGTTGACCGTCCATGGAGAAGCAGAAAAGTGCACCGCTCTGGTACCTGTGTTGAAGTCCAGTTTGGACACCTGCAGAGCATAGGCCTCACACTCCTTCTTGCTGAAGCTGAAGATGATGACAGGCTGGAAGTTCCTCTCCATGATCATCTTCACGATCTTGAACACGTTGGATGGACCTGGAAACAATGACGACGATTTTTTTATATTGCAGTGACAGTGGTCAAAGCACTGTCACTTATCAGACCTGCTTTATGACCCTCCCAGGTCTCTCATCGAATAAAACATCTTAATACACTATCTGGGTAAACAAGATGTCAGAACATGGCTGCAAGGATGTGACTGCATGAGTGCAGGCCTGAGAGCCTTACTAAGGTCAGGTATTGATGCTGAATTAGTACCAGCACAAGTACCACCATCTCGAGCCTGCAATCAAGTCCTCACAGCAATTATCCTACATCAGTACCTGACCTCACTAATACTCTTGTACAATCAAATCTACACAGCATTAGTGGTGCCTATTTTTGTGATAAGTACAAATTAAAGTTCACCTTTAGTTCCTCCTCTCCTGCCTTTGGGGTCCCATTTCCCTCCAGTGCTCGACCCCTGGTCTCCGGCATCTCGCAGCACCTGCATGGCCGTGTTAAAGTTATCCTCCCTAAACTCGCCCTAAAAAGAGGATTCACGTGTGAGACCAACATAAGGGAAGAAAAACTGATTTTACTGCAAAGTCAAGAAAAATGTGGAGTGAAGAACAGAATAAAAACGTTTTTGACAAATTCTTTCACCAAGAAGTTGTTCCAGGAGCTTACACTTGGGTGGCCTTAGCAACCAGCAAGTTATCACATACAGTAAGTCTTGAGCCACTGATTGGCAACGGCTTCATATTTCAGCCTCACAACGATCCCAAACACATTGTCAATACAGTTAAAGCCCCAAGAATCCCTCCTCCATGAATGGGTTTAGTTTCAGAACCAAAAGATTCTCAAAACTCTGGTAGTACGACATCTCAGGTGTCAGGGGCACAAACATAACCATTACTTGGAATAACTGGACAGTCCTGCTGTACGGATAGGGAGGGGCAGAACGAGTGTTCTTACATTCTCATCCACAACCAGGTGGAGTCCATCGCCTCCTGCTGGAAAGATGTAGTGCTGCAGCGGTGTGGGCCGGTAATCAGTGTAGACCACATGACAGGGCTGTTTACAGACAAAAACACACAATTAGGGGATATTTATGCTTAAATTTTATCAGAAGGCCAACATTCAGATCAGAAACCCTGATGACTGGCAGGATAAGCAAGCCAGAGTAGGAACCCTACTGCCAATTTTGGTAGCTGGCTCCACCTAAGTGTGTTACGAAGGTACTTTATCTATGCTTACACTCACAGGTGTAATGAAGAGTCATGTGGTCCAGCAAAAAATTTAATCATTTTAAATCTGCAGATATTTAGGTCAGAAGTGTTTTAGTGCCAGATTCCCCTGAGAATCAGAAGCAGGCTGTACCTGTTTGTGCAGGTGACAGATCCACTCCGCGAACTGACGGGCGTTTGGGATGGTGGCCGACAGGAAGACATAGTGAACGTTATCAGGAAGAAGGATGATGGTCTCCTCCCAAACCACACCACGCTCTGCAGGATACACACACACACACACACACACGTTACCACTAAACATAACTTGTGGCTCATAGCCATCATCATATTAGACTTCCAAGATCATATTTTACGCCGCCTCAGCAAAAAGCACACCTGCATCCCTCATGTAGTGAATCTCATCGAAAATGACCCAGGCCACCTCTCGCATGACCTCTGACCCTCGGTACAGCATACTCCTCAAAATCTAAAAGAAGAAAGGAGTCATCAGACCTTTAAAATATCAGCCAGAATATAAATGAGTAAAACTGTTGACTGTCCAGCAGAAACGTGTTTAACATAATATTATGTAGTTCATTTAAAAGGCTAGAGGAAATTTCCTTCAGTTTTGGGTTGGCGAACAGTGTGATAGACTCTGAACTGGACTGATCTGGCAACACTTGATACAGTCACAAACACACTGTTTTTGTATTTCAGTATTTTTCATGCGGTTTGTACCATGTTTGGAAATAACTGCAGTTGAAATGTTGGGATTGCTTTTATGTTCTAGTTAAAGTCTTTTGCATGTATGAAGAAATGGGAAAGTGACGCATCTGCTGTTTGGGTGTTTTTCCCCAGGATCCCTGCAACCCTGGATATGATACGTTGCTCAGAGGACAGACAGACCAACCTTTTTTGGGCGGAAGAATTGATGGATCTTTTGTTGGTGGGATTGTGGTTTCCATATTAAACATTATATGAACTTTATATAATATTTTAGCAAAAACAAGCTTAAAATGATAAATTCTATTCCAATATTTTAAACTAATCAGGAAAAAGGCAGTTATGCAGACGTACCTCAGTGGTCATGACGAGACAGGACGCTGTGGGGTTGATGGTGACATCTCCGGTCATCAGACCCACGTCCTGAAACTCCTCGTACATCTCGCGGTACTTCTGATTACTCAGAGCTTTGATGGGGCTGGTGAAGATCACACGCTGCTTCTCTCTCAGAGCCAGAGCAATGGCATACCTGCACACACACAGGATTAAAGTCACTCCACAATTATTACTGTCAGACTGCAAAAACTACAGACTGCAGACTCATACCGGATTAAAATCACTCCACAATTATTAGCGCAAAAACCACACACTGCAGATTCATACTGGATTAAAATCCCTTTGCAATTATTTCTCTCAGACTGTAAACACTACGCTTATGTTACAGAACCTATCCAAGTAAGATTAATACAGTTCCAAGAAGGACTCACTCAGCACACACTGTTTTCCCAGCAGACGTGTGAGCAGATACCAGAACTGACTGGTTGTTGTCAATACATAAAATAGCCTCTCGCTGGAAGGGGTCCAGAATAAAGGGGTATTCCTGCAAACAAAGAATCCATGAGGACAACTACAACTACAGCTTTCATACAAAAAAATTATAATACATCATGAATTTACTTTTAAATAAACAGCACAACAGAAACCCAGTGTACTTTTTATTGCGCACATGTAACAGCTATTAATAATACCTTTGCTGCTGCTCCAACTCTCTGCTTCAGCTGTGTGTACTCCTGATCTGCAGGCAGCGCCACCTGCAGGACAGAGAGGAAACTTTTTAACAAATGTGTTATTTATTAATGAGATCATCTGCACTAGGATGACAAAGGTCCAATATGAACATTTTGTGGCCAGTGGTAACACTGGTAAAAATTTTAATTATACTTATTGTACATATTTACCAAAGCAAATCCTTTAGTGTTGAAGGAAAAATGTCAACTTTTCTTAAACTTCAGTGTGAATTAAAACTTTACAGTAGGAAATTTTGGACTCTTTCTATTAATCTAATTATAATGATTTTTTTTTTAAATCTCCGAACAAACATTGAAAAAACAAGCAAAAACTGTTCTGAACTCTAAAATTAAATATTAGCTACTATAATAAATAGGTGGTGGGACATCCCAGAAATATTTCTGGTTATGGTTTCTGTTAATAAGTTCTCATTTTTCTAATTTCATTAGATCTCTTCATTCTATGGTCATGCTAAAAGACAGAGCTTGGTGTATTTTATATGTTTCACATTTTAGCTACAATTCTGTTTTGGATTCAGATGCATTAGTTCAGTCTGTACTTTACACAGGTCACTCATATTGGATAGGGGTGTGTCCCCTATCATTAAACAGGCCATTTTGCTTGTATGAGATTTAAACATTAGGATGTCAATGGCAGGGTAATGCCTTCTAAAGTTTACTTGTGATTTGTGCTCGTTTTTGATCAAAATTCTCAGTCTACTTTCAAATGTTAAGATCCACCAAAATCAAATCACACTGAAGTCTTACGCGGATCACTGATATGATATACATAACTATGCTGCCGAACGGGGGTAAGAAAACGTGTTAAGTTTTGAGAGGCGTTTCCATTCTGCTCTTATTTCCAGGAAGTGCTCCCCCTTCAGGACACTTGCAAGCATTACAACAAACATCCTCCAGTGTGCAGGTCATGGTTGTATTAAAAAATAAATAAATATAATGTGTAGAGAGTGTAAAACTGAGTATATTCATTATATCTTGAAAATTATAATTATGACTTTGCTAACCCAACCTGGGAAAAAGTCAAATCTATCCAAAACACTATGTGACTGGAAGATTAAGGAAGATGCTAATAATCTACACACTACTAGGGATAGCGCTAAAGCCACAACTCCGGGTGATATCAACCAAGAGATACACACCAGTCGGGCCCTGAGGAACGCAGACATTAACAGGCTTTTACAGCGTGGGTCATGAACGCAGTGAAATATGTGTGCAGACTCACCTCATGTGTGCAGCCTTCCACTGTCTCCACCTGCTCCACTTTCACTTTAGGCATCAAGTCCGCAAGACTGGAAAAGAAATAACAGAACTTATGGAAATATTCTAACACACAAACCCAGGCGTCATAGATGCTGGGGACATGGGCGACACTGATGAAATTTCCACACCTAGCAGACTAGTTTTTGCACAACCACTTTTTGAAAGATTGGTAACTTCCAGGATTGAGGGGCAGCCTTGAACCACAAGGCAAAGACAAGGGGGAAGTCCATCGAACAGTTTGAGGTTGAGGAGGCGCATGTCGATCAGGGGAAGATGGATCATGACCACTGCACTGGACATGAAGCCCAACGCCCATATGACGAAGAGCAGTACCGGAACTCTAAAATAATATTCAAGTATAAATGTAACCTGGATGTGTTTTCTACATGTGCTTGTGGAGAAAAACTCTCACACAGTCTGGCCAAACAGGCTTTAATGCTGCAGTGGCATCTTCCAGATTGCAGCAGCGTGAAGAGTCTGTGTGAGGAGTTGTACACAATGCAGGAGTGCAGTGCTTATGGAAGATACCCTGTAGAGAGACGCCCCAATGTTTCTAGCTGTTTTAACGATCTGCTGCAGGCTCTTTTGGTCTGTAGCGCTGGAACTGCTGTATCAGACAGAAATGCAGCTTCTCAGAATGTTCTCTGTGGTGACCCTGTAGAACACTGAGGATGGGGGAGGGAGGTTTGCCCGTTTCAGTCGTCTTCAGAAGTGAACACACTGCTGCTGTGCTTTTTGGGGGGAGATGTTGGTGGTCCAGATGAGGTCGTTTGAGGTGTGCACTTTTTCTGAAGTTGGCATGATTTCTTTAGTTTTGTTCACATTTAGAGACAGAGATCCCTCAAGTCAACAAATTGCCCTCCCCAAAACCCCCTCAACCATCCTAATGAAATCAGTGAGACGTCCCCAACACTTTTTAAACCAAATTGATACACAAAACTGGCTAATATTTACTAAAGTAATGCTAAACATCTTTCAACTGTGATGCCAACCTCTTTGATAAGTAACACTCATACGGATCTCTGGCCAATCACAGCGTTTACTATTAACTGTGTGTTCTTTTCTGACCATTCACAGCTCCAGATGAGTTTCTGACGGTCTTCTAAAGATTCAAGATATTCATTTAAGCCAAAAAAGCAAGTTATTACAAAATGAATTACAATATAATCACAAAAAGCTGGAAATGTGTTCATATTCTGCAGGTACAAAAAGTGTTCAAACTACTAAGAGCAAATAGGAAACTGCTGTGAACCTGGGATGACCAGATTCAGTCCTGGAGGGCTGGTATCCAGCAGAGTTTGGTAATTTCTCTTCCCAAACACCCTGTGAGTGTGTTAGAGGAGGAGAACCACCAAACTGAGCAGGACCCCGTCCCTCCAGAACCGGAACTGCTTTAGCTCCTTACTTAATCTCCTCTGCTGAGACTGTCTCCAGTTTGGCTCTTTTACTGAACACCACCTCCTCCGCTCCATCATTATCAGCCTCTCTCTTCATCTGTGAGACAGATGGAGATTCTGTCTTTTCTTTGCCTTGTGTGCCATCAGTTTTCCTGAAAAACAAACAATTGATGTCAGTGCCCAGTTCATCCACATCAGTGATCATCAAATGTCCACCTGGAGATCTACTTTCCAGCTTCAACCTAAAACAAACAAGCTGCCACTGTTCCTCAAAGCCCCAGCCAATCAGGGACTTCTGAAGACTCCTGCCTCCAGTGCTTTAACACCAGAGCTGGAAGAGCAAAACCATATATAAGTGTCTAGATGTTACTGTATTTGTTTGTTTTATTTGTCTGATAAATTTGTTGTACTGGTGTGTAGAGGGGTCGTAAACTGGTCCAAGTTCCTGACTGTTCAGTGCTGAAATCTCAAGTTCAAACGACACTCCTGGCGGTGTTTCTGTAGTGTTAGTACTTTCTCAGACAGCTGCGTTTTCAAACGGTCGATGCTGGATTGGATAAGTGGACACATTTTTTTGATCAGAACATTTGTATCAATGCTCCTCACTCATAAACAGGAGACTCAGGACAAAGTTTACATACTTATTTCTCCAAATATCACAATAAGTGCTGAATCTTCTCACTGCTGTTCATATATCTTTATTTTTTGCACCAGATTATGAAGTGGTGGAGCAATAAGAGTATCAATACTGTATCCGTTTTGATAAGCAGTATCAGTACAATTCTAACCATACTCATCCCTGGTGTCTAGTACTTTACTCTGTTAGCCATAGACAGCCACATCTGTTCAACAGTGATTAGGTTTGTACACCAAGGCCTTCTTTTGTTAGTCATCTCCATAGAGACTCTATTTCTCTCTGGGTTTTGAGTCTTGGTTCCTCCCAAGGTTTTTCCTCCAGCTTTAGGGACCTGGATTCTGTAAAGCTGCTTTGTGACTCCATTGGTTGTAGAGAGCACTACATAAATAAAATGTAACTTAACTGAACACCTCAGTAAACTCTTGACAGATTTGGAGATTCCGGACAGTAATTAAGGTTGTAAAAGGATTATTTTATTCAGAGCTGCACGATTTGGACATAATATCAGTATTGTGAACAGATGATGTTAAACTGTTGTATACAGAATAAGGAGGCATATTTGTGTTCACTAAAACTGTGATCTTTGTGGTTTATTTTCCATATGTATGGATGGGGGTGGGGAGTTAATGTACCATTCGAAACAATATTTACAGTAATTAAGTATTTTTACTTCGAGAAAAATGATTTGAGCCCTATAATGTACTGAGAGGGTACACAATCACAATCTGTAGCTATAAAATGACAAAACTTTTTTTTATCCATATCGTGCAGCTCTATTTTGGTCTCCTGGTTCTTATTCCACCTTCAGTGATGGAGCTGTGAAGCTTCTAAAGCTCCAGCACCTTTTATTTACATTCTGTTTCCCAGTCAAGCTCTAAACAAAACCCTCCTGCTGGAGATATTTAAGTGTATTCCTGCTCGAAGTAATCTCTCCCGTCTTCTCAGCTAATTTCCAGAAGCTTTATGAGGTAAAAACAGAGAATTAGAAGGAAAATAAAAAGCAGTAACGTGTTCAGCATGCGTTCCGTCTCTCAGGAACATGAGGTGGCCGGTCTCTCTCAACTTCAGCGCTTTAAACCCAAAAAAACACGGGTTAAATCACACCCAACCCTGCTTAAACTCTCACCCGGGCTGGGCTGTGCTCTTGGGGGTCGGTTTTTTGCTGGAACTCGTCTGTTCTTCTTCAAAGACACTGAATAAATCCGCTCCAAACGCGTCCGCCATGCTGCTCTCACTCCACTCTCCACACTCCCGGCCTTCTCTCTCAACACTAGACTATACACAATAAAAGTTAAAAAATATATATACTCATTTTTTTTTGAAATTTTAAATTATCTAAATAACTATTTATATTATGAAAAATATTTTTTAAATGCCAGTAAAGTTTTGTATGTATTAATTAATTTTATTTTTATCTTTTGGATTTAGTTTTTTACATGTTATCTTTAACAGTAATATACAATTTGAAATGCAGTACAGTACTACTGCTACTACTACTACTACTACTACTACTACTACTACTACTACTACAAATAATATTAATATTAATAAAATTGCTTGTATGTTTTAATGTATTAATGTATATATTTATTTTTTTAAATAATCCTATTGAATATTTGGACAGACTTGGCGAATGACAGTCTGAATGGGAGATAAAGTAGGACTTTTATTTATAGTATAAGGAAACCGTATCAAGCAGTGCTTCGACAGAGCCGAAAAGTTAAGCAATAAAAGTAAAACAAAATACATGAGGAATTATTTCCTATTTTGTATTGTCTTTATCTATTGTATTTAGTTTATACTTTATGTTTAACAGTGATATGCAATAATAATAGACTATATATACAATAATATACAGTACAATAATAATAAGAATAATGAGAAGAAGAAAAATAATTGTTATCATCACAAGAATAATGACAATAACAATAATAATATAATAATAATAAGAAGAAAAACAATAATGATAATTGTTGTTTAATAATTTTATAATAATAATAGTAATAATAATAATTAACCACTTGGCCACCACAGCCGGTGGCCTAGTGGTTAGGGCGTTCGTCCTGTGATCAAAAATTCCTGGGTTTGAATCCCAAGACTACTAGTGGCACCACTGAGGTACCCTTGAGCAAAGTACCATTCCCACACACTGCTCGCCAGGCGCTGTGCTCCTGGCTGCCCGCTGCTTCACTTGATGAATAGGGTAAATGCAGAGGAAGAATTCCATGCTGTTCACACAGTGTACTGTGGTGTGTTCACGGATGACGGAATGGTCACTTTAAATAATAAGAAGAAGAAGACTTGTTATCTATTAAAAATAATAATAAAGGCAAACGATGCCCAGCCCTGTTCAATGCGTCTGAAAGTGTTAATCTAAGATTCAGCACAGCACAGCTCTATAAGCACTTGGTCTTTACACACAGTCTGAGTTGGGATCTGGGCGGGACTTTTATTCTGAAGTGACTGGATCCGTGCATGGTCTCTGCAGTGTTGGTCTGGAGGATTTTTTGGATGAAGCTCCATCGGTTCTCTCCGCTCCCGGACCCTCAGACCCCTCAGACCCTCACACCGCACACTGCAGTAGCCCGGAGTCTCAATGGGCGGAAAAAAGAAGAAGAATGTGGCTCCGGCCGCGACTGGACCTGTGAACCCCCCGCCGGAGTCTGTGGGACAGAGAGCTGGACCTAGAACCTACAGCAAGGAGAACAAGACCAGAGGTTAGAACTTCTTCATTCATCCTTCATTCTTTATTGAATTGTCATGCCTTTGAATGTATTAAAGGGCTCTTATCACTTTTCTGGAATTAAAAAGCCTTAAAGTTTGTTTAATAAATGCTACATTTATTCCTCCCTATCCGTACAGTCCATTTATGGAAAGTAAGATACAAAACAGACTGTTTTCAAATCATATACTAAATATTGATATTTTCTCCATATCATTTACGGCATATCACTCTGAGTGTAGTGCACATTGTGTGTGTGACCACCTCAGTGGTTGTGTTTTCTTTTTTATTTTCCTTCCAGGACCAAAAACGTACAGCCTCACCAGCGCCTCACAGATAGACACCAGCGGAGCCTCTGACAAATCAGTCCTGAAGGTAAGAGAACCAACTGATAACATTCAACCCAACATCACCGACCTGACCTCACTAATGCTCTCAGGGCTGCAATCAAATCCTCACAGCAATGTTCCAACATCAGTACCTCACTAATGCTTCTATCAAATCCTCACAGCAATGTTCCAACTTTACTGCCTGAATTCACTCATATTCTCATACATCACTCACGTTCTCATACAATCAAATCCTCACAGCAATGTTTCAACAGAAGTACTTGACCTTACTAATGTTCTTAGGCTATGAAATAATAAAACATTTTAAAAATAATGGCCCCCGTCGGTGATTAATGATCTCTGTGTTTAAAGGTCATCATTCAGCCGGCTCTGGAGAAGAACATCATCAAACTGATCAACGACTACCGGCAGGAAAATGGAGATAAAGGACCAATTTCAGGGAGACTCACCACTAAAAAACTGCTGGTAATGGAGATGTTTTTATTACATTTTACCTCACAAAATTAGCATCATTATAGCTCACAAGAGAACCATTTCTTTAAATGTAAATGACACCAAAATGTGAAAAACCCTTTAATGGGCCAATTCTGCGTTTCTCTTATGTCCACTTATAAGGTTCATTTGTTTTGTTTTTTTTGTTTTTGTTGTTGTTTTTACCAAAAAACAGTTTTACCAAAGCTATTTGCCACTGCAGGCCATTCACATTTGATCTAGTTTGTTATAGAAAAACAAGTTCCCCTCAGAGTCCAAAGCATGGAGAGCAGAACCATTATAGCAGCTGCAAAGGGGAACCAACTCCATATACAAATCCCATGTTTCTGAATGCAGTGTCCCTGTTGGTGTAATGGTCAGGCGTCCCAATACTTTTGTCTATATAAACGATCTTTCAAAATAAAAAGAATTTTTAAAAATCCCTGCGTTAACACACGGCCAAAGAATTGTTGGCACTTAGTAAATAATGCGCTAACGCGATAATAACGCATTAACACGCCCAGCCCTAATCATTACCCTATAAGCAAATGCAACAGAAACATCACAGAAAAGGTGATAAAACCAAACTCTGGACCCAAAAACAAAAATAATTCCTTTAAACGCTATTATTGTCGGAAATTCTGTGTGCAGGTTATTTTTCACACTCATACGTCTCGTTTCCAAAACTCTTTTAGGAGTCATTCTCCTCCCTAAAGAGCCTCTTTCTTTAGTGAACCAAAAATGGTTCTTCGGTGGCAAAAAAACAAAAGACGCTCTTTAGGGAACCACAAACGTTCTCCTGCAGCAAAGAACCAAGCAAGGATCTTTATGGAACTAAAAATGGTTCACCTGTGGCAAAAAACCAAAAGAGACACTTTAGAGAACCAAAACTGGTTCTCCTGTGGTATAGAACCAAACAAGGTTCTTTAGGGAACCAGAAATGTTCTCTCGCAGCAAAGAACCAAAATAGGCTATTTTGGGAACCATCTATAGTTCTCCTCTGGCAAAGAACCTTTTCTGATGCTATTGCACTATTTTCGAGAGAGCAGAAGAACTGAATTGTCTGTTTGTTTGTCTATTTGTTTGTTTGTTTGTTTGTTTTGTGTAGGATCTATACACAGCCCTTCAGAAGTTCCATTTTAAGACGGAGCACATCGAGGAGGCCATGAGGAGCAGTGTTCTGTACGGGGGGGACCTGCACTCGGCCCTCGACTGGCTTTGCCTGAATCTTAGAGATGGTAAACACACTCGGCTGTGTTTATTTATTCCATCTTAATTATTTATGCTTATTATATTTATTCATATTTAGACCAGCTGCTCTTGTGCTGGATGTGTTTGGGTGTTGGACAGCTCTCAGTCCAGCTGTGATCCTGAAAAATGTTTCTGATAAAATGGCCAGTGATTCTGCACAAGGCTGCTGGTTTCCTCTTTGGACCACATTAACAAGCCAGGCTGGTGAATCAAATGCATGTTTTTTTTTTCTTCTGGGTTCTTTTTTGGGTTCTGTTTACAGATGAGCTGCCAGAGGGCTTCAGCCAGAGCATGAGGGAAGAGACCAGTAAGAACCGGGCCAAGTTCCAGGACCCAAAACCGCAGAGCCAAGCAGAGGTCAAAAAGGAGGAGTTTAAACAGGAGGAGAAACCAAAACCCAAGGTAGATCATCCACAAACCTCATTACATCCTTACTCCACTGTTTATACATCTGGGGACTGCAAATCCTGCACAACTTCGCAAATTTAAAGTCATTAGTACAACACTGTAAGAAATGATGAAATGTAAGATCCAGAATGATGAACAGAGCAGTAGATGATTGTAAAATGAATTGCTAACACAATTACTGGGTGTTCTGATGAATCAACGTCTTCATGTAATCCAACAAAATTGTCATTGTCAGACCAGTGTTGGTGAGTCAGTGCATGAATGGGTGGGGCTGAACTGCTGTAGCCGGAATAAGAGACACTTTTAAATGTGCTGGTTTTGTGACATTCCAAAAACTATGATTCAAAAACAGGCTGTTTTTGTAGCATATTTGCCATATATGGACTTTTAATTCTAGAAGAGTCGTGAAATGGGCTCTTTAATATATTCTCAAAATTGCAATATGTAGCAGAAAAATCGTGATTGTTTTTTTTCCATATTGTGCACTTATAGGTAACAATGAATCGTACAGTGTCAGAAACCATAAGTGATTCTATTAGAGATCACTAAGATGTGAAACCTGTCTCGGTCCATCTTCTGTTAGGACACCTCAGTTCAGTGACTCCTGTGTTCTCAGCCGCAGGTGAAGGACGATGGAGCGAACATGAAGGAGTGGATCCTAAGATACGCGGAGCAGGAGCAGGATGAGAGCAGTGAGGAGGAGGAGAGTAGCACAGGAGGTCCTAACGCTCCAGAGCTGGATGAGAAGTTTGATCCTGTAAGTCCAGATTGCTGGGTTTAACCTTCTGTATTACACTCTGTCTCCAGTGTATCTAGATGTGTATGTATGTATGTATGTTTCTATACATGCATGTTTATGCGTGCATGTGTAAGTGTGTGTATGTATGTATGTATGTATGTATGTATCAGTGTTTTCTTTACAGTGGAGATAAAAGGAACCAGACGTCTCCAACACAAATCCAGCCTTTTTAATCACTATTGACTCCTAGTGAAGCTCCACATGTCTCTGAGTGTTTACATGGGTGTTAATGATGGTAAAGTAGTGAATAGGAACTAAATCACTGTTCTTTATCCTTACAACGCCCTGCTTGTATCCCTCCACCATGAATGGGTTTAGTTTTAGGACCTAAGGCTTCTCAAAACTGATGGAACAACGTCTCAGGCATCAGGCGGCGCAACCATAGCAATTTCATGGAATAACTTTGTGTGAGGGAGATTTTTAGAGCCGGACGTCTGGTTCCTTTCCCCTCCACTGTGAACAGTTCTGACTGTAGAATAATTTGGTTGGATTGTGTTTCTTTCCTACACTGTTTGTTGTGATGCTGAAATGTTTCCTCACAGAATGATCGTTACCTGGTGCTGACCGCTCAGCTGCTTGATGCAAAGGAAATGGCAGCAGATGCTAAAGCCAAGAAGGACAAAGCGGCGCAGCGGATGGCGCAGGACCGGATCCGGGTCATTCAGCAAGGTCACACACACTCATATTTATCACTAATGACACAAACACGGGGGTCGCTGACGTGGTTTTAGCCTAGTCTAATGCCCAATGGTTTCTCTGTTAAAAATTACATTCAGGGCACAACGTTTAAGCATTAGCAAAATCTGATGCCAGGTGATGCCAT
Organism: Alestes dentex; assembly: GCA_037576975.1. Classification (NCBI taxonomy): domain Eukaryota; kingdom Metazoa; phylum Chordata; class Actinopteri; order Characiformes; family Alestidae; genus Alestes; species Alestes dentex. The sequence goes on from JBBIGA010000083.1 coordinate 15,638,902, forward strand.
AGCCACCTAGGGTGGTCCTCCCTCTCCTCCATCACTCAGTATAACTCTCCTCTCTCTCTCTGGGTGGGTAGGGTGGTCCTCCCTCTCCTCCATCACTCAGTATAACTCTCCTCTCTCTCTCTGGGTGGGTAGGGTGGTCCTCCCT
>JBBIGA010000083.1:15642808-15652808 GCA_037576975.1 Alestes dentex
GTGCTACAAACACCTGCAGCAAAGACACCTGAAGTAAAAGCACCTGTGGTAGAAACACCTGTGGCAAAGGCACCTGAAGTAAAAGCACCTGTGGTAGAAACACCTGTGGTAAAAACACCTGTGCTACAAACACCTGCAGCAAAGACACCTGAAGTAAAAGCACCTGTGGTAGAAACACCTGTGGCAAAGGCACCTGACGTAAAAGCTCCTGCAGTAACAGAACCTGTGATAAAAACACCTGTGGCAGGAACATCTGCAGCAAAGGTACCTGATGTAAACGGCCCTGCAGTCAAAGAACCCGTAGTAGAAGCACCTGCTATGAAAGAGAAAAAACCTGCAATAGAAGTATCTTCACAGATGAGCATACCTGCCTCCCAGCATGCAGCCTCAGAACCGAGAGCAGAACACCCAGCAGGAGAAACCCACAAACCTTGGACTACGTGAGTCTGATACTGACAATGCATAAATAGTCTTTTGTGGTCATATATGGAAAATATAATAGCACCTACTATTAATTATTCTATACTATTACAATTCTAAATATCACAGCAGTATCTACCGTAAACTATACAGTTTCCACTAGAAATTATTCAGCATGAATTATTCAGTGACTATGTATTATTCAGTATGTACAATGAATTTTTCAGTGACTATGGATTATTGGGTATCTACTATGAATTATTCAGTAACTGCTATGAATTATTCAGTAACTGCTATGAATATTCAGTAACCATTAATTATTCTGTAACTACTATAATTTATTTAATAACTATGAATTATTCATTATCTACTATGAATGATTTGGTATCTACCATTAATATTCTCTCTTTCTGCAGTTCTGTTGGCGGGGTGTTGTGTGCGTTCTGTAAGAAACCCGTGGACGGTAATGTGAAAATCTCTCTGAACGTTCCTCCGATCTGCTGCCACTCAGAATGTTTCAAGGTAGCGTCTTCGATCCGTTTCTTTCTGAACTTTCATGTGTAATGAGCGTTATCCTGATAGTCAGACGTGGCTGATTCAGTCTCAGATGTAAATGAACATATAGCATGTACAGATAAGAAGCAGTACTTTATGTGTATGTGTGTGTGTGTTGGGGGGTGGGGGTGACAGAAAATACTTGTATCGAATAATTGAACAAACAGGCTGAACAGAGACACTGAATTATTCAGGGATCTGTTCGTTCCATGGACTGTGCACACACTCAGATCAATCGAGCTGATTAATAAAGGCCTAATCAGAGATGTGCTGCATGAAAGTGCTGGTTTACATCTCTAGTGTGTGTGTGTGTGTGTGTGTGTGTGTGTGGGCGTTCAGTATTCCGTTTAACACAGGCTAATTACAACTCTTTGCACTGCCTTAATCTGTATTTACTTCCAGACTAATTGCTGACATGTTATGTTGGTGCTGCTTTAAACCAGCAGTGTGTGTGTAGAAGGGAGAAACAACTGCTGTATAATAATGTGTGTGTGTGTGTGTGTGTGTGTGTGTGTGTATGTGTTTTGACAGTGCAATACATGTGGCAAGCCGCTGGGTGACCTTCTGTTCCCCATGTTTCACCACGAAGGGAACATTTACTGCGAAAGCTGTTTTGACACCATCTTATGTAGAACATAACTTGCCACCATGGCAACTGGCTCATCTCCGTGACTACGCATAATGATCCATTAAACCACCACCCATCAACCCATGACCCATCACACCTCAAAGCACCGTTGTCATGACAACTCTACAAGTCTCTTAACCTAATTAATTAATTAACAAGTTAGCAAATCAGGATGCAGCATTGATGAGTTCTGGGTGTAAAATGTCTTTTAAACTTCTATCACTCTGGTTGTCTGGTGGGAATTAATCAACTGTAGCTTGTGCCTAACCTGATTAATGCTGTCTCCAAAAAAAATAAATACATAAAATGCATTTATGCATTTAGAACTGCAGTGTGTGTCTGTGTGTGTCTGTGTGTGTTTGTGTGTGTGTGTGTGTGTGTGTGTGTGTTAATGTCTCATGATCTATTGGTTGACCACTAAGCACTGATTGATAAGCAACTGAGAGATGTTTGATTGGCTAGATCATGGCTTCCAGATGCTGATTGGTGCTGAGAGCTAATTGGTGCTTCTGAGAGCTAATTGGTTTTCTAGTGTTACTGCTACTGAGTGCTAATTGGTTTTCTGGTGTTACAGCTTCTGAGTGCTGACTGGTTATTTAGTGTTAATGCTACTGAGAGCTAATTGGTTAGCTAGAGTTACTGCTACTTAGAGCTAATTGGTTATCTAGTGTTACTGCTACTAAGAGCTAAGTGGTTCTAGTGTTACTGCTGCTGAGTGCTAATTGGTTATTTAGTGTTACTGCTACTTAGAGCTAATTGGTTTTAGTGTTACAGCTACTGAATGCTATTTGGTTATTTAAGGTTACTGCTAGTTAGAGTTAGTTATCTAGTGTTACTACTACTGAGAGCTAATAGGTCATCTAGTGTTACTGCTACTGAGTGCTGTTTGCCTTGTATTACTGCTACTGACAGTAGCACACACACACACACACACACACACACACTCACATACACATGCACACACACACTGAGTGCTGACTGGTTGAGTGAAGGGTTTCACACTTTCCGAAAGTAAGACACTTGGAAAAATGTATCACCCCAAAAAAGACTTAAAAACTTTAAATGTGTGAAATAAATTTTTAATCAACAAAATCTGATTAACGGCAGTAAGTTTTATATGATAAACAAGCCAACTGCAGCATTACATCCACACACACACACACATCTTCTAAACACATTATTTTATGTTACAGTTTATTAATAACTGTGTTGATCTTTAAGGGAATCTGAGCAAAGGAAGAATCAGTTAGTCTCTCTTTTGTTTTGTTTTGTTTTGTAGCACCATTGTTGAAGAGATTCTCCAGAACTGATCAGTCAGAAAGTTACACTGCACACACACACACACACACACACACACACACACACACACACACACACACAAACACACACTCATACACTAGTGCATGCACACAGTTGATGTATTTGTATGTAACCCATTATAGAGCAATTGCGGTAAATTGCATTTAATTTTCAATGCACCATTACATTTAATTCAGATGCACCATTAAAGTTTTGGCACTTTAAGTGATCAGAGCCCTGAGAACTGCCTCCCCTTTACAACACATCAGAGAGAGAGAGAAAGTGGTATAAGAAAAACATAATGTGAGAGGGATAGAGACTAACAGAGTAAACGGAGCGGGACAAGATGGAAATGAGAGGAACATAGAAAGAGGGTGAAGAGAGATGGAGAGGTGGAAGGACAGGGATAGACAAAGTGAAGAGAGTGAGATATGGAAGGATAGAAAGAGTGATTAGGGTGAGAGATGGACGGATAGAGTGAAAAGAGCCAGAGTGAAGAGAAAGATGGAAGGACAGAGAGTGAGAGAGTGTGAGAAGAGTAAAAGAGAAATCTGGAAGGACAGAGAGACAGTTAAAAGAGTAAAAGATGGAGAGATGGTGAGAGACAGAGTTAGAATAAGGGGGTAAGTGAGAGAGTTCAAAGAGTAAAAGAGAGTGAAAGATGAGAGTGAAAAGAGGGAAATAGTGAGAGATAGAAGGACAGAACATGAGAGAGTGAGAGATAAAAGGATGATTCGTGAAGGAGAGATGGAAGGATAGTAAGAGGGAGAGAGAAAGTGAGCGAGAGAACAAGACAGAGAGAGAGTGATGTGTGTATTCAGTGTACTGTTATTCAGGATGGAGTGATGATGAAAGGACGTATGGAGGAGAAAACCACTGATGAAATAATAAAGAGGAAACTGAAGAGCAGCTCCGCCCCAACAGGCAACAAACTCCACCCCTCACCACAGGCCCCGCCCCCACATACACTCTCTGTGTGAGAATTACCGTCCTGCCATCCTCACTAAACGGACCAGCTGCAGTGTCCACACATCAGGGTCCCACCCAGCCACTGAACTAAACTGAAGAGAATCGACTGAAATAATGCAAACTATGATGTGAGTTATTCTGGACCTCTGAATAAAAGAATAAAACGCTACACTTCTGAGAAATGATGGAACGTGTTTACTGTTGACTTTTCCATTAAACCTTTTTTATTCCATGTCATGAAATATGCATAAAAATATATGGAGTGAAACCTGGCTTCTGTAATGACATTAAATGTGTTTATTATTTTCATGTATGTACTTACATATGTGTTTATTAAATCAAATTATGATTGAATTTCAGGACATTTGGATGACACAGACCTTCAGTTTATTTCAATTCAGTTAAACTGAGTTCAGTTCAAATCAGTTCACTTCAATTCAGATGAGTTTGATTTGATTCAGTCCAGTTTAGTTTAGTACAATTCAATTCAGCTTGACTCCGTTTAGTGCAATTAATTTATTTAATTTATTTAATTTATTTAATTAAGTTCAGATCAGGTCAGTGTATTTGTAAAGAGCTTTATGTGGTGGAGCTGCTGTGAGTGTATATGAGTTTAGGCGTTGTTCTGAATATGGCATAACTGATAAAGATAATCTAGGAAGGTTAATTTTAACTCTACAAATGCTGTTTATGTTGTCATGCTAATTTCTGTTGTCGCTTAGCCTTATTTAGAGACGATGAGTTCAGGTGGGACGAGGATGCTTTACTCTGCATTATGCTTTAATTGACAGGAGCCAGTCAGGTCTAACTCTCATAAATAATAAAAACACTGTTGCTTAACATTCAGCACCTGATTGGCCGGACATCATCCCTGTGGGCGTGGCCATAATGAACAGCATCCCACAGTTTGTTAGTGCAGTGAAATATTAACACTCAGACACAGCAAAACACACTAAAGGTAAACAAGGTTTAAGGTCTGCAGTCTTTTCTGATTTTCACTGTTATGTATTTATTTATTTATTTATTTATTTATTAGCCTTTTCCTGCTCGTTTAGTTAAAATCAGGCCTTTTGGTTCAGGAAGAAAATCCTCAAACTCTTCGTTTGTTTGGTTTGGCGTTTTCGTTCACTCCCTCACACGGTTTAGTAGCTAATCCTTGACTAGTTACACTGCTGTTACCTTTGTTTTTCTTGTTGTCATGTGTTTGTTTTGTTTGTCTGTTTGTGTGTGTGTGAGGGAGAGAGCGGGTGTGTTTTCCAGACGGAGGGCTTCATGAGACTCTTCAGCGATTTCCCCGCGGGCCTGGTCGCCGTGACAACGCAACAGCAAGCACAGCAGCGCGCATCAGAGAAGAGACGTGTTGCCTAGCAACACTGCACCTAAGAACACTGCGCCTAGCAACGGATCCCCTTCCTGCCCAGAAACCTCAGGACGGCGTAGTTATAGGTGGTGGGCACAATATAGAGGACCTACAGAGAGAGAGAGAGAGAGACAGAGAGAGAAAGAGACAGAGAGAGAGAGAGAGAGAGAGAGAGACAGACAGAGAGAAAGAGACAGAGAGAGAGAGAGAAAGATAGATAGATGGAGAGAGAGAGAGAGAGAGAGAGGCAATCAGAAAGAGAGAGAGGCAATCAGAAAGAGAGAGAGGGAGGTAGATATAAAGAGAAAGACAGAGAGAGAGAGAGAGAGAGAGAGAGGGGTAAGGGGGCCAGGAAAAGAATAAAGAGAGAAAGAAAGTGTGGGAGAGAGAAAAACAGGCAGAGAAGGTAGGTGAAAGAGAAAAGAAAACAAGAGAGAAAAATAAGACATGAAGCTAAAAAAAGAGGACACAGAGAGATTTAAGTGTGCAGAAGGAGCAGGTAGAAGAATAAATGTGGAAAGTAAGAGGTGAAAGGTCCCTCACCAGGGCGAGCAGCGTGATTCCTGCTCCAGCGAAGGCAGCAATGTAGAAATCATAGGTCACATAGAACTGGAAATAGAGATAGATAGATAGATAGATAGATAGATAGATAGATAGATAGATTTAGACAGATGGAATTAACAGTAATTTCTTCAGATTCGTGACAAGACTGTGTGTGTGTGTGTGTGTGTGTGTGTGTGTGTGTGTGTTGTACCTCTGGTGTTTTGCAGATGTTGGCCATGGTTATTCCACACACTTTTCCTGGTACGGCATTCCAGGGAATCAGGCCTGCAGGACATATTCAGTATCTACTATGAATTGTTCAGTATCTACTAAAAATTATTCAGTACCCACTATGAATAATTCAATATCTACTACGAATTATTCAATATCCAGTAGGACTAATTTAGTATCTACTCTGAAATATTTAGTTTCTACTATGACTCATTCAATATCTACTAGGAATTATTTAGTATCTGTATCTGTTTAGTAATTTAGTATTTCAGTATCTGTTTTGATTATTCAGTATCCAGTAGGAATATATCAGTATCTACCATGAATTACCATGAGGATCTACTATTCCGTACGTACTATGAATTACTCTGGATCTACTATGAATTATTCAGTATCCAGTAGGCATTATTCTGTCTCTGCTATTAATTATTCAGTCTCTATGATGAATGACAGTTATTATAGCCTAAATGTGTAAACGACACAGGCATGCGTACCGAACTGGCGTGCGTCTATGCACACCCATGCGTGCTGGTTCAGGCTGGTGGTCGTCTCGGCTAAGATGTTGACGGTGTGACATGTTTTTTCCATGTTGTACAGAAAGTAGACAGGAATCGCAGCAAAGGCGAAAACCACGAGCCAAATCACCGCTAACACATATGTCAGGATGATGAACTAGAGCAGAAATAACAGGAGATTAAATCAGATTGCATGGGAGAACCTAATAGCCAACACTAAAGGGAGCAACGCAACCGGAGTGGCGAGACTTCTTAGTTTGTATCCTGCAGGGTAACGGACCCTTCCCTCACGAGCATCACCTGGATGTCATCAATACTGAGCCGTTTACATCCAGATTCTTAACTAACACTGTTCAAAAATACACAGCTACATAACTTCCAGATGTAACAACAGCGAAAATCTGTACATCACTCCTGTAGTTTCGGCTGCATGAAGTAGGCGACTAATAGCTCCACTAATGGGCACTGTGGGCAGAGTGGTCCAAAACAGTAGCTGAAGTACCGCAACGGTAAAAACAAGAGTGTGCAGACAGAAGGAGCAAAGAATTCATCTTTTTCTTCCAAACCTAACGTACTTCATTAGTGTAAATACTGATTGTTGGTTCAACTAAATTCACAAATCACTTCTTAAAATGGGATAGTGTTAGGGCTTTCTAGGCCTTTACCGCATTCTAAAAGGTTCACTGGGGTGCAAAGAGGACTGTTGGTGCCCAGTCCGCTCAGAAGAAGCAGAAGTCAGCACATGCATAGAATTTAACTCCTTTATGACAATGGCTGACACGAATTTAATTCTCGAGTGAACATTTCGAAATCAGGAAATGAAACAGTAAAATGTTCACACATTTGGCTGCTGTTATAATAGGTGCATGGAACGGCAGATCCTGTTTAAACTGGAGGTGGAATTCTGAAAGCAGTGGTGATTTTAACAGGCCAATCACATTGGAACATCCAAAATCTAAATATCAGATTTGTCCTGCAGTTTGAACACTGACTTAGCTAGCTAGTACGACTAAAGCTTTCTGATGAACATCAGTCAGATGTTCATCCCTTAAAAGCACACACACACACACACACACACATAGAATAAATATGACTGTAAAGGAATAACACGCTGTAGGTACACTGTAATGTAGGTACACTGAGGTGTGTATCCTCTCAGACTGGTGACATGTTATACTGGCACTTTATCCATCCTTACAGTACATACACACACATACACAAACACACACCCACACATATACACACACACACACACACACACTCACAGTAAGGCTCAGGCAGCGGCTGCACTGGGTGCTGCGGAACTCTCCAAAGGTTTGCTTCACAGCGCTGGTGGTGTAGAAGCCCTCAGCCAGTAGGAGGATCCCGTACAGGAAGAAGAAGGATGCCAGGCCGTAGATTACATACTGGAAGTATTTAATACTGAAAAGACACACAGACACACTAAATCACACTCTACACACAAATACACACACGCTGACTGCTAACCCTGTAAGTAATATCACGCTCATTTAATTCCAATTAAACCCAGAGTCTCTCAGCTACATAATTTACACATTAGTGTCACAGCAGTAACTGAAAGTGTAATGGTATTTATGGGATAGTGTGTCTGAAGTGCCCCTGAATGTGTAATTTAAACCATTAAACTGTGCTAAATACATACATATGTTTTCATTTTTGTGGCCAGTAAATGATTAAAAAGGTCACTGGACACTTTTACCATAATGTGATACATAGGCACCTATGAATATGCATGATTATGCAAATTACAAATGCTACCATAGACTCATCCCCTCCCCCTCCCCCCCCCCGCTACCCCTGCAAGGCTGTTAGCTTTAGTGAACCACGCTTTGACACCTTGGCCAGAGAAAACAGAGAAATATGGCATTTTAACATGTGTTCACCAATTGTTGAAAGATTAGATGGTGAGTTTTAATTATCAATTAACTGTACAATCTGAGCTACTTTATAGGGTGCTGTTCATCTGTTCTTTTCATTGTACCAAAAATATAACTGCGAAACACCAGGGAGTGCTAAAAAGAGCTAAACAAACTATAAAAATGAGCTAAACTTCAGTGTGTAGCCAAATGCTGCAGGCGTCTTTTTACACAACAGGGTCTGTTTTCACAAACCACCTCGATAGCAGGAGCATTGATCTAGAATGGTTTCTGTGAGCCATAAGTATGGAGAAATCTGATCTGAGATCTGTCCTGTTTGGAGAACAGCAGTCTTGATGCTGTATGAAATGGCTGCCTTTCGGGCTGAAGTTTAGTTTATCTTTACAGCTCACAGTAAGTCAAACTGTGTCCTAAACCACGTCCACAAGTCTGTTCCACCTTAATGAAGAGCTGAAGATGATTTTTTTTATTTGAGTGACTGTTGCCTTCTAGTGTACGTGATGTCAGCCTAATAACTCTAAAGTAAAGAATTTATATTGAGACTCTGAATACGCCGAGACGGCTAACCATGTCTGGGGTCAGTAGGCGTCTAAGTGTCTACAGTGAATGTTGTGTTTGGGTCAGAGCCACACTCACAAGTCTGCCAGCATCACGTAGTCCTGCGGTGAGCGGGCAAAGTGCATCTGGACGAGTGTGTCGGTGTGTGTAAGTGCCTGGTGCCCGGCGGCACAGAAGAGCGCCACGCCAGTGTAACACAGCAGCGTGGCGGCCAGGCTGGCATAGGGCACGGCGCCAAGGCAACGCACGCAGCAGTCATAGCAACCTGTGGGCGAATAACAGATCAACACACCCACCGCACACACCGCACACACTATACACACACACATCTGGCACGGCTATTCTGGCTAATACCAGCTACATGCTACACTACACACACATCAGCGTGCACACACACACACACTTAAACCGCTTCTTATGTTCAAACAATGCCACGCGCTCATACGCCATCATTAACGTGAACCTAATTCAGAGTAGCTAATTATTACAATTAAATTAATTAATGCTAATAAACAACAATAATGATTTCAGTCGTGACAAATTTTACCAAACATGAAGCGAGCTCATCCCCGCACACATACACACACACTTGCTGTGGTACACATTAACAGATCCACACACACACTTGTACACAAACCCGTTTTTAGAGTTAGTTTATCAAGATAGTGTTTTGCATGGCAAGCACACACACACACACACACACACTCTCCTTGAATTACACTTGTATTAGTAAATAAGAGTGAAGCATCAGATTGGCAGGACCCAAGCCAATCACAGCCAAGCTCAGCACAGGACAGCCAATCATAATGTTACGCTCCAAAATAACAAAATAAAATGATCTGAGCTCAAAATGCTGCACCCCAACCAAAGCTAAATCAGTATCCAGCTACAGCATCCAGAAAGACTCCAAATCACAGCGTGCCGAGCAGTGCAGTGTGTGAGTTGGTCAGTGTGTTGAGCGAGCGGAGGCCAGGGCTGCACCTAGGGCTTTACACAGCCACGGCTGCTTCACCGGAAACATCTG
>JBBIGA010000083.1:15670684-15691470 GCA_037576975.1 Alestes dentex
TGTGTGTGTGTGTGTTTATGCACAACAGGGGGGTGGCTCTCTCTCTCTCTCTCTCCCTCCCTCGCTCCCACACACACACACACACACACTGGATGTGTGGCCCATGTCCTATTGGAGTTTTTTCCATTCGACCTTAAACGGTGCATCTCTTCCATTCTGCTGCACCATTTAAGGTGGACCGGAGAAGTGGAATTAGGAGCGGGTGAATAAACCAACTTCAGCTACACATCTGTACAGGCGTGTGTGTGTGTGTGTGTGTGGGGAGGGGGGGGGGTAGTGCTCGTGCGTCCTGTCGAATGCGTTCTCATCTGTTCTCCAATAGAGAATATAGATTAAAAAGAGGCAGAGGGGAAATAAGGGGTATTCACCAGAACCCCCGCCTCCTATCTCTCTCTCTGTCTCTCTCTCTCTAGAATGAAGATGGCTGTACCCAACCCCCTCACCCCCCACCCTCCCCAAAAACACCCAAAACCACAAAAGGACGCGCACTGTTATTAATCGCGCGCGGTGTGGAACCCCTCATCACGGTTCCGTCAGTAGAACCCGCGCGCTCTAAATAAAGAGGGTGATTTGGGCTCACCTGCCGAACCCCACATCCGGAGTGTCGCGCGCTCGGTCCGCCTCTGCGTGTCCGGAATCTTTAATCTCATCCTGCTCCCCCCAGCCCGTCTCCAGACCCCCGCGCCTGCACCGAATGCCACGTTATTATTACTGTAGTTGTTTATTTTTATGTTTGCTCCAGTTAAGCCCCCCTCTCAGGTCTCGTTGCTTCAATTTTTGTGCACGGGAGCGCGCGGCGCGGGCACGGACGCAAGGTCAGGAGCGCCCACCGCTGCGCGCGCGCGTTACCAGGCAACCAGGGAGAGAGAGGGAGAGAGAGAGAGAGAGAGAGAGAGAGAGAGAGAGGGAGAGCGAGAGAGAGAGAGATGGAGAGAGAGAGAGCGAGACGGAGAGAGAGAGAAAAGGGGAGAGAGGGGGAGAGAGAACGAGAGGGAGAGAGAGACAGAGAGCGAGGAGAGAGATAGAAAGAGCGAGGGAGATGGAGAAAGAGAGAGGCAGAGAGGGAGAGGGAGAGAGAGAGAAAGTGAGAGAGAAGGAGAGAGAGGAGAGAGAGAGACAGGGAGAGAGAGAAAGAGAGGGAGAGAGGAGAAAGAGAGAAAGTGAGGGAGAAGGAAAGACAGAGGAGAGAGAAAGAGAGAGAGAGCCAGAGAGAGAGACAGACAGAGAAAGGAGTGAAAGAAAGAGAGAGAGTGATGGAGAGAAAGAAGAGACGGGGAGAGAGGGCAAGACAGACAGAGAGAGAGATGAGAGAGAGAGAGAAGGAGGAAGGGGGAGAGAGATAGGGAAAGTGAGAGAGATAGAGAGAGTGAGAGAGCGGGATTTTGGGCAGGGATTCTGGTAAGAACCTGTAGCCAATCCCACCACAGGAGGTGGGACACATCTAGCCAATCATAATGCAGGACCTGGGACAGTACTATCCAGTCATAATCCAGTAGGTGGGACACTACAAACCAATCTCAATGCAGGAGGTGGGACACTACTAGCCAATTGTAGGGCAAGAGGTGGACATTACTGACCCACCATGGTGCGGGAGGAGGGACACTAGCCAATCATATTGCAGGAGGTGGGACACTACTTAATAGTTCAGGAGGTGGGACAGTAGCCAGTTCAAGTTTCATATATGGGTAATTAGTCTCCAGTTCATCTAATTAATCTCTGTTTTATTTTATCTTCGGCTGTGCGTCAGTTACAGGGAATAAAAGGTGCTTTCTGAACAGGGTGTGAACTGTGGCAGAAGTCTTGGGGCGCCCCAGCTGGAGGTTCTGACTATGAGATGTACAAATGTGGCAAAAATTTACAACAGACATAGCAACAGGTCACCACGGCAACACTCACTGAATTACTGTCCCTGATTCACAAATGGAAACATAAAAGTCTTATGAAGAGTATCCTGAACAGTCGTTTAGTCTACATGGCTCCGCACACAGCACTATGATCAGCCAGTCAAGTAAAAGAGGAGGAGGAGGAGCTAGGACTGATTTTAAATCACACCAAAGCTCTCCTCTTGTTTGTCCACTGCAGTTTTTACCACCACTGTACTTCACACAGTGCCCCCTAGTGGAGGTATGAGATGACGCCCCCCACCTCCTTCTCTTGCTCTGTGTGAATGGCTTTTCACTGTTTGTCATGTTTGTATGAAGATTAATCGCAGTCCAAATATATTTCTAGTGTCTAGTGTCTAGTGTTTGACTGCTTCATTTCACTTGCCTGCCTCCTCCAGGGTCTGTTTACAGTGTTTGTGAGAAAGAGAGACACAGAGAGAGAGAGAGAGAGAGAGAGAGAGAGAGAGAGAGACAGAGGGAGAGAGATAGACAAAGAGAGAGAAAGAGAGACAGAGAGAGTGCCAGAGGGAGAGAGAGAGACAAAGAGAGAGATAGTGAGGGTGCGTGAAGGACAGAGACAGAGAGAGAGAGAGAGACAGAGAGGGACAGAGAGAGAGAGAGACAGAGAGAGAAAGACAGACGGAGAGAGAGAAAGAGAGACAGAGATAGAGAAAGAGATACAGAGAGAGAGTGCCAGAGGGAGAGAAAGGGAGACAGAGGGAGAGAAAGAGAGACAGAGAGAGAAAGACAGACAGTGGGAGAAAGAGAAATGGGGCAGAGACAGAGAGACAGAGAGGGAGAAAGACAGACAGAGGGAGAAAGAGAGAGAGGGAGAAAGAGAGATGGGGCAGAGACAGAGAGACAGAGAGGGAGAAAGAGAGATGGGGCAGAGACAGAGAGAGGGAGAGAAAGAGAAAAGGAGACAGGTATGAAGAAAGAGAGACAGAGTGCCCACAGACCTGAAGGTGCAAGTCTCTTACAGAACCATTATAATGACTTTAGTTGGCTTAACTAACTTAACAAGCCTGATGAAGTTGAGTTGTTGGGATTTAACGAACGCTAGGGCATTAATGTAATTTCTATGGAGGGTAAAGTTAGCGAGTGTACTTGTTTTCCAGATTCCACTGACAGTAGGACCCCATGATACTCATTAAACCTTAATGACTTTACCATTTTTTCCACAATTATTCACAAGCTCAGCTCTCTGGCCAAAGCGCCACAATGTCAGCATTAGACCCTGATGACTCCACTTTCTCTGTGCTAAGATAACATTAGCAAGGTTAATACATACATAACCATGACATAACTAAAAATTTGCTTTTGGGGTTGTTTTGGATCACAAGACTATTTCAAGGGACAACCATGTGGACATTCGGCAAAACAGACCATCACAAATAAAACTGACCTCCCAGAGACAGCACTCTTAACTCTTCTCAGGATTGCTGTATGTGCACAGAGAGGCCAGGAAACTTAACTCTTTAAAAACCATTTAAGCCCTGCAGTAAAAGAGGCAGCTTACCCTACCTTAATTCATAAACGTTATTGGGGGGGTTTCCTCACCTGCGCTTGTGTTAAAGGTACAAAAAAGAGCCATTCTCAATGTTAAAGGACTCATGTTGTCCATTTGCCTTGCGTTTTATTTTTGCCGTTTTATTTTTTACGTTTTATTTTAGCGTTTGTGTGGTTTTCACCAAATAAGTCCTAATTCATTCCACAGTTCCGAACCATCAGTTTCGTCTTTTTTTTCACTATGCCTTTAAGATGGCTATATGTAAATGAGCTTTGTTCTGGTGGCTATATGTAAATGAGCTTTGTTCTGATTCATTCAAAAATAAAATATGTTGTAAATATGTTGTTTTTTGTATGGCCTGTGGAATGAAAGGTACGTTTTGAAACCTAAAGTGGAAAAATTGTTTGTTCATAATATTGGCCCTTTCTAATGGCTCAGACAGGAATTTTCTTGTGTAATATTTACCATATTGACTACCAACATGTTCACTGTTTTGTGTGAAGCTGCTTTGTGTCATTTTCAAACAGGAAAGAAGAGTCCAGAGAAGAGAGCCTGTTTTCAGACCTATCTTTATTAACAAAATGTAATAAAATTGAAGACTCTACAGGCATTCATGCAGGGAGTCGGCGGCAAGCTGCTGCTCTTCTGTACTTACACAGGTGAGAGATCAGAGGAGAAACGAGGAGACGTGAGGAGAAAGAGGAGGAGACTCTGCTGCTAGCATTAATCTTACATGCACTTTTAATCAGAAATAATTCTCAACATTATTGTCTTTATAAAATCACCTAAAGAAATAAATTTGAACATACTCGTCTCCCAGTGAGTTATAAAACTAGAGATCCTAGAGATTTAACTTTCATTTTCACACTTTGTCTTTAAATCATTCATCTAAAATAATACTAAACTAGAAAAGCTGTGTTTTTAACTCTTTTCTTTCTTCTTCTTTACCATATCAGCATGTTGTTGTTTTTTTATCTAAAGGGCAAAAGCACAGAGAAACAAATGCACAAATGCAAAAAAAGGAGACAGAAGGACTCTTTCTGTCACTTAAGTCTCTTAGTGACCACACTCTGTTTGCGCCCCTTTTATTTGTGTGTAGCTTTAATCAACACCCAACACATCCAGAACCAGAATGGGGAGTGCGAGAGACAGGTAGGGTGAACATATAAGACTGACAGACAGATAGACAGACGGACAGACTGGTGGAATGAAGGATCTCTAGTGGACCTGACCCACTCTAGAGTGGACCTCTCAAACGTCAAATGAAACCAGTTAAGCTGCTTCTTATGACAAGAACTGGCTAAACAGTTTAACAGTGCACTCTAGAGTAGAGATGCTCTAGAGAGAACTGCTGGAGTGTGAATTAGAGGTGTGCATTTAAAGTGGTCTAGAGTGGAATATTGGAGTGGACCTAATGTACAGGATGGAACCACTCTGGAATGGGACTGAACTGCTTTGGAATAGAGATAAACTTTGGAGGCAAACTGCTCTGGAATGGAGCTGAACTGCTCTGGAATAGAGTGGTACCACTCTTGAATGGTGTGGAAGCCACTCTGGAATAAAGCAGGCCAGCTCTGGCCCAGGGCAGTTACTCAGGAATAGAGATGAAACACCCTGCTTTGGGGTGAGATTGAACTTCCCTTTGAATGGGGTGGAAATACTCCAGAATACACCTGAACTTTTCAGGAATGGAGAGTTGCTCTAGGACTGAGCTGAGCTACTTAGAAATGGGGGCATAACCACTCTGGAATAGAATCCAAGCACTCTAGAATGAGATGAAATCTCTCTAGAATTGGGCTGAAATACTCTGGAATGACTGACTTACTCTGGAATTGAGCTTAAGAGCCCAAGAGCTGGAATGGAGCTGGACTGCTCTGGAATGTAACTGAGCAACTCTGGAACAGAACTGAATTGCTGGATCAAACTGCTTTGGAAGGGGGCAGAACGACTCTCAAATAGAGCTCAACTGGAATCGCTCTGAGACGGAGCTAAATTACATTGGAATGATAGAGACTGAACTACAGTGGAGTGAACCTGGGAACCAGAACCAAGCCACCATAGGGTGGATCACTGGAGTGGACTGAAGGAAACCACTCTGGGGCTGCAGCTGTGTGGCACGTCCTGCAGCAGCAGAGACTGTAACCTTGGTCAGTGCCGAGTCACTCCTGCTGTGAACATGGATCAGAGCGGCCAGGAGAGCACCTTAACATCCCTGGTGGTTTGCAGGTTGCTATGGAAACCAGCATACGCCTGACAGTCCTACTGAACTGAGCATGCTCAAAGTAGAGCGTAAGTCTCAGAGAGAAGCAGCGGAGTTCACTGGGCTGGACGCCAGCAGCAGCGGCATCATTTGCATGTTGTTTGTTTGTTTGTTTGTTTGCTTGTTTGTGTGTTTGTATGTCCCGGCGAGCTGAAGGGATGTTCTGTAAGGCACTGCGAGACGACAGGTCATGGAATCCGAGAGTGCAGTCGCTATGGTTACAGCAAAACTGAGGGGGGAGGGGACAGAGATGGGGTGTCTGGGGTGAGGAGAGGAGCGTGGTGGGAAGCACCACTCTGTGAGGGGGCGTGTCCTGTTCATTTCAAAGCCTCTGAGAATCTGGTGCCCCGTGCATCAGTGACATCAGGTGGGGACGGACCTCCATCTAGGAGCAGACAGAAAAGAGGTTACAGCCAGTGTGAAGCCAATTACATCTGTAAGATCACCCAACATCCGTGCTGATTCAGCACTACCTGTCAGCACAGCATACAACACAGAAATAGTGCTGACCAAAAAAATGCCGTTAACAGAAATGTATCTAGATACTTTAGCTATGAAGAATGCCTTTTAAAAAAAAAGTTCACAATAGGAAAAAAAACAGAAAACAATGTATAATAAATATATCCTGTGTAAAAATACTGTTAGCTCACACACTTCTGCCCCTTTTAGTGCACACTTACTGTTTATTGACTGAATTTACCACATCAAGAAAAAAGTAGACCTAATATGGCCTGTTTTATATTGATATTTATTACTTTTTAAATACAATTTATTCATTTTTTTAATATTAACATTTTAGTATATAATAGTATACAGTATGATACAGTATATTATATAGTATAATAGTATATTATAGTACATAGTATGTTATGCACTAAAATTCTTTTACAGATTCTCCAAAGCTAAATCTCGTGTTCACTGGGAGATGTCTAGACCCTCAATGTTGTCACCTGTCTTTGGTATGGAAGATTGCATCGAATGTCGATATTTTTGAGTGTATCGTATCGACGCATGGTGACATCAAAAGCATGACCATCAAAAGCATGGTGACAGCCCTGATACGCACTGCATGTGTTATATTTTGACGCTCTCCGTGCCATAGACGTTGTAGCCCTCTCTGTATGTGGCGAAGCTCTGTGTGTTCGCTGGAGGAGCAGCTTTGAAGTTCTGAGCGTTTTTAGCCAGCTTGAGGCGTTTGGTCTCCTGCCGGGATTTGTAGCAGAATTCCACCAGTGCCACAGTCATGGCCAGGCCCAGACCGCCCACCAGGATGTAGAACACACCCGCCACATTGCTGAGGCTCAGTGCACTCGTTTTATCCTGCAGAGCACAAAGAGACCATCAGACGCACATATACACACACACAGGATCCAGAACACATGCCATTACAGTACAGACTCTAAAGCATGCTCATGGACGGGCACTCACACACTCGAACTAGCGTATACACGCGGTTTTGATTAAACACGCACACGGGGAGGAACTGGAGAGATCGGGTTAAGGAGGAAGTGAGTATTGGTGGGAAAAACGGGGGAGGCGTGAGCCTAAAGGAGGGTTACAGATGAAACGTTAATCCAGGGATACGTAAACTACAGTCCTACAGGAGCAACCATCTTTCACATTGTCCTTTTACCTGCCAGTCCGGAGTATCCACAACAGTCTTCCCATTACATTAACTGCTTAAATATCAACATTCAGGGAAACCATGAGTTCACCTGTAAGACCTGATTTAGACTACAGTCCAGATTTAGCATGTAGAGACTGTTTGGACCAGATTTGGACTGGAGAGTCAGATTTGGACTGGAGATTTCAAATGGAAGGTCAGATTGGGACTTTAGGGTCTGATTTGAAATGAAGGGTCAGATTCCAAATGAAAGGTCAAATTGGGACTTTAGGGTCTGATTTGAACTGGGGGCTCTGATTTAGACTGGTGAGTTTAAGCATCTCTGGGTTAACGACTCAGGTTGGCTCAAAGGGATGGGCTTCATTATTTCTCCTCTCTTTCACTCTCCCATCACTCATCTGGCCTGAGAGACAGAAGAGAACTGTAGAAACACAAAGACACACACACACACACACACACACACACTCATACACACTCAGATCCAATCATAAACACATGCACAGTACTCTAGAGCCAACTCTGAGCCATCAGGAGTGGACAGAAATCAGCAAAGCAGAAACATAAACTCATTAATATCGTTAAGCTATTCGGTAAAGTCCTCGTTCTTTGGTTTCTCCGGGTGGCCGTTAGGAAGAGGAGGGCGAGGAGGGATTAAAACGTTAATGTTATTATGGCGATTCCCCTCTCTGAACTACTTCTGCAAACTTCACAGCTTTCAAAACTCACTGAAGGACACCATCATGCTCGGCTGGCCCGTGGAGCAGCGTCACATATCAAACACAGACAAGCCTCAATAACTCTCTCTCTCTCTCTCGCACTCACACACACACACACACACTCACACACACACACACACACACACACACACACACCCTCTCTCTTGCCATTCTGCTGCCATGGCAACCCGCCTCACACACGCAAACACATCCTTTCAGCGTGAGTCCATTCACATTTTAACCCTATGAGCGTGGTTGCCGTGGCAACGGCAGCAGCGTGGCTCTATTGCTGCGGCCGAGCTGTGTGTGGTTGTCATGGTTATGGAGGCAAATGGTTAGAGAAGGTGCCTTGGTAACCAGGCTGTGTGTGCACGTCATGTTAGTGTAGTGTAGTGTAGTGTGTGTGTGTGTGTGTGTGTGTGTGTGTCTCAGAAGGTTAAATAACCGGTCAATCACGTTCTGTAACGTTGTGCTGCGTAAGACAGCCTTCGTCCCACTGCGCCATCTCTCGTCTCTAACATCGCCACGGCAACACTCTCCTGCACAGTGACCCATGGCGAGGCCAAGAGAGAGGTGTAGTTAGAGGAAGCTTTGGCGTTTTACACCACACAATGTTGACAGACGCGATACACGTGCAAATCAGACACACACCAACAGAACGGGTTTCAGTGTGAGTGGGGGTGGTACAGCAGCAGAAGGGTCCATTTAACCTTACAGCCTTATTGCAACACTACAGAGGTCACACACTACATTATACTCTGCATTAAATACCACATTATACACTACTATTTATATACTACCTTATACACTCCATTATACACTACATTACACACATTATACACTACATTATACTACTCAATACTAGAGTAACTCATACTACTTGTACACAATACAATAAACATGTATGCAAAAGTGTGGACATCCCACAGTCTCTGCAGAGAGCACAATTACATACTTTAGACATCTTTCTGCAAATTTCAGTGCAGTTTCAGTGCGTTAATGACCGCCTTTAATGATCGGGGAAAGGGGCTGCCAAAATAACCTGTCCGAGTAGGTAGGGCATATTAACATTTTTGGGGAAAATCGATTTGGTGAGCAACCTATTTTATTTCCTTCAGTCGCTTTCACATCCAAACATCTACGCACACCAACCCCACTGGTGGGAAAACTGATTTCATCCAGTTGTGTAACTAAAATCTAGTCATACGTGACAAGCATGTAC
This sequence comes from Alestes dentex, assembly GCA_037576975.1. Lineage (NCBI taxonomy): Eukaryota > Metazoa > Chordata > Actinopteri > Characiformes > Alestidae > Alestes > Alestes dentex. The sequence goes on from JBBIGA010000083.1 coordinate 15,679,900, forward strand.
ATTAGCAGGATTGAATAATACAGAATAATAACAGTTTAAACTTTAGAAGCCGGTATTCGTTTGCTTCGCTTAACACACTGCATCAAACGTAAAACAAACTATAAAATAACCTTTGCGCAGTGTGCATTATAACGTGCAGAAGTGTGTCTCTGCAGAGGACGTTTATGTCACATGACCAGGGGCGCCAATACTTTTGCACACATTTTTAAATGCAAATAAAACACTCTTAAACCTCCAGAACTCTAAACACTGAAATATTAAACCACTTAAACACTCTAATGGAACACTCAGTAGCTCAAATAACTATAGAATACCTAAAATACTCATATACTACTTAAAGTACTTGAAACACTTACACTTACATAGCTACTTATGCAGTGAAGTAGGTATGGCTCATGCTCTGTATGCTGAATGTGTGCTTGCAGGTGATGTGATGGTGAGGTGGTGCTGCTTTACTGATATTTCACATTCAAGACCAGTACTGTAGGAGGCGCTGTGGGCTTCTCCAGTACTCGCGTCTGATCTGGGAGTTTAGTGTGGCCGAATTGGTCAGGGTGGGAAAAAAATGGCAGTATTTACTGTGAGTGCATAAGCGGATGCTTTGAGCAGTACGTGTTTTTGAATGCGTGTCGCTATGGAAACTGACCTTACTTCCTGAATCCTTGGTCCCACATTCCCCTTTATCGTACCACCACTTGTTTTTCAGCTTGTCTAAGATGCCTTGTTCACTGAGTTTCAATACTGCAAGGTTTACAGGAGTTCTTCACGAGGGAAATAACATAAATAACATCGCAGCATTATGTTATTTTATGTTATTAATACTTAACATCTACTCTTTAGAGCTCTACAACCAAAGCGATACTGTAGGACCACCTGGTCGGGTTAGCATTACAGTGACAGAGAAAGAGAGAGGGGCGGGGAGAGAGAGGAAGACAGACAGAGAGAGAGAGAGAGAGAGAGAGAGAGAGAGAAAAGGGAGGTGGGCAGACATGGCTAGCATTGGTGTTACCTTTTTAGACCTTTTGACCTGGCAGTGCTACCTGACAGTACCAGGACCTACTGTAATCGCTTTGAGTAATCGGCACTCACTGTTCCAACACAGGCAGAGAGAGATTGGTCACAAGGTAACCATGGTAACACAGCCAAAACAGAGCACACAGTACAGAGAGCATTGGGGAAGATGAATATTCATTGGCGCCGTCGGTGTTGTTAAGATTTCTTTGCAAAGTGCAGCTTTTCTCGAGCCTGGATCAGGCAAGCTGGATCAGGCAGGATCCGGAACCCTTTCTTGACTAACAGACAGAGAGTCAGCATTCAGAGAGGGTGAGGGCGCAGGCCGAACAACTTACCCACCAAAACACACAACCCACGCGCATGTGTGTACACAAACACATGCACACACACACGCACACACACGTCTGCAACCGGCCCCCTGACAGTAACTACAGCAAACCACTGTGAGTAGACCTGCTAAGCTGCTAATATGCTCAGCGGGCTCTCCAAAGCGCGCACCTGCGGGGTGTGTTTGGTGTGTAAGGTGTTAGATATGTCATCAACAGGGCTGCTGGGTAACTCAGTTTATTTCCTTTCTGTTAAATGACGACGGTTTGTAATTCAACAACAGCAAATATACTCCACTATACGTGTCCTGCAGCTAGTTCACCGTCCACCCACTAATGCCCCCTTACCGGTGGAGATGTGGACAAAGCTGGACCTATGGCCTCCAAAACTCCCAGCAAACTTAAAAAGCACAACTCCCAAGCAAGATCCGTTCCTTACCAACGCTTGTGAAAACCTTTTTACAGCATGTTACACACACTCACGTTTATTCTGTGTGTGTGTGTGTGTGTGTGAGTGTGTGTGTTTTAAGGCTTTAGTGATACCTCAGCCATGCTAATGTAGAGCGTTAGCTAGTTGAAACAGCTGAAGCTGGTGAACTTTCTGCTTAATCAATCAGAACAAATCAGATGCTCATTTCTAAAGACTTCAGTTACAGCGTTCAGTAAAGCTTTACAGCATACTGAAAGTAGCTACGGAAAAATTCCTCTGTGGGCTGAGCACTAAGAGGGAATGGCTAAAGATCCTCCTGACCACTGCCTTTGACAAATGACAGATTAAAACTACAGACGGTATCTGGTTTAGCTTCATGAAGGAGGTTAAATCATGAGGCAGTAACCTAATCTCTGAACTGTGAAATATTGTGTGTTGTTTGTAAAGTAGGCTATTTTTAGGTCAAGACTCAGGGCCAGATTATATTCAGAGGCCATTCATGCAGAAATTTAGGGGTTTTAAACATTTTGTTCACACAAAGAATTATAAAGTTAATCTTCAGGGCAAAAAATGGTTTCTGATTTTATTTACAGTCATAAACAAAGCTTGAAGAAAAACTGAACACCCCTGTTAAGTAAACTGTATTTTAGATCCTTTAAAAATAGCAATGCGGCCAAATTTATCAAAGCAAGAAAGGGAAATAGTGGCAACTTTAGTGAAAATCCATTCTTGCATGGACCTAGAGTTTTAGTATTCAAAAATGTCTGTTTAAATTATTATTTGGTATAAGTTTATTAATTTATCAGCTATTTACAGTGAGTGATTTCATTATTACACTGTAGTTATTAAACTAGTTTTTACAAAGCAGTTGTAATTATTACACAGTTGTTATTTCTCTGTTGTTGCTGCACTGTATTTATTTCATGGAAGTTATCAAACATAGTTATTACAGTGTAGTTATTACAGTGCAGTTATTATAGTGAATAATTACTTCACTGTAGTTATCACACTGAATTTTAACACTAATTACTGAACTAGTTATTGTACAACATTCATTAACTGCTAGTTCTTCCACAGTACTTATTTTACTGTAGTACTACACTGTACTTATTTCACTACAGTTACTAGACCATAGTTATTACACTGTCATCACGGCCCAGTCCTTATTTAACAGTAGCTATTACATTGTAGTTGCCACAGTGTGGTTATTAAACAGCAGTTACTACTTGATTGTTTTTACGCTATAGTCATAACACTAATTATTACACTGTAGTTACAGCATGGTGGTTCTACCTTACTGCCATACTTTTCTGTGGCAGTTCAGTCTGAGCCTGTAGGGGCGCTCCACTCACGACTACTGGCCTGACATCAGTATGATGGCTGGTGGCGTGGGAAGCAGTAACCACTCGCCAGTCATAGTTTCATGGTTGAAGTTTTAGCAGAGGTTTTTTGAGTTACGATATACGTATTGTCTGGATGCCTGAACAGATGTTAATCATTGGGGTAATGTGGCTGATTGTGTATCTACAGACAGTTCAGGGCTTCCAGACAGAGGAGCCAGTTGCGGCTGCCTTAAGGCCTAGTTGCAGAGAAGCATACGTCCTGAGGGAAATGGGAACAACCTGCCTGCACTCTAGGAATTTTTAACTACATTTTTGAGGAATTTGAGGAATTTTACTTACTGAAATTTTACTTTCAGTTGTTCAGTTAGTTACTCAGGAGCAAATGACCACTTTATGAACCAGTGAACACAACACATGCTTTAAATCACCATAACCTCCCATTAAACAAAATTATGATGCAACTTCTTACCCACACGACTCTCCAGCCATTTCTCCCGGCGTTCACAGAGGATGCTGAAAAAGGCAAACTGATTTTAGATTTACCTCTCAGGAAACCGGTGTGCTCTACAGAATATCAGCTCTCTGTACATATGGGCGCAACAGATGGACTTTTATATACAGGTCCAGCTGGGTGAGGCCATAGGTCACTTAAACGCTGGGCAGCAGACGGTGTTAACCTGTAATTAACACTGAATTAGCATCTATTTCTCACACTCAGCTCTGATAGTCAGTACACAGGTGTGCAGTATATTTGCTGTGAAGAGTTGAATTACTCCCATCATGCATTGCAGGGTTACAGGCAGGTTAATAAATGAGAAACATGCAGACCTGATGTCATAACGGACTAGACACCCTCTACCTAGCATGCTCAGCATGGCTCCACACAGATCAGGCGGCCGTCTCCACTTCTCACGGGAATTTCGTTAGCCAATCATAAAAGAGGAAGAGAATCTGTGAGAGCCAATCAGAAAAGGGAGGTGTGCTGCCTCACTGTGTGGGAGTGGCCAAGCAAAGGGTGACTTAAAAACGCAAGCACAGGAGCTAGAGGAGGAGCTAATGTGTGTGAGTGTGTGCGAGTGTGTGTGTGTGTGTGCAAATGCTTCCAACCCTGGGCCACACTTCTCTGGAAGCAGTGAGGGGGTGTGGCTTATTACTGCTTCATCCAGGATGAGTGACAGGTGAGCCTGGCATGTGATGCAGTGAAGGATTGTGGGAGTTGTAGTGTTTACATTAGAATTCTCACGTTTGCCTGCGATGCTTAGTCCCCTCAAGACTTCGCTGTTCGCCTTGCTGTCCCTGACCCTTGACCTTTCACCTTTAATCCCATCAGCGGAGGGCTCTGGCAGCTTTGGCAAGCTGGTTCAGTGAGGTGTGGTCAACATATCATCATCATTTAAAACAAATTAAAAATTCACATAATTCTTTATGAACGTATTGCCTCTAACTTCCCCCGGTTGCCATGGAGACCTGAAAAGCAGCCAAAGCATCAAAGACGCCGCCTTTCAAAACTGCACGGCAACCCTGACTGCACCTGAACTACGGATCACATTCAGATCCAAACTACAACCAAATTACCACTACATTCACAACCAGACTGCAGGTACACGGTAACTATGGCAACTACACTAACTACAGCCTCAAAGTGTCATAAAATGAGCCAAATTTATGTAATGTCAAATATAATAATCATTACACTATAATAGAATTATTACTATGGTTATTCATTATTATTCATTATAAACTGCTGGGGCATCTATAGGCATGTTAATAAATATGTCATTATTTCTGCTACTAAATCACATAAACTGTTTCATTTTTAAACTGCAACTGCACAAACTACTCTCCCTAGAGACTCCGAATCTTTTTTTCTTCCCTTCATCTCTCTCTCTTCTCTTTCTTTCTGTTTTCTTCCCTCTGTTAGCCAAGCAAAGGGTTCAGTCTGATCGCAGTTTGCGCCATCGACACCTCCAAAAAGCCACAACAATCCAAAAAACACGATTAAGTGGTAGCAACAGTCGTCATGTTTAACTGGCTCACCCCAGTGGGGCAGCGTTACTGTAGCCAGGGGTCATGGGTCACAGCCTTGCCGATTACTCGTCGCAGCTTTCTGTTTGTCTGTTAGTTAGTTTGTTTATTTGTGGAGATTGAGGCTGACCTTGGAGTCGCCTCCTCCGCTGCCACACTCCCCTTTGTCGTACCACCATTTGTTTTTCAGCTTGTCCAAAAGGCCCTGCTCATTCAGCTTTAGCACAGCCAGGTTCACAGCACTTCTTGAAACGATAAAACATAACTCGTAAGAAGAAAAGATCAGGTCCGTGAGAAATCTAATACCACAGAGTGGGTTTGTGATGACAGAGGCTTTACTGATTAACTTAAACCCTCCGGGCATCCGGAGAGCTGCTTAATGAAGTCCCAGAGCTGCTTCATTAAAAGGGAGAGTACGAGAGGAGAGACTGTTAATTGGTTAATTAAAGGGGCTGTTTGATTGGTTGGTTGTTTAATTGCATTGGCTGGGTGCGGGCAGAAGCGTGTGTGAGAGTGAGAGGTGTGTAACACTGAGCAGAGAAAGAGAGAAAGAGAGAGAGAGAGAGAGAGAGAGAGAGAAAGAGAGAGTGTGTGTGGGGTTAGTGGAGAAATGCAAAATGGAGGGATAGTCCGTCATCAGGAGGAGAAGAAAAATCGGCGAAGCAAAACTGCATGCAGAGAGACAGAGCAGCACACTGGGCAGCAAGAAATGACACACCAGGATGCGAGACACACTCATACACACACATACACACACACAGATAGACACATACACATATACAGGCAGAAACACTTCATCCAGCAGAACCAAAAGAGGGAAGAGGGAGGAGAAAAAAAAAAGACGGCCAAAACAAAAAGCAAAAATGCGCCACAAACGGAAACTGCGAAACGAACACAAAACGTTTCTTTCTGTTGAGAGAAACACATGAACAATGTTAACACAGCGCAGAGAAAACGCAAACAAACAGAAAGAAAGAAAGAAAGAAATGAGTTTCAGTGCCTTCAGACAGATGAGCACAAACAGAACACACCACGCTGCTTTACCTCTTCATGACCTCAGAGAGAGAGAGACACACAGAAAAAGAATGAGGGAGAGAGAAAAGGGGATAGAAAAGAAATAAAAGCAAAAGAATTTCAAGAAGCAAATGAGAGAAAGAAATGCAGAAAGGAGAAGATGAGACAGAAAAAGATAGAAAGAAAATGAAAAGAGAGGGTCAGAATGTGACAGAAGGCAACAGAGCAAGACCAAGAGAAAGAAAGGGAAAGTAACAGGGAGGATGAGGCAAAAAAAAGGGAAAGAAAAGACAGAAAGAAAAAGAGAAGGTGGAGGGGCTTAGTGAAGAGAGAGTGACATAAAGATAGACAGACAGGAGAGAGAGACAAATACACAGAGAGAAGCAGAGAGCGAGAGACAGACAGAGAGAGAGAGAGAGAGAGAGAGAAAGAGAGATGGTGGTATCAGGGGGGGTGGAATACTATAACAACATTACTGGATTGTTATATTATTCCACCCACCTTAATGCCGACCCCTTGGGCGTGGCCACTCCGTATCCTTTGGAGTCCAGGTTCCCTCCCACCTTCATGGTGTCGCACGGCTTCCTCTGCTCGATGTACTCATTCATGGTGGACTCCAGTAGGAACGCAAACTTCCCCTTCGACTTACGCACGCGCGCCACGCCGTCAGGCGTTGTCTTCACAAACACAGACGGCTCGGCCGACTTCATGTACGACCACATCTTCTCATACACTGCAATCTTAGAGCGCTGAGGAGCAGAAAGACAGCAAAACAGAGAAAAACATGACAGAAAAACAAAACAGAAGAAGGCAGACAGGAGACGAGAAAGAGACAGACAGACAGAGAGAAAGGGGAATTAGAAAACTGTCATTACAGCCATAATACCAGTCATAACCTGAAAATAATCCAGTCATAACCTGAAAATATCGCAATAACCTGAAAGTAATCCAGTCTCAACCAGAAGGTAATCTAGTCATAAACTGAAAAGAATCCAGTCACAGCCTTAAAATAATCTAGTAATAATCTAAAAATGACCCAGGCATGACTTCACAAGAATCCAGTCATAACCTGAAAATAATCCAGTCATAACCTGAAAATAATCCAGACATAGCCCTGTTGCTCCATGTGCACACTCTGGTTCCTGAGGCAGAACTGTGACCTTGTCTCCTGCAGCAGTGCTGCTAACGACCAAGTCAGGAGAAACCTCTCAAACACACACACACACACACTAAAAAGGACAAACATGCATATTACTTCCCAAAGGTTCACACACACACACACACACGCACACACACACACACACACACACACACACACACACCTCTGGAGTGTAAAGAGGACATACACACACACTTAAGAGGACAAACACACATAATCCTTTGATAAGTAGGACAGACTTCTAGGATGCTATGTGCGCACACCCACAGACACACACACACTCAAACACACACACACACACACACACACACACACACACCATAGAGTTTAAATAGGTTAGCATGACCTCCAAACAGCTGGTGTGTGTGGGTTCGTTCTAAAAAAAACAGAAGTGTGTTTGTGCTTGTCCTCTTTCACTCCAGAGGCGTGTGTGTGTGTGTGTGTACCTTTGGGAAGTTTTCAGGGACAAACTGAACTGTGGAAGAAGCTGCGAGAGCTCACAGCAGCTGCACACAAACACAAAGTTCGTTTAGCTATAATCTATGATGACTAACAAACGGCACAGCAAACATTGTTAAACAGATATAGCTGATTAGTGTGCGTTGGGTAATGTGAGCGTGGACTAGGTGTAGATGGCTAGTGTGTGTGGATTAGCTGTAGTTGGGTAGTGTGTGTGGATTAGTTATAGATGGGTAGTGTGTGGATTATCTGTAGATAGGTAGTGTGTGGATTATCTGTGGATGAGTAGTGTGTGTGGATTATCTGTAGATAGGTAGTGTGTGGATTATCTGTGGATGCGTAGTGTGTGTGGATTATCTGTAGGTAGGTAGTGTGTGTGGATTATCTGTAGATAGGTAGTGTGTGGATTATCTGTGGATGGGTAGTGTGTGGATTATCTGTAGATACGTAGTGTGTGGATTATCTGTGGATGAGTAGTGTGTGGATTATCTGTAGATGGGTAGTGTGCGGATTATGTGTAGATGGGTAGTGTGTGTGGATTATTATCTGTAGATGATTAGTGTGTGTGGATCATCTGTAGATGGGTAGTGTGTGTGGATTATCTGTAGATGGGTAGTGTGTGTGGATTATTATCTGTTGATGAGTAGTGTGCACAAAGACTTGAGACTCCACTTGACATTGCGACTCAAAGACTTGAGACTTGACTTGGACTCAGGGGCGTCGGAAGCATTTTTAATGTGAGGGGGACACATTGGTCTATGCGTGGGGGGCGGGGTTTAGGGTTTGGGGGCGTGGTTTGGATGGGTGGATGGGTGGCTTGCTGTGTGTGTGCAAAGTCTCCTGTTGATTAAGTGGAATTCATTCTTTCGCGAAAGATTCAAGATTCAAGATTCAACAGCACTGGGTGAACTAATATTTTATGTTAAATGTAGGGGGGTCCAAACGAATAATTATGAAATGTGAGGGGGACACGCCCCCCTCGGATTGAATGGCGACGACGCCCATGCTTGGACTCAAGCACAAAGACTTGACACTTGACTTGGACTTGGGAAAAATGACTTGTGAACAGATGAGTACTGTGTGTGGATTATCTGTAGATGGGTAGTGTGTGCGGATTATTATCTGTAGATGGGTAGTGTGAGGATTATCTGTAGATAGGTAATGTGTGGATTATCTGTAAATGGGTAGTGTGTGCGGATTATTATCTGTAGATGGGTAGTGTGTGTGGATTATTATCTGTAGATGGGTAGTGTGTGTGGATTATCTGTAGATGGGTAGTGTGTGTGGTTAATCTGTAGATGGGTAGTGTGTGTGGATTATCTGTAGATGAATAGTGTGTGTGTGTGGATTATCTGTAGTGTATGGATTATCTGTAGACAGGTAGTGTGTGTGGAAAATCTGCAGATGGGTAGTGTGTGGATTATCTGTAGAGTAGTGTGGGTGGATTATCTGTAGATGAGTAGTGTGTGTGGATTATCTGTAGATGAGTAGTGTGTGTGTGGATTATCTGTAGAGTATGGATTATCTGTAGACAGGTAGTGTGTGTGGAAAATCTGTAGATGGGTAGTGTGTGGATTATCTGTAGATGAGTAGTGTGTGTGGATTATCTGTAGATGAGTAGTGTGTGTGGATTATCTGTAGATGAGTAGTGTGTGTGTGGATTATCTGTAGATGAGTAGTGTGTGTGGATTATCTGTAGATGAGTAGTGTGCGTGTGGATTATCTGTAGATGGGTAGTGTGTGGATTATCTGCAGATGAGTTGTGTGTGTGGATTACCTATAGATGAGTAGTGTGTGTGGATTATCTGTATGAGTAGTGTGTGTGGATTATCTGTAGAGTAGTGTGTGTGGATTATCTGTAGATGAGTAGTGTGTGTGTGTGGATTATCTGCAGATGAGCTGTGTGTGTGGAAAATCTGTAGATGGGTAGTGTGTGTGGATTATCTGTAGATGGGTAGTGTGTGGATTATCTGTAGATGAGTAGTGTGTGTGTGGATGATCTGTAGATGGGTAGTGTGTGGATTATCTGTAAATGAGTAGTGTTTGTGGATTATCTGTAGGTGAGTAGTGTGTGGATTATCAGTAGATGGGTAGTGTGTGTGGATTATCTGTAGATGGGTAGTGTGTGTGGATTATCTGTAGATGGGTAGTGTGTGTAGATTATCTGTAGATGGGTAGTGTGTGGATTATCTGTAGACGGGTAGTGTGTGTGGATTATCTGTAGATAGGTAGTGTGAATAGTGTGTTTGTGTGTGTGTGTGTGGGTTAGCTGTTGATAGGTAGTGTTTGGTGACCAGACTCATTTCTTTGAATGTGCCACACCAGCAGATCACCACTAGAGGGCGACAGAACTCCGCCTATGTTTTTTTCAGGCTCAGTTTGCTGCAGATTACTCACTGTTGGATTAAATTCCTCTGTCCAGTCAGGAGTTGTAGTAAGATCGCAACCAAAGAAAAATAGCGCATCATCATAATTGGTTCTATATTAGCAATACCCCATCATAGAACTGATATATACAGTTCTTTTGTTTTTATTTATTTAAAACCTATTTTATGCTTTATTTGTGTTTTATTATTGTTTTATGATAAAAGCATGATGCTGATATTATCATACCTCACAAAACACATTTTTAATGCCAGAGAGGGTAACTGGGAGCAGTGGGCGAATTCACTGTAACATACTGGGCTGGTCACTGTGGTTTAACATTAAATATATGTTATGGCATGAGGTTAGCTAGAATGGGTTTGTAGTTTATTAACTGTCAGAATTATATTAATTGTAAAATTTTTGGTTGCTTGGTTATCCTATTACGGAAGCTCATTTCTTTAATCTTTCTCTCATTCCAGTGGCACTACATCACACTTCTGACTATCTGAAAGCAGTGGTTCACTTCCAGGACGTTTAACTTACTACATCAAAACAGAAGTAAAAAGATCCCGAGTCTAAATAAATAAGAGTTGGACATGAAGAAGATTAAATTCTCAGATTTTAGAGGATATGGGCTGGTGGGCTGGTGTGCTGGTCCAAATCCTGAAAATTTGAAAATGAGTCCCACTCCTGCCCTGCATTAATAAAGGTCTCTGTGCCTCATCAGGCACAGAGCAATGCTAATCTAGTAGATACATCTAGATACATCTACTATAATGCTAGACTAGAACAGCTAGTTCTACTCTAGAACAATGCTGGTCCTGAATAGTGAAACCTAACCTAGGACAATGCTTATTTGTATTTATCATACTCTAGAGCAAAACTAATCCAGACAGTTAGTTCTACCCTACAACAATGTTAGTTGAAAATGGCTGGTCCAACTGTAGAATGGCTAATTCTACTCTAGAACAACAATAACCAAGAACAGCTAATGCTACTCTATAGAGTAATCATAATCTAGAAAAGCTAGTCCTACTTCTAAAGTAATGCTAATCCAGAACAGCCACTCCTATTGTAATACTCATCTAGAGCAGGTAAATCTAAGTTTATGGAGCAATATAAACAAACATAACAGGTCTTAGCTTCGATTTACTCCAACAACTCTGGTTACATCTAACACCATATGAGCAACACCGTTATCTGCTGAGTCACCCACGCACACACAAACACACACAGGATGTTTGTGATTCTAATGTGTAGTGACAGAAATGACCTCATCACGTCAGCAAAGTGGTCTATCTGGGTCAACCTAAAAACGCCCGGGCCTTTTGTCTGTACTCTTACACAATGCACACAAACACACACACACACACACACACACACACACACACACACACACACCCACACACACACACACACCCACACACCCACACA
>JBBIGA010000083.1:15711592-15724523 GCA_037576975.1 Alestes dentex
AGTCCCACCTCCACCTTGAACTCCTCTGTCACTCCTACAGCACACCTCACTGCTGTCTCACAGCTCTCATACATGTTCACAGCTCTCATACATACATACATATACACACATATATATATGTATACACATATATATATGTATACACATACAGTAGACCGGCGAAATTCGCAGGGGTTATGTTCCAAGAGCGCTCGCGAATTGTGAAAAAAAAAGTGAATTAGCCTATAAATGCCTATTATTATAGTCTAAACCCTAAATATTCCCCCAAATACGGGGGGAATTTGGGGGAATTAGTTTTATTAGTTTTTAACTCGGCTTAATACATTACCTGTAAAATAAATGTGAAAGTAAACTCGAGATAGCTGCATGCGGGAAACTCTGGACAGGATATGGAAATGCTGGACAGGATCTGCCAGAGATGCGTCACAGGGCAGCAGCCAATCAGCAGCAAGGAGAAATAAATAACGCTCTCGGATTGGCTACTTTCAAACCTCCCGCCTCTGAGTACAGTGGTATTTCACCATCCCAAGGCGCTTTTTTGTATACAGTTGCTGAATTAATATTTGTGTTACTAAATTATTTAACTATAGTTTTTCTTAATAATTTAGCATGGAAATAAATGCATGAAAAATTATATATTGCCATGAAAAAAGTTTCTGCGAACAATTATTAGTTAGGTTCTAAAAAAATCCGCAAATGACTGAGGCCGTGAACTCTGAACTGCAGCTTCGCTGGGGCCGATACACACACACACACACACACACACACACACACACACACACACACACATACACACATACACACACACACACACACGTATATACATACACACACATATCCCGATCGAATATATGACCTGTCAACAAAGCTAAATTAAACAGAATTTATACCAACCGCTCTGCCTCATTCTTTATCGCCTAAACCTGTGCCTGTGCATATGTATTACCTGCTCCTTTAACCGATGTGTTTCTTCTTTTGATTTCTGTAGCTCACTCTCCGACTGCTCACGCTGGGATACACACAGATCCTGCAGCTCCGCCAACTACACACAAGCACAGCTCAGTTTTACAACATTTGTAAGGACTTTCCATTGACTGGTGTAATACTATGTAACTCTATGCCCAAACCCTGAGCTTAACCTCAGTAACCAAACAGCTCTTTCTGCTCTTTTTGTTTTTCCAAAAAAGGCTGGTTTCTGGTGAAAACATCACATCTCCTTGTTACTACCAGTTAATTGTCCCCACTTCTCATAATGATTTCAAATCCTGGGAAATCTGTAGAACATTTGTCTTCACAAAGAGATTAATATACCCACACATACACGCAACTATATTCTAGTAGCTTTTTTAATCATGCAGTGCAGTTTGTGTGCACTTTTACAGTGCTGGTATTGAGTAAACAGCCTTTCAAATATATGATAACATTTCATCATTAAAGAGCCCATAACCTAGACTTACTGGCTGCACCTCATTCTAAAAGCATTCCGGGCTGAAACAGTCCTTATAACTTAAGTTTGAATGGGTGGGGCTGTAGATCAAACAGGTTGGGTGTATGTAAATAAGGTGGGGTTTATGACATCTCATTTAAAAAAAATTAAAAAAAAAAAAAATTTTCTTCACTCATTTCTCAGCAGTATTTAAAGGAACCTTCTGACCAGATCAGCCCTCGCTGGCAGTGGAGAAATGCAGCCTGGCTTTTGGAATGCAGCTTTGATGTTACAATCCTGCGCGGCATTGACTGAAGTAGTTTGAGATCAGAATGATCTAAAGATCAGAGTAGATCTGATAGTTGTGTGATCTGCAAGCTTATTTGCATATTGCGGATGCAGTGGTGTGAACACTGATGATAATACCTTCTCTCTGTTCTGCTTAAGCTCCTCAGTGCAGCGAACCAGTTCAGTACACACCCCTTCATGCTCAGAACACTGCCTGAAACAGACACACACACACACACACACACACACACACACACACACACACACACAGTTAAGACCCCCAGAAATACAGCCTCTCCACTCGGGGATTAGGTTAACACACTATTACAGTTAAGAACCCAAAACAACATCATTCCCACAAGAGGGTTAGTTTAACACGTTTACAGCTAAGACCCCAAACATACAGCACCCCCACGGGTGTTAGTTTAACACAGCTCCTGCCTTCCTGTAGGCTGTGGTTGGTTTATCACACTGTTACAGCAAAGTCCCCCAAAATTACAGCCTCCCCATGGGGTTGAATGGGGGTGTTAGGTTAACACTGCTACAGCTAAGACCTCCCCCACCATGTAAACAACAAGAGAACATACACACAACAGATTGTTTTTATGCATAGACTCATCAAGAAACATAATGTAGACAAACATAAAAGATATATATTGTTTAGGTTTAATGGCTTGTCTGTTTGAAACAACTTAGAAAGCTGTAAAAAGGAATAGGGAATCAGACTAGACAGCAGCTGTTACTCACTTCTCAGTCGGTTACAGTTAACCCTGTCTTGCCACATGTGCATTTGATGCGGAGATGCATTCAAAAAAAAAAAAAAAAAAAAAAGATTTGTGTGACTGAGTTTTACAGTTAGTGACTGTAGCCTCGAAGCTTCAGTTTTAATGTGTCTCAGCTGACTGACCACATCTGGAGTTGAGGAAAACTGAATTCTGATTTTTTCACTCAAACATTCCTTTAAAATTTATGATAATCAGGTAATTTCTATTACCATTATTCCTTGTGACGCCACCCATCATAACTGGTTTTACTACATAAAATATGTGTGTGTGTGCACCTGCTGAGGTTTCTCTCCTGTTCTCTGAGCTCTTCCTTCAGTCTCTCAACCTCTCTGCTCAGCTCCTCTTTCTCTCCACTCAGTCGTTCTCTCTCTCCTCTCTGTAGTTCATGACTGTGTGTGTGCTGGGCATAGTGTGTGTTGAATGCATGGTGTATGTCGGGTGTGTGGTGTGTGTGCTGCAGTAGGAGTAGTCTCTGGTTTTCTCGCCGCAACTCCAGGAGCTCCTGCTGAGTCTGAGTGATGATGACCCACGGGTCTGCTGTGTGTGTCCAACCCAGTCCAGCTGTGCAGGGCGCCGGGGTGGGAGAAAGGGGCAGGAGGGGCAAGGGGGCAGCCGGGGCAGCAGGACTGGAGGCAGAGGTCACAGTGAAGTGAGATGGGGTCAGCAGAGCTGAAGAGGACGGACGAGTCACACCTGAGCCGGAGAGAGAGAGAGAGAGAGAGAGAGAGAGAGAGAGGGAGGGAGGGAGAGAGGGAGGGAGGGAGGGAGTGTGATAGTGAGTTCTCAGCTACTGAAACCTACTACACTGGATCACAAAAAAATAATTTCTTTCAGCTTCTTTGCCTAATCCATGTGTCTGAAGGCACATTTTGTCCATCACACCAGTATGAATGCATCAGATCCCCAACAGAACGGTCACTTCCAGCAGAACAGAATGCAGGAGGAAATGGCTCTATATTCTCTCCATCATGAGACATGGTACTGGTTTAAGAGCAGACTCACAGTCAGGATAGACGAGTTTTGAGTTCTTGCTCTACGGAAATCCAGAAATTTTAGTCATACAGAAACAGCAGTCTGAGTGATGGTTTTTCAGCACAGTAAAGGGCACAGCTTTCCTTTTGCCATTGAACCCTGCGTTCCAATTTTTCATCCGAAACAGTACTTCAATCATCACTTTCTTGTTCATGATCACACGCTGTGTTTTCACCACAAATGTAACAAAAATGGTCAGGATGGTTGACACAGCTGCGCCTACCCATGTTTTGCTTAAACATTTACCCTATACCCAAGAAAACCCTATAAAATAGACAAGCCCATGACCTGTCTCATCCTAAACTAAGCTGACATCAGCTCATTGACAGGCCAAAACTCTCACAGCACTGAATTCAACCAGGAAACGTATTTCAAACGAGGCAGTAGCAAACATACATGAGACAAAAACAGCTGTCATTATGCTGCCTTGCAGCAATACATGTATCAAAATACCAAACTATTGAAAACAATATTACGCCTATAACTTCAAATCTGGATGTGCTAAAATTTTGGTGGCAGATTTGGATTCAGCACAGTCAATTTCATGCAGATCATACATTTTACTTCCAGTAGCAACATCTTTGCTATCCAGAGTTACGGATACATTGCTGGATAGCAGAATACGTTGAGATATTTATGATGTTTAATTTATTATGTTTATACAGTCAAGGTAATGTTATATTATTGTTATATGTCATGCACACCAGTCCTGCATAAATGATTGTCTTTTTCTGTACTTTACCCCCAAAAAGAACTGATTTGTGATTATTGTTAACATTAGAGCAGCATTAACACTAAAGCACAGCAGCAAGATTAGTAAACAACACCTGCATTGTGGATGACCCCAATCTTACACACAAGTGCTGAAGTAAACACCATTTTATTTACTGCACATTCTCTTTTATATACTGCACGTTCTCCGTCCTGCAGCTGGCAGCCAGGTGGTTGGGGAGTTGCTCATGAGATCGGAAGGCTGCGAGTTTGAATCTCAGGACTGCCAGTGGCACCACTGAGGTACCCTGGAGCAAGGTTCCATCCGCATACACCGCTCTCCAGGCGCTGTGTTCCTGACTGTCCGCTGCTTCACTTGGTGAATGGGTTAAATGCAGAGATCTATTTCATACTGTTCACACGGTGTGCTGCGGTGTGTTCATGCACACCTAACAACTCCGCTGCTAGAGCACATCATCTGTCATCATGCAGTATTCAGACTAGTGCTGTAGCTGTTATCAACTGCACTAAATATTGTCCTGTCCTGTTTTGTTGTTCTTGTGTTTTTCTTGCTCTTTGCTTTCTGTGTATTTTGTCCTGTCTGTACTTATGTAATCTTGTGTTTCTGTTCTTGTGTTGCATCGTGGTTCTCGAGGGGCACTGTTTTGTTTCACTTTATGCTGTGTGTGTATGACTGAAATGATAATAAACCTACTTGACTTGACGAACATCAGTTCAGAGTTTAAGAGTCACAAACATTAAAATGCTGGGTTTTGACCTGTATTTTGTTTTTGTTTTTCGGAACATTCATATTAGACTGTGCTGCGGTTCCAGTCATGAAGTGCCAAAATTAAAGAATGAAACTTCCGCACCATTATAAGATGAACATGAAAATATAAATAAAATAAAGAAGCAACTTCAGCCTTTAGCTTAGCTGCTAACTCACCTCTCATAAATTCCCCCGGCGCGTTTAGTCTCTGCTTCTCCGCCATCTGAACCCCTAACCGCAGTCAATCTGTTAAACTAGCGCAATTATATTCACTTTTTAGTTTATATTTTATATTTATTACGTCTCGCCGCCAAACTAGCTTTCAAACGCAGCCAGGCGGAAGTGTTACCATGACACCCGCCACTTCCGTCAACACAGAGGACCTTTTTTTTTTATAAACAAACATTTATTACAGATTAATATGTTCATTTACTTTACCCTCGAAAATATAGTAACAATCACATTCATCACTAATTACAGTTTCAGCTTCTTTGTAGAGCTGTTTGTTTGTTTTTGTTACTTTGCACTTTTTGTTTAGTTTTGTCAGTTCTGTGATTTTGCAAAGCACTTCTGTAACCTGTGTGTAGAAAATGGCAGCATAAATTAATATTAAATACCTCAAAGGTGTAGTTTTTAAAATCAAAATTATTTTAAAATCATTTCAAAACTGGGAGCAAACGGTATTAAAATGTTTAAATAATTACAGTTGCGTGTGTAAAAAATTATATATATCCATACACACATACACTACATGTACAAAAGTTATGGGACACCTGACCATTCCACAAAAAGAGACTTTGTTGGCCATTACATTCCAGTTCATAGACTTTAATATAGACAGTTTTAACGGTTTTAACAGCTTCCACCCTTCTTGAAAGTCTTTCCACCAGATTTTGGAGTGTTGCTGTAGGAATTTGTGCCCATTCATTCTGTAGAGCATTTATGAGGTCAGGAACTGATGTTGGACGAGAAGGCCTGGCCCGCAATTTCCATTCCAGTTCATCCCAAAGGTGTTGGATGGGGTTGAGGTCACGGTTTCCTTGCAGGCCAGTCAAGTTCTTCCACACCAAACTCATCCAAACATGACTTTATGGAGCACGCTTTGTGCAGTCATGCTGGAATAGAAAAGGTTCTTCCCCAAACTGTGTCCACAAAGTTGAAAGCATGGTGTAGTCCAAATGTCTTGGTATGCTGAAGCATTAACATTGCCCATCACTGGAGGAAAGGGGCCTTGCCCAAAGCCTGAAAAACAGGTGTGTCCCAATAGTTATAGCATATATACGTTGTCTCTTTTGGACTTGCAGGTTAAGGTCTTCAGTGGCACTGAAGGACTGTTCTTTAGGTGTGGAGGCCACAGGGTCAGTCCATTCAGCTGGACACAGCAGCAGCTCCTCCGGACCACACCTGATCATCCTACCATCCATCCATTCCCAGCCTCACATGATACTGTTGGCTACTTCTCTCTGTATTTCTATTTTCAGCCTCTCCCTTTCTTCCCCTTCTCTTTCCTTGCCAATTCTTTCTTTCCCTTTCTATATTCCCCTCTTACCCCCCTCTTATCCCCCTGCTGGAGGGTGAGTTAGTGTGAGCTGACAGTATCCAGAGGCAGCATTGATGCAGAATGACAAGAAATGACATCATTCTCCTTAAGGAACACACACAAACCCCTACCATGCCTAAGAAAGTTCTCACTGAAATCACTTTACATCAGTGCAAAACACACATTATATACACACTCTAGAGCCACATCAGATTACATCTCTCAAACATTTTGAGGCTGCCGAGTGTGTAAAGTCTGTATATGTGCATACAGGATTCTAGAGAAACACGGAGTGAAAAGAGATTAGCGTGAAAGAGACAGAAGAAAACACAGAGAGCGAGAGAGCAGAGAGAGAGACAGAAGTGAGGGATGATGTGGAGCTGGGTGCTGTGGTGCTCCAGCGCTACCAGGTGGACACAGTTACAGTCAGATATGAAATCACAGCCGAGGGTTTATTTTGTTCCAAAAGGTTCTTCTGTCCAAACATAAATACAAACAGGAAATGGAACAGTGGACATTTCTTCTGTAAATAGAATAAAAAACACTTGGATTTATATACAGTCCAATATCATATACATTTACACACACTCATACACATTCACGCCCTCTCAGTCACACACACGTTCATACACTCGTTCAGCAGTTCAACACAGAGATAAAAGGTGTGGGGAGGGAGGGTCAAAAATTAAACTGTGACAAATATTTAAAAAAAAAAAAAAAAAAAAAAAAAAAAATAGGTGAACCAAACCTCATAAATATTAATTTCAATCCTGAACGCTGTGTATGAGTCCCACAGTCGCCTCGGCAACCCTCACCATGATTACACCATCACCCAGAAAACACACCCATATTAACATATTCATGATTTCAGCCCTGAATCCCAACCCACCCCAAAAGGGAAAAAAACAAACAAACAAAAAAAAAACAAAAGAGAAACGATTGGGGGAAAAAAAAACAAAAAAAAACCATGAAAGAATTCAGACCAAATAAAACACAAAGGAAGAAAGGTTGAAGATTTAGCAAAAAGAAAAATGACGTTTTCATCTGTTCTTTCTGCAGTCTGTCCGAAATGCGGTACATTCTAGTGGACCTGTGACTACAGTAGAAAAAACAAACAAAAACAACTTAAATACAAAAATCAGCACCAATTCACATTTTCACACATTTTGTGTAGAATATATATATATAATATATAATATATAATTATATATTTAAAAGATATATAACAATATATTATACTAATATAACTAATTTAAATCGGAGTATATCAGCGTTGCTCTACATGAAGCACTTTTCCTCACTGTGAGTTTTTCCATTCAGACAGTAAAATAAAAACCTCAAGCTCTGTGTGAACGCACGCGCTCTCACGGCCTCTAAACGACCAGTCCTGAGCAAGCACTGTGGGAGAGGGGGCGGGGCTTTAAGGTTTCCCCCCAATAGGCTGCTGCTGAAGGGCTGAAGGACTAAAGGACCAGCAGAGACACAGGGACCTTACACTCTGGCCCAAATCATCTCTCCTGGAGTGTGACATCGTCACGGCAACTGAAGGAAATTAGCAATTGTTCACAGAGAACAAAAGAACAAACAAAAATACTGTAAGCCTCTAAACCCACGTCCCACACAGGAAATCTGCTTTAGAAATGTTGATTTAAATACTCATCTGGAGTAGTTACATGTTTATAAAGTTCTGATTTACAGCTGATTGTCTTTATAAAATAACCTACAAATCAAAAACTCTTCTATAAGTTACAAAAACACAGAGCCTGTTTCCTGCACTGTCTTTAGAAAAGAGAGCCGCTCCAGGGCGCCGCTGCCACCACCACTGCTCACATGAACAGTTTTTACACTGTGCGAATGCTCTGTGGCTGCACTCCTGCAGGGGGCGCCAGACTGCAGAGTAAAACGCACACACACATGCACGCGTACACGCGCGCACACATACACACACAGGATCTGCAGAGTTAATGGAGAAAGTGCAGCCAGGCTCCGCAGCTGAAGGAACAGGAAGTGTGTGCTGGAAGAGAGCACTCCAATGTCAGAACCAATCAGAACATCGACACGTTCAGCACCTAAAAAAAAACAAACAAACAAAAAAAAAATTTTTTTAAAAACCACACACACAGAGCACATAACTTTAGAGCAACACCACACAGATGATAATGACAATACTGTTCACAGCTAAGCTTGTAGCATTTCTATCCAAGTTCTATATGAGTAATGAGCTCTGAACTGCTTACAGAAAACATCTGACCAGGGCTCACCAACAACCAGACCAAAAAATGAAAGCATGATAAATGGATGGACACACGTGACAACAGAGAGACACGAGACCATAGATACGGATGAAGAACAGTTGGAGGGAGGATGGACAGACAGGTACAGATAGTGACTTACTGAGTCGTCCATGATGGAGGCAGGGTCAAAGTAATCTGGTTTGAGCTCTGATCGTTCTCGACGGTTTTTGGATGGAGGCTGCAGAGGAAAACAGAACAGCGCAATGACCTTTCTTCTACAGGTTCAACCAGACCCATCCCAAGGTCCACCAGCACTCTAATCAGGAACATCAGTCAGATGTCCAGTGTGCTGACAGTCAGAAACTATCAATGAATTGTTTACTTATGCAATCTACATGGTCACTCTAATAGACGGTAGATTTCAATAACACATTTCAATTTTTTTTGCCAACTAAAGTGCTATTCTCTGGCTATCTTTGCCACGTTCTACTGTGCTCTGATTGGTTAATGGAGTGCTACATTCTGGACTGTAATTGGTTGTACCAGGTCAATGTCCATGGTGTCGAAGTCCATGCCCTCGTTCAGATCTTCCAGACGCTGCTCTGATGACATCATCACATCTTCCACTATTGGCTCTTCGTCATCCTCCATCAGCCCCGTGCTTCGTCGACTGACATAAAAAAACAAAAAAAAACACTTTCTATTTATAATAGCACCTTTTGTCAAACTCAAGGTTACCTTGCAGTATTGATTGGCCTTGCAGTATTAAATTATCAATTAACCTGCTTCCCATTTTGGTGTTAAAAGAGGTGAGCGCATTCCATAAAACCCTCAGTGCAACTGCATAAGTGCAGAGCACTTTTCTAATCTACCTGGTCACAGGCACTTATAATCTATTGAGAGCTGCTGTGGTTCAGCAAATTAGCTCATTTAAAATAAGCAGTAAGTTTCAGTAAGGATTCAGGGGGTATGGAAACACAGACCCTGGTCACACACCCGAAAGGTCAGCATGATGCTGACATCTCAAAGTGCGCACTTGGAAAAATAAAACAAGACTAATTAGGGACAGGCCCTGACACTGTACAAGGCAGGGTGAAGGACCATCAGTACTGTGATTAATCAAACAGGAGAGGGAAACAGCAGTGTGAGTAAAGAGACAGGGGTTCATACTGAAACAAAGGAGGAAATGAATGAGATGTCACACACTCTGCAGGAGTGACTTTTAAGCATATCAGTTAAATCTCTGCAAAACATCAGAGAACTGGTGGAACAAAACAGGATTCCTCAGAGAGATGATAAACTCAGAATTTTCCAATAGGGGGCAAGCTCCACGCCTGAAGCACAATCATCACTCTGGGCTTAAATGATCCAGCTTTACTGAAAATTTTTACGTCATTAAAAATACTACGCACATCCTTTATCACCCAACCTATTCACGGTCATGCTCTGGTTCCCCAGTTCTCTGATGTTTAAAAGTCGCTCCTGCAGTGTGTGAATGGGTTGGGTGAAAAAGGATGCGGGCTGACCCTGGTGTGTTTTCAATAAAGCAGGATTCTCCATTTAGACTGAAAACCTAATAAACTTGAGTCTCTCCAAAAGCAGGAGTGATTAGTTGCATCATCATCATCATTCTGGACTTAAATCTTTACAGAGAAATCCTGGGAGCAAGGGATAAAGTTCATCACGCACTCGCAACCCGTGCTGCTCATTTAACCCCTATACTGTAAAGAATTTGTGCAGACGTTGCGCTTACATTGCGTGCTGCATGTGACTCCTCATCTTGGCGTTCTGGATGTTTGCTCTCTCCTGCTGTTGTCGCTGCGCCAGCATCCATGCTACCTGCGTACTGAACGAACAAATAAGCATTAACAGACATTTCATGAACTCTGAAACTGTGATAACCACACTACAGCTATTGTCTCAAATTAATACAAAACAGGCAGATTTTGCTATTTTAGACATTCTAATCTATTATAATAGTATTACATTTAATATGCCCACTTATTTCATTCACTAAATCAGGACCCCCAGTCTGCTGAGTGGCAAAAGTGACCAGGTCTTTCTATCAGGGCAGAAGTGAGCGTTACATGAGTTTATGGCCAATGTTAGTTGCAAAGTGTTTAGCTGTGTTTGTGTGGCATTCATCCAAAATAAGTCCTCCAGTGTGGAGTGTGTCTGGACATGGAAGAACAGTCATGGAACTCAATATTCAAAAAAATGTGGGTGTGTTTACTTGTAGTCAATGGTCTGATGTGTTTGCTGCAGTGGTGTGTGCTGAGGTTCGTTGCTCATTGTGTAAACTCCGACGTATCCTTCGTCTGGCCGAAGTTTCTTGGCTTCCCGCAGCACAGTGGAGGTCATGTGGGGCGATGACATCAACACAGGGGTCTGCTGCACGTTCTGCTCACGCGCCATCCACACACCTGCATCGCTGCTGCAGCTGCTGTCCTCTACACAGACACACAGTACACGATTAGAGCAATAGTTTCCTGTCAAACCAAACCACCCACTCCAAATGTGGTTAATCAGTTTAGACATGTCTGGAGTCTCGAGTTGGTGCTAATTGCACATCTGAACTTGAACAAGCTAACAGTTACCTTGTTCAAGTTTTGATCCTAAATTGTGCAGAAGTTACACCATTTAAGGTGGAATGAAGAAATCTCCATAAGAAGCTGACCACTTCAGCTGAATGTCTCAAACACATGTACACACCCTCAGGCAGTTTCCTCTTGGCGGGCACAGGGGTGATTTTTGGCTTTTTACTGCGTGCAGAGCCCCTGCTGCTGACCCCGCTGATCACAGACATGGTGTCGTCGTCAGCTCCCGCCTGCAGGGAGTTTCTGTAGGATATCAGAGGGAGCCAGCACTCCTCCCTCTGCAGGGACATCTGAAACGTCATAAACCGCTCGAGATACAGGTGCCTACAGAGATTGACAGATGAGGAGAGGGACAGAGTGAGAGAGAGAACGAAAAGAAAGGGACAGAGAGAGAGAGAAAGTATAGAGTGAGAGAGCAAGAGACAGAGAAAGAGGGGAAAAAAGGAGAGAAAGAGAGGGATTGAGAGATTAAAAATGTATTAGTTCAGCAAAACACACTTCATACAAATTTTGGAAACCAGAGAAGAGCAAAGAGAAGACAGAAAGAAATAAAAAAATGAAAAGAAACGAGAGGAGAGACAAACTTACACAGTCTTCCTGTCCTGGCGTAGCAGTTTAGAGGAAAACTCACTCAGGATGTCGAGGAAGGCCAGATTCAGAGGGGGTCCACCCTCTCCTTGAGGACTGGGCTCTTTAAACGCAAACTCTATACCATCCCTAACACACACACACACACACACACGTTTCTATAATAAAGATCATTTACATTTATTTTCACTGTGAAATATTTGAGGCGCTTAGGGTTGTGCTTCTGTGTGCTCATATTTCTCCACCAAGGCCTCTATGGATGAATAAATGTGCAACTCTGAGTGGGTGCGTCAGTGTGTGTTCATACTTGTGTAGCATGGCGATGGCTTCTCTGGTCTTGAGCTGGTCGAGGCCAAACGTGAGAGAGAACCGCCGGGCGAGTTCTTTAATTCCACAGAACGCTGAGGAGGAGCGGTCGAAATTACAGCCCAGCTCACTCAGCATTTCGTTAAACAGCTGAAACACACAAAATGTACACACAATGTTACCACAACGATACAGCCACAACTACACTCTGTAGTCATAAGATCGGCCATTGGGCTACCTGCTGTAAGCTGAGGATGAGAGTTTTGGCACACTGGATCTTGTCGATTTGCCGCGTTTTGCTCATTGTCTCCTTTATGATGTCACCGTAATCGTTATAGTACTGTACAGAGAGGTAACATATAAGAGAATATATCAGAACATATCAAAATGTAATGACTCAGTATGTGTGGGCATGTGTTCTAAAAATACGTGCTAACTCACTCTCATGTACTGTTTGAAGATATCTGCTCCTGTGCTCATCTCCACCACGTTGTAGACGATGAGTTTGCAGTACGCTGCTAACAGGTTTCTCCGTTTGTGTAGAGCTTCAATCTTACCGGCTTCATCATCCTGCTGCCCGTCTACACACACACACACACACACACACACACACACACACACACACACACACACACACACACACACACACACACAC
>JBBIGA010000083.1:15764193-15774686 GCA_037576975.1 Alestes dentex
CGGTGTGTGGGAGGAGCAGTGTGTGGGAGGAGCAGTGTGTGTGGCAGGAGCAGTGTGTGTGTGGCAGGAGCAGTGTGTGTGGCAGGAGCAGTGTGTGGCAGGAGCAGTGTGTGGCAGGAGCAGTGTGTGTGGGGGGAGCAGTGTGTGTGGGAGGAGCAGTGTGTGTGGGAGGAGCAGTGTGTGTGGGACGCTGCTGGAAGGTCAGTGCTGGAAGGTCAGTGCTGGAAGGTCAGTGCTGGAAGGTCAGTGCTGGAAGGTCAGTGCTGTAGCTGTTCTGGAGGAACATCCGAGTGGTCGGTTCTGACCTGCAGTTTTAATGTTTGAGTGTGTGAATTTCTGAACCCTCTACTGGATCTCCTGCAGGTTCTGGAAGGAAAGCCCATCTTCGCTGACTGCTTTGGGAACCTGGTTCCTCTGACCAAAAGTGGGCAGCACCACGTCTTCAGCTTCTACGCCTTCAAGGAGAACCGCCTGGCGCTCTTCATCAAGGTCAGATCTGGAGTCTCAGAAACACATCTGTTCTTCTCGTCTCCGCTGCTTCGGTTTGAAATGAGAAGAAAATGAGAAATTACATCAATATTAACCTCTTACTGATCTGAGCAGCACTATAAAATGATAGATCCATCCATTTATTGATGAACTGATTGATTGAGTGGGAGATTGATGGATTGAATGATTGACTGATTGATTGAGGGATTATTGATGGATAGATTAGTGGGTTGATTGATTCTGAGACTGATTCATGGATTGGTTGGGAGATGGATTGATTGATGGATTTACTGATAGATTAATAGACGGATTGATTGATGTATTGGTTGATCGATCAGATCCGGGACACGGCACAGGAGCCCTGCGGTCGACTTTCTTTCACTAAGGAGCCGAGGACGTACCGCTCTCTTACCCACAATGCCATCTGCAACCTGAACATCACACTTCCTGTTTACTCAAAGGTTACGAGCACAGTTATAAAGTATCTTAATTAATGAGTTAAATGAAAACATTTAACATTTACTGCATCTTTCTTATTATTTGGGCTCTTTGTTTATATCAAATGTTATAATAATAATAATAATAAGCATCATTTTTTGTACTTTCTGAAGGAATCCGACTCAGACCAGGACATTGATGAAGAGGTAAGTCTCTCCTTTTATTATTAAGAGCCTAATTTTCACCAGAATTATATTAAATAATGTTCTATTTGTATGAGAGCTGTGTTTAAACTGTTTTCTCTCTGAACTGTTTTCTTCCTTTTCAGAGTGACAAGACTCATGAGAAATGTAAGCTTGGCCCTTTTCTGGCTTGACTTTGTGATGATTAGAAAATGTAATTATGTTATTAGATATGAATAAAGCAGCAGTGTGGGTGGAAATGGATCCTTTGTTGCTGCGCTGTGGCTGAAAAGCATTTTCCCTCCATCCCTGAGTTCCATTCGCTCCCATCATCTCCATCCTGCCAGCACCAGATAATCAGGGCTCAAAATTTTCCACTTTAGTGTCAGGGGAGCTGCTGAACCCACTCTCAGCTTATCCGTGTGAATTAGATCTGATCACATCGATCCATATTGATCTTTATAGACGCCGCATGTTTGTTTCGTTTTATTTATATAAACGTGTGTAATTTTTTTCACGTTTTGCGGATGAGTTCACCTGCAATGAAATCACAGATTTCATTCGTCCTCCAGAACACCGCCTGCATGGACACTGGTCTCCTGCTCTGCATGGAAATAACTTGACTTACACATGTTATATTTGGGTTTTTCAGACCTGTGTGTGTGTGTTTCTTCTCCTTTATGTCTTTATTTGTGGTATTTATGAGTCATGTTTTGTTTTTTTGCGGTTCTCTTGTGTTCCCTTGGTTCTTTTGTCTCATTCATTAAAATCACCGTTCTCTCACTGGACCGATTCTGTTACCCCTGCATAATTGCTGACCTGGCGTGACCTCTGGGGGTCTCAGTGGTAGAATCTGCTCTAAAGATGTTTTAACGCTGATATTTTATGGGGTTGATGTGAAGATTGCCTGTTTTGTTCTGTGTCTTCATGTTGACAACAATCTTGAGATGCCACCGCTGGTCTGTTTTGCTACGGTTCAGATTGCTTTTCATTTGTTTGTTTACTTATTTTTTATGTTCAGCTTTCCGCCTTGATCTCTCTCTGTCTTCCTTCTTCCTTCTTCTATTCTGTGAATGAGTTCACACTCAGATATAACATGTTTAAGCAAGTTATTTCGTGCCCGTTGTGTCCCAGCTCTCTTTCGCTTTGCTTAGCTGCTCCCCTGCCAACCCAAACTCCCGGATCCATCAGTCCGACCTAGCGATTCTCTAATCAATCAGCTTTTGTCGCTCTTCTCAGCTGAAGATTGATTGTATTGCTCCTGCCCTGACCACTTTTCCAATGTCTTTTGTCCTCTTCATTTCCCTTTTGTTCTTTAAATCCGTTTTTGCCTTCAAAGATGAGGACGAAACTGAATCAACAGAACTCTCTATCTTTCAAACACAAATGGTTCACGATCCAGCCACTCTCGCAAGTCCAGACCTTCTCTCTGATGTTTCTGATGTGAAGCAGGACCTTATCAAAATGTCCACCCTTCTGACCACCGACCCGTCAGAAACATCACTGGTTTCATATGGAGATGAAAACATGAAATCTGGCCTTAGTAGGGAGGAGGAGGCTGAGGAACCTTTTGCGATAGTGGGAAGAGTGAAAGAAGACCTGGAGAAGGTAGGTGAGATTTTGCGAGCTGGAGCAGTCAGTGAAACAGAGAGTACAGAAACTGTAGAAAAGTCTGGAGAGAAATACGGGGTACTCCCTCATGACAGAGGGATTATGGAAACCAGAGAAGACGAGATTGTTCATGTGCAAGAACCTTTACTCAAGGAAGTCAGAGTCACAAGAGCCACAGACTCGAGTTCCCCACCCAGAAAAGATGCATCTGAAATGGTTTCGCATCTCACCACTGACTTGGACAGCTATCTTCAGAAAATCCCTGTCGGCGCCCATCAGGTTCAAGAAGGGACCATTGTTGAAGAGACATTTACAGAAGTTGTATTGCAGAGAGAACGGAGGCGTAACCCTCCTAGAATAAAAAAACCAGCAAGACGGAAGCTGAAAGAGCGAGAATTTGCGAGTGGTAGCTCAGAAGATGAACTTGAAAGAATGAGCTCTGAAGAATCGCTCGATGGAGACGTAGTTCTTGGAGACCCTGAGGTTGTGTCTGGACCAGTGCCAGTGTCCCCTAAAGTCATTGAGACTCCCATAGGCTCCATCAAGGACAGAATCACAGTGCTTCAAAAGAAAGTGGAAGAAGAAGGGAAGGAAGGGACTGCCCAGGTACAGGTTCGACAGGGAACCCAACAAGCGATTACTCTCCAGAGAGGAAGCTGGAGAGCAATGGAAGAATCAGGCATGGGTCCCCCTAAATCACCAAAATCCCCACGATCCCAGACAGAGAGGATAGAGGAGACCATGTCCGTCCGGGAGCTGATGAAAGCCTTTCAATCTGGACAGGACCCATCAAAGAACAAGCCTGAGCTTTTTGAACATAAATCTCTCACTAATCTAGCTACGACATCTGCAATCGCCATGTCTCAGGATTCTCAGGACATTCAAACCTACAATGCAGAAAAGACCGTAGAGACTCAGCAATCAAAGGAAAACATTGATCCAGAGAGCAAGACAGAAGAATCATCACACAGTGTTTTTGGCCAATTTAACAAGACAGTCATCAGTGATGAAATTGTCCATGATCAATCAGTGACTGGTGATGAAATTGTCCATGATCAATCAGTAATTGGTGATGAAATTGTCCATGATCAATCAGTAATTGGTGATGAAATTGTCCATGATCAATCAGTAATTGGTGATGAAATTGTCCATGATCAATCAGTGACTGGTGATGAAATTGTCCATGATCAATTAGTGACTGGTGATGAAATTGTCCATGATCAGTCAGTAATTGGTGATGAAATTGTCCATGATCAATCAGTAATTGGTGATGAAATTGTCCATGATCAATCAGTGATTGGTAATGAAATTGTCCATGATCAATTAGTCATTAGTGATGAGACTGTCCTTGTTCAATCAGTGATAGGTGATGAAATTGTCCTTGTTCAATCAGTGATTGGTGATGAAATTGTCCATGATCAATCAGTGATTGGTGATGAGACTGTCCATGATCAATCAATGATTAGTGATGAGATTGTCCATGATCAATCAGTCGTTACCTCAGAGGATCCAACAGCTAGACAAAAGTTTGATCAAACCACCATGGAAGTAGCACCTTTGAATATCTTAACCAGTGACAAAGAAGATGGGACTCTGAAGAGACATACTCTGGTGGTTGAAGAACCAACAATAACTTTGGAAGTCATGTGGCAACATGAGGATGTATCGTGTAGCCCTGACAGACTAACCTGTGAAGGCTGGAATATTAGCCCCAAACGAAGAGAGTCTGAGGAGCCACAGATTAGTCCTGACCGGAAACCTTCTGAAGACTTCAGTGCTGTCATTAAAGAGGAACTGGAGGATAATCCAGAGTACCAGCTTTTCAGGCAGTCAGCAAGCTCAGCACATCTCGGATATTCCACAGAATCCAGGATGGATAAACCAAATCCCATGGTCAGATTCGCCACTGCGATGGTACACAGTGAACCATTCTCTCCAAGTGCGTTCCATGATGAGATTGGGGAAATGAGTGAACAACTAAAGAGGGATCCTGATGAGGAATGTGGCGATTTACCTGGACCTGGTTTAGGTGGCAGGACACCTTTTTCTAGCTTAGGCGAAAGTGACGAATACGAGGACCCCATAGAAACACAGGCAAGTCCCAAAGACCAGCTTTTCAATGATAATGTGGACACATCACTCACAGGCAGAGAAGTGGCGAATGAAGATCATTATGGAGATAAAGGTGCAAGGTCAGATGTATCATCCATAGAAATCAAATATTCATTTCAGACAGAGAAAGAGAGAGCACATTTACAAGGGACAGAGGAGAAGGACCATAGTGAGGATAAGGATATGATAGAGTTGTCATCTACAGAAATCAAACCACAAGCCCAAACAGAGCTTGAGGGAACATATTTACAAAAGATAGATCAAGAAGGTCTTCATGGGTATGAGGACACCATGAAAGATTTGTCACCTGCTGAAGTCCAAGAACAAGCCCAAACAGAGGTTGAGGGAACACGTTTACAAGAAACAGAAGAAGAGGGTCAGAATGTGTTTTTTCCACCCAAAGAAATCCAAAGAAAATCCCAAACAGAGCTTGGGGGAACACATGTACAAGAGACGGTGGAAGACCTGCAGGGGTATGAGAGCATGATGAAAGAGTCGTCACCAACAGGAATCAAAACACAAACCCAAACAGAGCTTGATCAAAAACATTTACAAAAGACAGAGGAAGAAGGTCAGCATGAATATGAAGGTGCACTGAAAGAGTCGTCACTTATAGGAATCCAAAGACAAGCCCAGAGAGGACCTGAAGGGACACCTTCACAAGAGACAGAAGTAGAAAATTCACATGGGTATGAGGGTTTGATGAAAGAGTTGTCACCTGCTGAAGTCCAGAGACAAGTCCAAAGAGAGCCTGAGGGAACGTTTTTGCAAAAGACAGAGGAAGGTCTGCACGGGTTTGAGGGTACACTGAAAGTGTTGTCACCTACAGAAGTCCAAGAACAGTCCCAAAAACAGCTTGAGGAAGCACATTTACAAGACGCAGAGGAAGAAGCTCAGCATGTGTTTTTGTCACCCAAAGAAGTCCAAAGACAATCCCAAACAGAGCTTGAGGGAACATCTTTACAAGAGATGGAAGAGGACCAGTTTGAGTATAAGGATACGATGAAAAATTTGTCACTTACTGGAATCCAAAGGCACATCCAAATCAAGGGGACACATTCACAAGAGACAAAGGGAGAAGACTCACATGGATGTGAAGGAATGATGAAAGAGTTCTCACCTACAGAAGTCCTAGAACAACCCCAGACAGAACTTGGGGGAATATATTTACAAGAGACAGAGGAAGAAGGTCTGTATGGGTATGAGGGTACACTGAAAGTGTTGTCACCTACAGAAGTCCAAGAACAGTCCCAAAAAGAGCTTGAGGGAGCACATTTACAAGACGCAGAGGAAGAAGCTCAGCATGTGTTTTTGTCACCCAAAGAAATCCAAAGACAATCCCAAACAGAGCTTGAGGGAACATCTTTACAGGAGATGGAAGAGGACCAGTTTGAGTATGAGGATACGATGAAAAATTTGTCACTTACTGGAATCCAAAGGCACGTCCAAATCGAGGGGACACATTCACAAGAGACAAAGGGAGAAGTCTCACATGAATGTGAAGGAATGATGAAAGAGTTCTCACCTACAGAAGTCCTAGAACAACCCCAGACAGAACTTGGGGGAATATATTTACAAGAGACAGAGGAAGAAGGTCTGTATGGGTATGACGGTACACTGAAAAAGTCTTTGCCTACAGGAATCCAAAGACAAGCCCAAACAGAACTTGATCAAAAATGTTTACAAGAGTCAGAAGACGAAGGCCAACATGGGTATGAGGGTACACTGAAAGAGTCGTCACCTGCTGAAGACCAGAGACAAGCTCAAATAAAAAAGGGAATTCCCGAAATCACCCAAAGGGGCGGTTCAGCTCAGGATATGGACGAGTTTAAAGTAACTGATGAGGCCTCTGAGAAAACTGCTGATTCTGAAGAATTGCAGGAAACACAGCAAAGGGCTCCCTGCGAAATCCCACCAATGAGACCTGACAACCTAGAGACAATCCAGCCTGTGATAAAGGGTGACACTAAAAGTGCCTATCAGAGTGACTCACTGGAGACCAGTCCTGTTCGAGAGGGTTTCTCTTCTCACAAGTCTCCGGACTCCATTGATCCAAGCCCAACCAAGGAGTTTCCCTGCCCAGACTCTTTAGAAACCAGTCCCACAGAACCGAGACCTGGATCCCAAAGTCCCGAACATCTGCATCAAGGCAGCAAGCCCATTTCTAACCTTGCAGAAAGCATAGAAAATGAAAAAAGGGATGAAATGATCATCTTGAGAGAGACTGAAGTGACCCACCACCTTGATTCTCCAGATTCACAGTGCCTTTCAAAGCCATATTCACCTCCTTTAGATGGAGGAAGTAGAGAAGCTCTGGAGGACAGCAGTGTGGTGCAAAATCAATTCAAACCTGAGGAAGAGATGTTCAAAACGGCTGTAAAAATATTTGATGAAATAGAAAATGATGAGAAGGAAAATATCGATTCCACCATCTCTGCACTGGTTAGAGAAGAAGAATCAATGATGGATAAAGCAGTTGATGATTCATCAGACAAACAAAGCATCCCAAAGGAATTTGATGGATCCTACTTTCCAGAGACTGCAGATCCACATGGCTTCTCTGTGCCTTTAAACACATTTTCGCCTCAGCCAGAAGGAGATGACGAAGAAGAAGATCTGGATGTTGCTGCCACAGTGAAGAAGCAGTTCACACCAGAGGAGGAGATGTTTAAAATGGCCGCAAAAATCAGAGTATTTGATGAAATTGAAAAGGATGCAAAAATGAAAAAAGTGAAATTTGAGTTCACTTCCTCCTCACATGCTGAGACAGAGGAGCTGCAGTCAGGGGATGATGGTCTACTGGACCATATAGTAGAAGCTCCCAAAGGCAAGGGACAGGAGAACCCAGCTGAATCCAGTCTGTCGTCCTCTTCACGTCTGGACTCAGAGCAGAGTGATGACCCAGAACTGACTAAACTACCTCAGGGGGTCACAAGACCAGCCATGTCTGAAACTAAGGTCCCAGAGTTTATGGAACATGGTGCTTTGGAAGATGAGATGCAGACAGAGATGTTGCCTATGCAAATTCACATTGATGATCAAGATCGTCATGAAGAATTTTCTCCTGAGTGCCTTAATAAACCAGTAGATCAGACTGTTGTTACAGAATCTATGGGTGAAATGTTATCCAGAACATCAGTGGACTGCAACGACAAAACTGCAGTCCATGACACTGTGTGTCCCATGACTGATGCAGAAGAACCTCAGGATGAGCAGATGTCAGACGAGGATGCTTATGGAGAGGGAGATGGAGAAGAATCACAAGAATGTACAGAATCTGTTCAAGGAGATCTTGTTCCCTGGAGTGCTGATCTGGAAGACGACGAGAGCTTTGAGTCACGAATTGAAGCGGAAGAGAAGAAAATCTTCGCCTTGGTTGCAGACATTCAATCTAATGGGACAACACCAGAAACGACTCCTGGTCGGACCCCAACAGAGGACGGGACAGATGGGACAACAAACCCTTTCTTGTTCCAAGAAGGGAAGCTTTTTGAAATGACCAGGGGAGGAGCCATCGACATGAGCAAAAGAACTATGGAAGAAGAACGAGATGCATTTGTCTTTTTCCCACTTAGGGAAGATCCTTCTGAGGAGCCTTCTTGTGAACTACTAGAGGAAAGAGGAGCAGTGTCTAGCACCCATGACTCCTCGAGTGTTACCCCTTTTGATTCGGTTATGGTATCTTCACAGGACGTCAAATCCACTGAACAGTCTGAGATAACATATAATCCCAGCAATATTTGGCCTGAAGATATTTGCCAGCCCAAAGATTCAGATCCTCATTTAAGTCAGATCGACTTGGAGACTAGCAGAGATAAGGATCTTGACTCTGCAGATTCATCCATAGCAAATATCGATACCGCCACCTCTACAATTACACGATCAGTTTACTCAGAGCAGGATATGGAGTCTTCTGATTCATCTACTGAGGAGGAACAGCATTCAGTGATCGAGATTCCCACACCTACACAAGAAACTATCAAGCTCCCAACTGTAGCAGAGCCTAATGATGAGGAAGTGCAGGCTTCATCACTCTGTCCAACCTCACCTAAAGTTCCCCCTGCAGAAACTGTAGGCAGCAAGCTCAAATCAAAGATTCCAGTAAAAGCTGCCAGCTTTGACCAAACATTAGGAAAAGGCGACTCAACCGAGCAGAGCCGAAGGCCAAAGTCTGAGGCGGATGTGAACCTCTCAGATTGGGCCACAGCCGGCACAGACTGTTCCTCAGTTAAACCAAAGCCTCCAACTTCTAGACTGCCCGTGCCCATCGAGCAGACTCCGTCTGGACCAGCTCCACCAAGAGAGCTTCCTCAGTTCCCTCAGGAATCAGAAGGTACAGGCAAGCAAGGGTCTGCAGATCAGAGGGAACGTGTCCAAGGCTCCCCTGACTCCAAAGGGGAAGTCAGGTCCCTGCCAGCTGTGAGACCTTCCTCTGTGGGAGAGGATGTGTTTGAGACAAGGCCGAACTGGGAGGACTGTGTGGAAACCCAGATGCAGCGAATCTCAGACAGCAGTAGTCCAGATCGAAGTGAAGGTACTTGGCTCTACATGGCTTGTGGCCCCTTGTCCCCTCCCCTTAGAGATTCCTTAGTTCCATGCAAGGCCCAAAAAGTCACATTTTGTTTCTGAATGTTGTCTCGTCCTGTCTCGTCCTGTCTGGTGTCGTGTTGTCCTGTGCTGTGCTTTTGTCTTGTGTCTGTGCGATGTGAGTCGTGTGCTTGTTGTCAGTGTTTGTGTCGTATCTGTCTTTTGTTGCCCATATCCATGTTTATTGAAATCTCAAGATTGTCTTTTTTTCTTTCTTAAACAAGAATGCCTAAACAAAATCTTTGTTCTGATTTATTTATTTTTACTGCAGACGGTTCCATCACTTATGCATGTACTGATTTGTTGTTATTCCGAATGAACATTCCTAAGAATCAGATAACTAAAAACCATTGTTTTATTTTTATTTGTTCTTGTTCTAACTGATGTCCCAGTAATTCAGTTAATTTCAGAGTATTAGTGTCACATGATCAGTTTTTTAACGTGTATCTGATCCTGAATCTGTTACTGAAACAACGTTACATTACTAATGTTCACAGTGGACTGGCACGATGATGCAGATCGGAAAGAAGAGACGCTGGCCATTATTGCTGACCTCCTTGGTTTCAGCTGGACAGGTGAGTTCTGTTCTTCAGGGTGAGTACCGGTGGAACGTTACCCTGTAAATGAGTGTGGGGAAGAGTGTTTGGGAGGCTGTACTATTCAGAGAACCTGGCCTGTGGGGGGCAGTAAAGTAGGCTGAGAAGGGGCAAGACTTGACCATGCTTAAACGATGAGGCTTTTTTCCTGCAGAACCTTTGCATTCTAATTGTGGGATTCTGGGGGTTTTGTTCAAGTGAAGGTGCTGAAAGTCAAGATGACACCCCCACTGTTTAGTCTTCAAAAATGTTCGCTATAGTGCAAAAATCTTGAGCCCCTCATTTATTATACTTTCCTCTAAATCTCCTTGTTGGTGTAAACCTCCTCTTTTCTGTCAGACTGTCTGATCTTTGTCACACTGAGGAGATTAAATGAAAAATGTGAACAAATGTTTTACTGTCAGGCTGCAAAGTGTGTAAAGACACAAGGAGCCTAGATAAAGGAGTTCCAGCCACTCAGCATTCAGCACCACCAGTA
>JBBIGA010000083.1:15781981-15793123 GCA_037576975.1 Alestes dentex
CAAACCTTACACGGAGCCTGGGCCTGATTTCAGGGACACCAAAAGAATAGGTCTATACACACACACACACACGCACACACACACACACACACACACACACACACACACACACAAACTTACAAACTCCTCATTTTCACACATGCTGTATACCTCTTCACACTCCTCATTTCTGTCTTGTCTTCTGGTCTGCTTTGATGAAATCTGATGCAGTTTTGCACACGAATTTCGGAGTTTAAGTTGAAGCCCTCGTTTCCCACTCTTTCTTCCTCAGACCTGATGATCACGATGGGTTTCCCCAAAGATGAGATCAGCGAGGCCTTGGTGGGTCAGAAGTATGATGAGGTCATGGCCACTTACTTGCTGCTGGGCAGAAAACCTCCAGAGGCAAGTTTAGTTCTTACAGGAACGTCCACATCTTTGGAGAGTCATAATTCATTGTGTTTCTGTGATGTTTACGCCGCGCCATCTCTGATCCCGGCAGTTTGAGGGGGGCGAGTCACTGTCCAGCGCAAACCTGTGTCAGAGGCAGCGGCCCAGCAGTGACCTGAACAACAGCTCTCAGTCTCCGGCACACTCCAAAGTGCAGCGCAGCGTTTCAGCCTCTCAGAAACAGCGCCGCTACAGTGACCACGGTCAGATACACTCTCTCACACACACACACACACACACACACACACACACACACACACACAGTGCAGGTTTAAATTTAGAATGCTAGCAGAGCTGCTTTGCAGAAACAGAAAGTTTTGAGTTTTGTCTCCACAGCCCCACCTGTTCTAAACAAATAACAGGGGTGTGTGGGGGGGGGGTTTGGGTGGGGGGGTGGAGTTAACCTCTGACCCTCAGAGCACACTGACAGGTGTCTGTCTTTGTAGTTACCTTTGATGTACGTGTGTGTTTGAGTGTGTGGTGAGTTTGAGTGAGTGTGTTTGACAGCACAGACACTCTGCACCAGATGACCAGGAGGTTCCGCCTACCAAAGTCACTCATCCAATCAGCACCACCAGTCCTGTTTCTTGTATTTTGTCTGGTTTCTTTTTGAAGTATCACTCAAGTGTTTAACTGCCATGGTGAGGGACCTGAAATGAACCTGCGGGGGCACCGTAGCCATCGATACCAGTCACTAACTATCACAACAGTGGAATGGATGAATGGATGGACAGAAGAATTTAAAACACTTGTGTGGCTTGTTAAGGGGCCAGACTGTTAACACAAAACGCACAAGGATGCTTACCATCGCACCTGTGTTAGCTTACTGAGCATCCCATCCCAAATCAATGGGCCTTAATATGGACCAAATCAGGCATTCCCATTTGCCTAGCATGCTTTACACCAATCCAGCACACACTTGACATTGCGCATAGTGATCTCAAGCTTGCTGTGGTAACCCAACTCAGGGAGCTCCTGGTGCGCAGTTCCTGTGCCGATTTTTCTTCAAGACGTGGCTTGGAGAGCTCGACGGCCCCCTCGTGGTCACTCTCAAACACTTCTACGAAACTGGCACTTACAGCTGGATGGGGCAGCTCTAGCAGGACAGAAATTTCACAAACTGACCAGTGGCAACCTCAGACCGTGCCATGTTTAAAGTCACTGAGATCTTCAGAATGACCTATTGTGGAGAGGATAGGCTTGATTTTATACTTAGATGTGGCTAAAACACCTGAACAATGACTAGGAGGGGTATCCACATACTTTTTTAATGTAACAACTTCAGGTAACAAAAAGAGCTGGTATTATTTTGCGTTTTCATTACTTCATCATTCTACCCCAACTATTCTGTAGGATCGGACTAGCCAGGCTAGTCTTCTTGAGCATCAATGACCTTTGGACGCTCCCAGTCCTGCCACTGGGTCACCAGTTCTCCTTCCTTGGAGCATTTTTGGCAGGTTCTGACCACTGCACACCAGAGACCCCCAACAAGACCCGCAGTGTTAGAGATAGTCAGTGATCCAAACATCATAGTTTGATTCTTGCCAAAGTATCTCATATCCTTTCACCCATTTTTCTGGCTTTAAATAACATCAAAAACTGAATGTTTACTCATTGCCAAATATAATATACTCCTCTTCAACAGGTGACACTGTACCCAGTTCATTAGTGTTACGATAGTGTTACCTCCTCCAGAACACAAGCTAAAGCTCTGCTGCAGTGTTTTGAGCATGTGGAGCATGAAGCTCAGGAAATCAAAACAAGTAAACGAACTACAGGAGAAACCATAAACTCAGCTGTGAAAGAGGCATCAGTGTGAATGTGCACATTTATAAACACAGTATGTGTTTCTTGTTAATTGTTTTTATTTTGTCTGTAAAACTGATTCTAAGAAGGCATTAAGGTTTTGTCGCCCCCTTCTGGCACAAACGGAATCTGTCCTAGATACACCAGACGTTCATCAAGGCAGAAGGGAAAAGCGGCTCAGAGAATAGATGGATGGATGAAAATGGTAATTTGGCCAATGATAACACTACATGGCCAAAAGTATGTGGACAACTGACAACCACATTTACATGAGATTATTGGACCTCCCTTTCCAAACACACAGGCTTAAGTTGTGATCTCAGCTCTCAGCAATAAATAACTTAACAAAAAGGCACTACTCAGCATTTTGTCCGGAATTACCAATTTTTCCAGATCAATTACCGACCCCACCCCTAAAAAATGGAACAGAAACTGCCAACTCAAAAAGTTGAGACGTTTGTTGCTTCTATTACAGTATTTTAGTGATCCATTTCCAAAGCAACAGATACACTGGCCCATGTTAGACAGCACCAATATCGTCCCGACTGGTAAGAGAGCATGCACTCAAAGCCAGGGCCCTAAACTGTCATCCGAGCTAATCTTGCTAACAGTGAATAGACAGGAAAAGTGACTGTTTGCAGAGCCAGCGCAGGACCAGACTGAATTTTGGCATCCCCAGCTTCAGTCCAGGCACAAATATTTTGTTGACGGCTGGGGAACGGGGTCAAAAGCCTCCCCAAGTGGTCGAATTGTGTACCTCCCGTTTGAAAAAACATGATACTGTGATTCCGCATTGCAAGTTTTATTCAATGGTGTTGGCCGTTCTCACATTGACTGTTCTCTAGTCCAGTGGCATCAATGGGGCCCTCAATGGGACGAATCACATTTGCACAAAACTAAAGTGCCGCTCTAAGGGACTGCCTGGTCATCTGTATGGACATAACGGCCCTGACTGTAAGATAACAGTCACTGTTAAGCATGATGTCATCTGAATTATCCTAATCTTGTTAATTATCAATGAACATAAAAGAGCATCATTCCAATGACATGGCTTCCATTCACAATTAGCAAAACTAGCACGTATGCTAGCAATGATGGGAGGCTAGGAGTCATTGGTTAGCAGATAATTTAAATAATTAAAACCCTACCAACTGTTAATGAAAGTGAGTAGCATGATGGAAGTGACACCAGTCAACCAGGTTCCATTCACTATTAGCAACATTAGCATATATGTTCATGTCAAATATTCTTTAATACATATAAAGAGTTCTGAGACACCTGGGCCCTGTTTGAGGTGGTGAGATTTTGGCAAAGAACTTCAACTGGACAAAGGCGTTCAAAAACATGACTTTTTTTGCAGCTATTCCCTCTTTCTCAGACAGATGAAACTGATACACTCCTTTTTTGCTTCTTGAAGCAGGTAAAGTGGCACAGATGAAAAGGCAACTAGCTGGTTTAAGAAAGATGTTTCAGCTCAGACTGAAGAGCTCTGGAAGACTGGAGGAGAAATAACACTGAAAACGTCCTTGAAAGGGTCCTGACCTTCAAACGATGACCTCTAGAATTTGACAGTCATAGAGTTGTCCTTGTTATTACTTATGGTTTTCTTACAGGCACGAAAGGTTCATTTCGGCTGACACATAGACACACACTCACTTCTTCAGCAGTCAAGGGGTTCATACAGACGAGCACCAAATAAAACTGACAGTATGGCAAAGAGCCACAAGGTTAATGTAGCATTCACAAGCTCACAGCTACATAAATGGAGCTAACGAGTCTGGGGCTACGAAGCTATTGAAGCTACAAAGCTATTGGAGCTAAGAAGCTTGGTGCTATGACGCTAATGGAGCTAACAGGCTTGGAGCAACAAGGCTAATGGAGCTAACAAGCAAATACAAAGATTAGCATGATGCTAACCTCATCACATGCATGCCTCATCACACACTCGCCTTAAAGTGTTCAGTAAAGTGGTTTCGGATGTCCTACTCACTGTTATCTACAAACACAGACTATTTTTGATCATGATTACTAGATTAAAACAATTATTGCTACAAAGAACAAATAACATTAACACTTCATGAACCAGTTTAGTGACAACTGAAGGATAAACAGTGTTGCCACCGCCCTAAAGCACCAACCCAATCGACTGCCTGGTTTGCCTATATGGATGAGTCGGCCCTGACTGTATGCCAACGATGGACAATAACAGTTACCAGTTAGCATGATGCCATTGGGATAAAGTTAATCCCACCAACT
This sequence comes from Alestes dentex, assembly GCA_037576975.1. Taxonomy (NCBI): domain Eukaryota; kingdom Metazoa; phylum Chordata; class Actinopteri; order Characiformes; family Alestidae; genus Alestes; species Alestes dentex. The sequence continues at coordinate 15,786,473 of JBBIGA010000083.1, forward strand.
ATGACAGAACATAATTGATAATTAGTAACATCATGATTAACACCTCATTTTGTCCAGCTGGTTTAGAGTCATACAGAAACCACATACGTCTAGTGAACAAACTACCCGGTTTGAGGTGACTTATCTGTCATGTATTAGCCTCAAAGCTCCAGCGCTAAACACACCCAATACGTCTCAGGTGATTGACTACATTTGGAGGGGTAAGGGATTAAATACTGTAAGAAGAGACATTTCAGCAGAAACACACAAAAACCCCTCGACCGCTGATGAAGAACCTGGAAATGCTGAAAGTCCTACCTGACCCGAGTCAAGGTGGAAACATCTGGTACATGTTTCATACAGATACAGCATAATTACAAATGTCCACATTATTCCATGAGAACATCATCCTTTCTCACAAAAATAAACTGGACAATGCACAAGTACTTGTGTCAAAGACAAACAAAACAAAGAATTTTTGAGAAAAAGAAAAAGCAGTAGATGTGCCAACACTGGTCAACAGAGAGCCAAGTCGACTGGACATGTTCGCTAAACTTCCTGTTCACCAGGGGTGGGAATCACTACAGGACCCTCGATAGACCAACACTTATACATGGATTATTTAAGGATGCTTGTCAGAGCACCCCCTGCTGGTTCTGGGGTGCTATGTGCTGCAGGTTGCGCAGTGATTCACAGCACATTGTTATACTTGATTCAAAAGTTTTGACAAACGACAAAAACAGTTTTTACAAGCATTCATCCGCATAATGGACGCTTGCCAGTTGCTATGAAGCTAAGTGAATTTTTTTGCTATTATTGTATATCCATAGCAGTCATTTTCTACGGCCACAGAAATCTCGGTAAGAAAAACAAAGAAATAGCACCGTCTGGTGAATTAAGACAGAAATGCATTGTTTTGGGTAATAGGGCTTCACAACATGTTAAAAATATGATCAAATGATTTAATACTAAAAACGACACTTGTGCATCAATACGTTTTGTGAGTGATTTTCCCACCCCTGCTGTTCACACTAAATTGTTTTTTTAAAAAAAAGGACTAAAAGACACTCTTGTTGGCATTTCTCTGGTTTTCCTTTGTACGTCCAGGTTAAAAAGGGGTAAACATTAAAACTGTAGTGTTTCTATCCAACAGCAGGTCCAGTAACACAACTCTGCGGAGGCTGCTGTTCTGAGTTTTAGCCCTTGTTACTGTTCTAGATAATCAGGTGGACCAGAAGAACATCATCTACTACCTTTGGTCAAAGGCAACCAATCAGCGAAGACGTGTTTGGTGTCTGGAGTTTGCTTCTTTAGTCCTGGACTGGAGCGCTGATGCTAATGTAGCCAACAAGCAGTGGAAGCTTTTGTCCCCCCAGTGGGCATGACTCGCTGTCGGTGGGTAGTCAGATAATAAATCATGATTATCTAATCTAATCCTTCAACAGATCTATCCTGAAAAAGCAATGTGTTGTTAGCGGTGTGTTTCTTTTTGTAGAGTAGTCAAGGTTTATGTAGTTAAGACAAAGTTAAAGGTTAGTGGCTTTAAAGAAAAAATACGCAGTAACAATATTGAAAACTCAAGCACCGACCTATACTCGTGAGATGACACTTGGCGTCCCGACGGGGCTATTGGCCGAAACAAGGCATCCTGATGCAGCTATCGGCCGAAACTCGGCGTCCCGACGCGGCTATCGGCCAAAACTCGGCGTCCCGACGCGGCTATCGGCCAAAACTCAGCGTCCCGACGCGGCTATCGGCCGAAACTCGGCGTCCCGACACAGCTATCGGCCGAAACTCGGCGTCCCGACACCGCTACCGGCAAAAACCTGTGGTTTCGATTTCAGTACCAACCGATACTCTGGGTTTCAATATCGGTATCAGCCAGTACTGCCAGTATGTAAAGAACAAGGCTGGCATAACTGATTACAGTGGAGGCCAAAAATCTGAGATCACGATAAAAATCTGGGATTTCTAAAATGCAAATGAACAAAAAAAAAATTTTAGACCACGTTAAGGCTTTTGAACTGAAAGGTCAGTGTGCGAGGGAGTTTGCCCCCTTTCACTGAAGTGTGGATCTCAGGATTTCAGGTGGATCTGATATGATCATCAGAGGCTTGTGAGGTCCCACAGTCATTAAAGCAGATCGGAAACAATAATCTGTCAGATCGCATCATCTAGGATGAAGAACTTTGGATTAAATCAGAAAAGCATTTTGAAGGATCTTCAAAGGTGGTCTAGGACTTTTGGCCCCCTCACTGCATCATGAAAAACTATTCAAACATCATACTGAGTCTCTGTCTTACTGCCCACCCCTAGTCGTGCGGTTCTTGGTCACATTATGTTGCTGGTAGCATCAATGGAGAACGCTTGAGAATCGACCTTCAGACACCAAACCAGTCTTGGCTGATCCACTGCATTTGTGGGCAAAATGGGTGAACTTCAAGATATTCCTTTATAAGTACAAATGGTTCAACAGATGTTCCACAGCTTTAAGGCAGCTGTCCTGGATTATGGCAAGTATTCCATTGGGAAGAAGAACAGGAACCTGGATCCAGGTCTTCTGAAAGCATCACAGTGCTCGTATCATCATCACCGTAGCAAGATCGGAAGTGAAGCTCTCTCGACCAACGTACGGTGGTCTTTTGAAGGGGGGGGATGGTTCCAAGTGCGTTTCCGGAGCTGATATATTGGCAAAAAGTGGACAGTGGCAGTTTCTGACCAGTCACGTGGTCATTCATTAGGCAAGAGATGTCAGTTAAAGCTTTTGTGTTAAAGACTTCACATGACAAAGACGGGTAAAGCCACCATCTCCCAAACCAAACCAATCCTCCCCTCCCCCCCGAACACATATTACACATCTGTCTAGAAAAAAAAAACAAATATAAACGACAACAAAACCAATATTACAAAAGAACGACATAAGGACGAACGGACAGAAACGAGAGTCTGGCGCAAGTCCAGAAGGTTTAAGGCAGTTGCCGAGAGGATTAAAAGGCAGCTATGACGAGACGAGCTTGAGCGCTTTGCGAAACAAAAAGCGCCCGAAACCCCTTTTTGACTTCTGAGCCCCGAAAAACGCTCACGAGAAAATATACAAAACTATTTGGTAACAAAAGTTTACTATATGTTATAAAAACCCAAAAAAAAGTGAAAAATGTACCTTAGCTAAAGCTTATAAAATTATATATCAATAAAAATAATAATAATTTTCCTTGGTCCTTGAAAACTATATTACTATGATAACTTCTCTTCCATGCCTGGCGCACCAGTGCATCGAGCCCTTTTGACCACTCTCCCTGGCCGTTTGTTATTTTGGCCGCTGAGGATTCTCTGCTGGTTTTTGGAGACGAAGGGGATCTTTCGTTTCTCCGCCTCCGGGACGCGGTTGCCCTCTTCCTACGAGTTTTTTTAAAACCGGAGAATCCAAAAGATGGTGCTTCTCTCTCTCTCTTTCACACACACACTCTCACACACACCCACTTACACTCACACACACACACACACACGCATGGTGAACCCCAGGTTAGGACACGGACATGGCTGAGGAAGAGGAGGACGAAGATACGCCGCCGGTTGTCTGGTATCCAGCCTGGCCGTCCACCACTCTGGACTGTAGGAGGAGGCCGGACGCCAGCGATGAAGACGAAGATGATGAGGAGGATGATGAAGGAGAGATAGAGGAGGTGCTGCCCCCCCTCAGGATGGCCCCCGCGGCGCTGCAGTGTGGGCGGGGCCCCGGCTCAGGCGTGTAGGTGAAGGTGAGCGCGGTGGAGTAAATGATGCCGTCGTTTCGCACCAGAGTGACCGGGACCTGCACCGGCTGCCGGACCCAACGCCAGCCCTCCCGGAACGCAGAGATGTCCGGAACCACACACAGAACGCTTTCTCCGCACCTACACACACACACACACACACACACATCAGAGCCCAAACCCCAAATTTCACCAATTTACACCATTCCCACTCACTTTATCCCTCACAATCAAACAGACTGTGGTTCTGCACCTTTAAGACTGATATATGCAAATGAGCTGTTTTGGTTGGCTGTCCTGTATTACGCCTCCTTCAGAAAGCAGCCAAGGCTACATGTGTAGCTAATATTTTGTACACTGAACAGCTGTATACGTAAATGAGTCGTTTTTTTGTGTGTACATATAGCACATTTATATATCTGTATTTGTATATATATATATGTTTACACACAAATACACATGCATATAGTGGTGTACATATACTTAAAACAATTACATGTAGTAGTCTACAGTACACTAAGTGGCACTGTGTGTCTTTTACTCTCTAGATGGTGAGTAAGACGTCCATCTGTTCACTCTCCAGCATGTTCACTATATAACTATATATATATGTATATGTATACATGCATGTATACATAAGCATATACATAAACTCTTACAGGCTGGCTAACTGGTTTGTTAAGAGTGAACAGATAGACTTCTCACTCACCATCTAGAGAGTAAAAGACATACAGTGCCACCTAGTGTACCGAGGTAGCAGGTGTTCAGACCAGACAGAACATATTTATAATAAAAACTTATTGGAGGAAATGCAAAAATGTTTGACAATCTCTATCATTTTATCACATTACACACACAGTAACTAATGAGACATGAGACAGGATGTGCATTCCTGGCTCCTCCACACACCAGTAAAACGACTGGCTAACCTGTACATGGTGTCCGCCTCAACGTCTCCAAACCACACTCTGAGGTTAGGAGTGAAATTCTGACCCGTCAGCTCCAGCATGGCCACGTCGCCCCCTCCGTTCAGCTGGAAAACACACACACAAAGGCGACGTGACTGATTAGGCTGCTGTTTAAAGCTCCGGGGGTGATTGTTGTTCCTGTTCTTATGGACTAGAGACACTCAGCTACTCTGACTCTTAACTGTATCAACTTCTTTAGCCATAGATGGGCAATCTCTCGATATGTTAATTCATCAAATTTTCTCTTGTTATTTATTCCCATATAGACACTTTTTTTTCCCCTCTCTGGGTCGACCTGAGGAGGACGGGTTCCCCTTCTGAGTCTTGGTTCCTCCAGAGGTTTCGTCCTCCAGCCGAGGGAGTTTTTCCTTCACCTCTGTTGCCTTTGATTTACTCACTAGGGTCTCGGACCTGGACTCTGTAAAGCTGCTTTGTGAAAACTTGGTTGTGAAAAGTGCTATATAAATCAAATTTAAATTGAATTTAAGCCTTTTGGTGCAAGCGAGCAATCTAGTTAAGCAGTCAGTAACATCACTTGTTTAGACACTGATGAAATCTTTCAAAGAAGAATTATATTTACAGTGTTCCACCGACCCCAGATGTGGTCAATCAGTCATGTCACGTCTGAAGTCACTTTTTTATAAATTCAGAACTGGAGACTAACATCACCAACACTAGAAATCAATAGTCATTGAAATCTTTCCGTCCTTAAAACTTCTCAGGAAGCTCAAATCTTCTTCAGTAAGGTAGATTAGACTTGTGGACATGGGTTAGGATGCAGTATCTTCAGTAACCACTATGAGTGATCCTGTAGCTTCTATGAACTTCTCAGTATTCAGTATAAACTACTTAATATCTATTGTAGCTTATTCAGTATGCACTGACCTATTCAGCATCTACTACACATTATTCAGTATTCACTGTGAATGGTGCATACTTTATGTACTTCAAATTATTTAGTAACTTATTTAGTATTCAGCTAACTTTAGATTATTCAGTATCTACTGTAAATACTTCAGTATGTACTGTGGATGGTTCAGTATGTACTCTGAATAATGCAGTAGATTCTCAGTGTATAAATAACAAAACGCAGATGTGTGTGTTACCTGTAGGCTCTCTACGACGGGGACTGGTGTGACGGGTAGTGTGACGGGACCCATTCCCTCATAAAAGGTGTATTCTGCTTTATCGGTGCTGATGATGGTCCACGACGCTCCGTCATTGATCATCTCTTTGTTCGTCTCTTTGGGGCAGGGCGTGGCCTGTGTGTGGTTCAGTCGCAGAGAAAAGAGGAGAATTTGCTTTTTTATTATTTGTCCATCAGAGTCCTAAGATGTTTGGGACTCCTCTATGTGGAGCCTAGTGGGTAAAACACTTGTCTGTGAGTTCGATTAACCACAAAGTCGCAGGTTCAAACCTCCCCACTTTCGACCACTGTGTCCTTGAGCAAAAAGTCTTAACCCTCAGTGTCTCCAGAGGGACAGTCTCTGTAACTAATGGCTGTAAGTGGATAAGGGTGTCTCCCAAATGCCACTAATCTGTTCTAATCTAGAAAACGTCCCCCTTACTGACCGCCCGGCTGAGAAAGGGCTCGCACTCGTTTACAGACGGAGCTCTGCAGAGAGACCTCATTACACACCAGACCTGGCATCTAAATACAATTACCCCTTTGTTTTCTTATTTCAAATGATCAGTGACTGACTGTGATATTGACAGGTATGGCAATGGTATCACCCCGAGATTCAGACCCACCAAACACTCCTGAGTCAGTTCACCAACTAATTAATTAAAAGAACTGCTAATCTCTACACATCTGTAGCCTGGAGGAAACAGAGCTGGACACTTTAACAGACACAGTGAAATGAAGTGTGTGTTTGTGTGTGTGTGTGTGTGTGTGTGTGTGTGTGTGTGTGTGTGTGTGTGTGTTAACATTTGTTTTAAATGTTGAGTAG